>CAIGQV010018202.1:13027927-13118081 GCA_903798115.1 Danio jaintianensis
ATTTGGTCCCCACAACGTTGGGAATACAAGGTACACACACACACATACACACACACACACACAACTCATTTCCCCTTTCCACAGATGATTTATGTGCCACAACACATACGCAAATTGTAAGTGTGAATTAGTGTCTGAAATTCCGCCGAGGACAGTGGGCTCTGATTAGCATTCGCACTGGACGCGCTGCTGTGAAATATCACACAGGTGCTGCTGAGGGGCGTTCAGCGACCATTAGAACATCACCAGAGCGTCGTGAACGCGTTTTGTGTACATGACAGACAACTGAACGCAGGAGGGCAAACTATTAGCACTTAAAATGCACAGGCACACCACTGCACCGCTGTAAATCGACGGTGATACGCACACACATTGTACACAAACTAGACGCGTACATGAATATTTCCTTCAATGATCAGCGGTGCACCTTCGGGAGAAACGGCTGTCATGGCAACAGGAGCGGGCATCTGCCAGCGTTACTGTGGCAGTCAGAGAGAGAAAGAGAGAGAGAGCTGTCATTATAGATGTGGAGGGGGTGTCGGGGCTGCAAGAGGCAGGAAACGATTAAATATTCAAGCAATAACGCAGCCAGGAGAAATTACCTCGTTTTCTGCTTTCTGAACATCTAAAGTCGAAACCTCCAGCGCGTTTGGAGCTCAGAGCGGGAAGGGTGAAGGAATCTGTAAGTGCGGTCACAGCGTGAAAGTTTCTGAAAGCGTCAGGGTGAAAAGAAAAAATCACGAAGAAATTACAGGCTATCCGAAAAATGTTATTTTCTGACGAAGTTTAAAATGAAAATTAAAGGAAAAGATTGAGAAAGAAGTCTTTCCAGGTCAATTTTAATGTGCCAAACAAAATTGCACATTTGTAGGAGCAAGAACAAAAAAATAGGCCTACACTTCAACCAAAATTGAATCACTCTAGAGGTTTCAAACCTTTATAAGTTTCTTCTGTAGAGCACAAAAGAAGATGTTTTGAAAAATGTGGGAAACCGGTAGCCATTGACATCCATAATAGGAATAAAATAAATTTTAAAAAGTTATGAATTGCTATGAGATTGCGTTGGTCCTATCACAATAAAATGGCAAAAATAAACATTAAAAAATCGATATTTGGCATAAACATGGTTTCTGCAGGTTTACCAAGTCAAATTTAAGACTTTTTTTAAGACCATTAAATGTCAGACTTATGCAGGGCTCAACACTAAGGATTTTTTCCAATAGCCTGGATGGGCCAGTGGAAACGTTTTTTACTTGCCCCATCAGAACAATTCAAATTGAGTTATTTCTTAACAACATTCATCTTTCACTCATTTTCCTTTGGCTTAGTCCCTTATTTATCAGGGGTCACCACAGCAGAATGAACCGCCAACTATTCCAGCATAAGTTTTATGCAGCGGATGCCCTTTTAAGCTGCAACCCAGTACTGGGAAACACCCATACACTCTCACATTCACACACTAAGGCCAATTTAGCTTATTTAATTCACCTATACCGCATGTCTTTGGACTGTGGTGGAAACCGGAGCACCCGGAGGAAAGAGCGTCCGGAGGGAGAACATGCAAACTCGACACAGAAACGCCAACTGGCCCAGCCGGGACTTGAACCAGCGATCTTCTTGCTGTGAGGCGACAGTGCTAACCACTGAGCCACCGAGCTGCCTTCTTAGCAATATATTTGGACAAATGTATACACAGCAGTGTGTCCAGGTCAGTGTCGTCACCATGTGCGCAACCTAAATACACAGAGAACGTTTAAACAAATGTTATTATAAGGAAGACAATTAAACCACATTGGTAAAAAGAGTTAATAAATAAAACTTTGGTTAAAATTTTGATTGTTGAGATTGAGATTGTTGGTGATTGGGTGGGTATTGGCAAGATTGCAGTACAACACAATATTTCAGTGAATTTAAGACATTTTTAGGCCTAAAATTTGAATGACCCTCTCACCACCAACCAGTCAAACACGAGGGTATATTAGCAGTTTTCGTTTCTCTGAAATAGAACAAAACTGAACCAGGAGATTTGTCATCGTCACACAGAGCATGTGTCACAAAGCCCATTTTAGGCCTTAACTCGGTTATGACCAAATGTGTAGTTAATTCCCTGCGCAGTTTCAGTTTGTGCATCCCTTTTATACCACGATTTCCACTTAAATGCAGGCTCTTAACGAATGCAGCATCTTTAAATGATGCAAGAGGCTGTTAGAATCATTTTGTCTGCTTTCATTGTCATGGCAGTGATGGATAATAGCAAGTCATCATAGCCGTATTGTTGTAACTCTAGCTGTAGCAACCGCGGTGTTTGTGCAGAAACTATGGTTGCCATGGTGATGTTTTGTAAGGGATGAACAAAGCTCTGCATGTGCTCAGGCTGGGAAATTGTCACTTAAAGGGACACTAATGTATACCTTCTGTTCCAGCTATCTATTTTGCACCTTGACTCTGATGGACACACATTATCAGCACTTAAGTTCTTTCTGCACACCCACACAAGCCTGTACTGAGTCACTCACACACAGGCCATCAGCTACATCCAGACCAGATACTGTGCGTTAGAGACATCTGGTGGACAATAACCTTCACAGCTGCTCTGTGTTTTACTTCTTGTATTGATTTATTAGGTCAGTGTGCAGCTTTGGAATGCATTCATTTGAGACAGTAGCTGTAGCTACATAATTGTACATATACATTGGTGTTGAAGTACTGATCTGTTATATAGTCAGAGATTCATATCTGACCCAGTAAAAATGCACAAAACTGAATTCCACAAATAGTTTGCAATTTGTTGTTTCATTTTAAATATTGGAATTGTAACTGCTATCCAGCATACAATTAACCTAGCATATTACCAGTTAATTTTGTCTAGTACATATATATGACAGTTAATGTCAAAGTGCATAATTTTCACATACTCTATTAAATTTATATTTAATTGTTTGTTATATTATTGTCACACATATCCAGCGTACTCCTGTTGTGGATGCTTTCAAACTGCTGATGGAAACTTAATGAATTACATGACATCATATTACTCATGCAGTTCATACAGCCTATATTTTACCTAATTAACTAATTTCTCCCAAATTTTTTTTATTTTTATTTTGTTTTCGATTCTAAAAATCCTATGTCTTTCAATTTGTTGATTATATCAGTTGCCAATTCATCGGCCATGCAAAATCACATACATTAATTTGTTTCTAAATCTGAGAACAAACACCTCTCAATCAATTTATTAGACCATATGTAAAGCAATTAATTGCCCAAGTTGCTACACACTGCTGATCAATAATTGTCAAATATAATGACTTCCTCATCATGTACAGTGACCTTCACTAATTGTTGGTTAAATTAAGTAAAATCTGGAAGACCTTTTAGTTTTGTATCTGGAGACGTTTTAATCTTTTGTCTGTGTGTGTGTGTGCGTGCGTGCGTGCGTACACAGACAGAGGTTTAAGCATGAAAACATGAAATATTTTGTAATACAAATAATATATTACATATTAATATATGTATTATAGAGTGTCACAAATGAAAGATTTGACTGTTAAAAATGATTTAAATAAACATCCTTAATAAATCTGTTTGTAACAACTATATTTTTATAAATCTTGCAAACAAATAATTAAATTTAAATATAACTTAATTAGAGATGTGTGTGTATGTATTGATTTCAAGTAGATACATATTTTGCAACTTTTTGATGCAAGAAAAATCTTATAATAATACGTTTTTACTTTGCTAAAGTATGCATAGGCCTACTAAAAATGGTTAAGGGCCTTGTGGAATTACAGAATCTTGAAGGTTTCAAGTACAAGAACAGTTTTAATTGCTTTTTTATTAGTATTTGCTTAATGTTGTTCGTTTAATGTTCTATTTCTTTAAGTATAGCATGATAAAGGGGTTTTTGGTTAGTAAATGTGCATCGGAAAATGTGTAACTTATGTAAATATTATCAAAAGATTAATAACGTAAGCTTTCTTCTCAATGTTTTTGTTCCACAATGATTTCTGACCAGTCTGCCAGACCAGTAACCGGTTAAAAAACGTTGTATAAGAAGCACTCCCATAATGCACCGCACTGTGTCAACCACAGCCTGGTGTCAATGTGACAGTGTGCTGAAAAAACTGACCTAGCTTTTCCCCGCGATCCTTCATATATCAGGGAAAGTTATTTTTGCACAGATTTCGTGCCGATCATGAGCGGCATGAGGATCCTCACGAGCTCCATCGCGCTGGGCGGACTCACATACGCCATATGGATCATATTTTCCCCTGGAGAGGAGAGGAAAAAGGAGATATTAAAGGTACTGAAAAACTGGTTTTATGAATGTCAGACAGAAGCTTGTTATGATTGTCTTACATAAACGCCGTGTGTTGTTTTTGCGACTAGTGGCAAGTAAAGACTACAAAGGTAGATACTCATGTCATTGATTGTACACAGTCAGTTTCATAATGGATGCTAAGCACTGCGCATGTGTTCGTGTTCAGGGAGCGAATATTGAGGTAAAGTCGGTTTTATATTCACACATTCATTCATTTTTAACAGTGATACGGCCCCTATATTGTTTACCATGCTACTTGGAGTAATTCGGTCTGAAATCGTATGTAGGAATGACTTCGAAACAACATTAGCACTATATAATTGACTGTGAACAATGCTGTACTTTGATAGTCATTGACTTGATAAAATGATTTCACAACTTATTATTTGCAAAGAATACTTTTCTGAAATTATATTATTAAAGAGAAAGTGCGAATGTGCAAATATAAAACCAACTTTACCCCAATGGAGAGAATTAGTATCGTATATTCGGATTTAGATATTTAACGTTACTTCCTCTGGTCACTTTATACACCTCCATATCAGGTTTGCATTAGTTGTTGTAAATCCATTGAGTAAAGCCACTTTAATAAACACATATCTCACTACTAGAATCATCTATATATGCGGAATGTTAAAATATACAAGCTTTACATTGCAACTGATTAGAGTGCTCCTGATCCATTTCTCCATCTGTTTCCCCAGAGTCTGCCCGAGGCCAATCCAATCCGAATGGAAGAGACCAGGAAAAGAAATGCCATCATGCTTCAGGTTTTAAAGGAGGCTGCAGAGACCAATGACAACGTCGCACGTGGATTTGGGAGCCAGAAATGATACAACTAGATATCACAATCATGACTGGGAGAATAAAAAATGAAAACTTATTGAAATATATTGTATGGAAACGCTCCATGTCATGTGCTTTACTTCATGGACAATCATGCCAAAGGACGTCCTGCAAGATTTGTTTTGCATTTTGTTTTTGTCTTTTTGGGCTTTGTTCATACCTTATGACATGCTATAGCTGGTTTGTGGCTTGTCTAAAACCCAGTTATCTGTGATAGAAAGCACTGTTGTTTTACTGTTGAAGTTGTTTATTTATGCTTATACAAATGTTGATGAGGATTGTACTGTAAATAAAACCTAAACGAGTGATTTGGTGTGTATTCACTAATATTTGGCACTTGTAATATTGTACATCCCTGTCTTGGACATGACCATGGACCACAAAACCAATCATAAGTGTCAAATATTTGAAATTGAGATTTATACATAACTTGGAAGCTGAATCAATAAACTGCCCAGTGATGTATGCTTTGGTAGGATATGACAACGTTTGGCTGAGATACAACTATTTGTAAATCTGAGGCTTAAGGAAAATGTGCCTCTATATCAAGTGCTTAGTAATTCACAGTATTTAAAGTTTGGATACATTTACAGTAAGAAATGTATTTATTATCTTCATGAAACATGACATGTATTTAATATTTGTACCCAAACAGTGTATTGGCTATTGCCAAACATATATGTAACTTTAGACTGGTTTTGTCTTCCAGGGTCATATATGCTACATAAATAATATTTTTTTCGACGGTAACCATGTCTGCGTAATATTGGCGCGGCAAAAACTTGCTCGAATACAATAACAAAGCTGAGCACTAAACGCTTCCGGTGTTTAAGGTCATTCGATATCTTGCTCTTATTGAAGAAGCTGGTGGGCAGTTCGCTATAAAAATTGTGAATAATGAAAATATACAGTGTTATGAACAGAAGAGAACAAAAGTAAGACCTTTGACACTTTCATCCGCCCAGAAACTACTGACGGTCACCTGAGCATGTCCAATCCTGCGCCGCTAGAGGAGAAGGTGAGTCCGCAGAAGAGCAGCAGATCTGCGTCCGGAGAGTGCTGGAGCTGCCGCCTGCTCTCCGGCGGAGGACTCATCGCTGCGGGCATTTATGTGTTCACGCAAGTGCATAGGAGAAGTCTCGGTAAACCCCCAACAGTGGGAACAGTGTTTCAGATGATGTTCGCCACAGGTGAGATCACTCATGCGAGTTTCATGTAGGTCAAGTTTGTTTCAACTTTATTGCCATCATTTTTACAGTACTGCAATAGCATTTTAACTATGTATAAAATATGTCATATATACTTGCATCATCAAATTTATAAATGTATACAGTAAGTGAGAAGTATATGACAGAGGGAAGGAACAAAAACAGATAATATGTCTAATATTAATTATAATAAGTATAAACAGTGTAGACTATTTAGTCAAATTAGGTTTATTAATTATTTCATGTGGTGTGGATGGCTTACACATATCTTGCAGCTTGTTTAGCTGTCATGACTTCCTCTCTGAAGTGTATAGTAGATTTTCTAAAGTTAGATTGAAGAATGATTCATTTAATGTGTACATATATATATTTGGTTCTCTCTCCCAGAGCTCTGAAATGAACTGATCTTGATGTGTTTCCTCCACAGGTCTGAGTGCCTGGGGGATTGTGCTGATCGTTGATCCGGTGGGAAGAAGTACAAGCAAATAGCTTTGGACTGTTTCTTTATTAACGTGGAATTTTATATTGAATCAGCAAAGCCATGTTCGTGCTGCAACGTTTAATTGTATGTGAATGACTTTCAAAATGTAATAAAACTTCTACGTATTTCATTAATGTTTTAATTTGCAAATTACAAGACCTTGATTGCCACTGTCATTCTACTGATTCACATTTTAATTTTATTTTACCTCAGCATGAACCTCACAACATGATTATAACTCAGAGTGCACAAATGGATTTGTTTTTATGAATCAGGTGGCTTTTATATAATTATTTTTGAGATAGATTATTTTGTATTATTTTAGTGACAAAGCACCAGTTACAGTGAATTCTCTCTTCTCTACCCTGCCGGTATTAGTTTTTCTTTTCCTAATCCACCTAAAAGCATCAACATTAGTCACAAGCTCAAAATGTGAATTTATACAGTATTATTGGATATGATATTGTTGAGAATTGCTGCGTAACAATTCACTCTGTACTGCCGAGTATTAAAGTAAAATGATAATTAGTGCTCTAAACTACATTTATTGAAACAAAGCTTGCAGGAACTGGATTTAAATGGATAGATCATCAAGAAATAAAAATTGTGTCAGCATTGTAGTCACCCTTCCCTTCTTCCAAACCTGTTTGAGTTTTTTTTTCTTTTTTCTGTTGAACACAAAATAAGATATTGTAAAATTTTTTTGGAAAGTTTTAGATTAACTTTTGTCGTTAAACAGCAGGAAGAGACTCATAAAGGTTTGGAATCACCTGAGAGTGAGCAAATGCTGAGTAAATTTTAAGCACTGTTACATTCATGGGTAAATGTAAATATACATGACTGTGCTTGCATTGTAATCAATTACAAACGGTCCAACAAGTGGAATGTTTTATGAAAAGGAAAGAACAGATTTAGAAGCAGCAGCTAAAACACAGAGACCTAACCATTTTAAAAACATCATCGGAGCAGTACAGAGGTGAATATATGCACAGATTATTAGTCTTTAAGTAACAGGCATGATGTAGCATGCATAAAAGGGATTGTTCTCCCAAAAATGAAACTTAAAAAATAGAAACTTGTTTGAGTTTCTTTCTTTAATTGAGCACAAAAGAAGATAAGCTGAAAAATGTTGGAAAGCAGCAGCCATTGAATACCATTCTATTTCTGTCAATGGCTGCTGGTTTCTAACAGTCTTCAGAATGTCTTCATTTGTGTTCAGCAGAAGACAACCACTTGAGTGTGAGAAAATGGTCAAGAAAATGTCATTTAAAAAAACAAACGAATCTTTAAACTTTATTTTATTTCGAACTCCTGCTGAATCCGCTGATACACGCTCCAGTCCAGCAGGTGGCCTAAATAAGCTGCTTTGCCAACCGACAAACAAAAAAAAACTAAGAAAGAGAAGAAGGTCGTCATTGACATAAACTGTATTTTTTTGGGGTTAGAAACAGAAGAAAACTCTACACGGGAGCTTGGATACTGTAGACATTTTTTCCCGAACATGTCGAATCGGCCGCCATTGTCAGAGCTCACCCTAGAGACGTTTTGGGACTGCTGGAGGTGTCGAGTCGTGGCCTGCGGGGGACTCGTTGCTTCAGGACTGTTTGTGTTCGGGGCGGCGCGCAAAAGAAATTTGGGCAGACCCTTAAATTTATTCACAGCGCTTCAAATGGCGATTGCCACAGGTGCGATAGTTTATTCACACTCGGTTAAAGGCGTAGTTCACCCAAAAATGAACATTATTTTATAATTTACTCACCCTTTACTTGCTTCTAACTTTGAGTTTCTTCTGTTAAAGATATTTTGAAGAAAGCTGAAAACCTGTAATCATTGGCTTATATAACATTTGCTTTACCTACTATGGAAGTCAGTGGTTACAAGTTTTCAGCTTTCTTTCAAATGTATAATTTAGTGTTCACCTGAAGAAAGGCTTTAAACCACTTGAGTGCATGTAAACATTCCCTTTAAGATCTCTGAAACCAGAACTGACTTTTTATTCTGTTTCCTCCACAGGTTTGATTACCTCAGGGCTCTTAGTGATCGATGAAAGAGTGGGAAAGAAGAATACAAGCGAATGACTTTGGACTTGATCTTCTACATTGTCATGGACTTTCATATTAAATCAGCAAAGCCACATTGGCATGCTGCTGTGAATTGTAATTATATTCAATTGACAAGTGTGTTTAATTAAATGTTTTTGTTTGCAATTTACAAAACCTCATTCTTGCCACAGACACCATTAAGTACTCCCAGTGATTTACAGTTTCATTATATTTTATGTTACACCAAACTTCATCTTACCAAATATAATTTATAGACCAAAGTGCACAAGCTAATTTTTATGGCATTTTCTTCCCATCAGGAATGCTCAGTAATGTAGCAAACATTGAAAAAATTATGAGTTGGCATTTGGTCCTTTCTTTTTGCCAAACGTCGGGACAACATTAACAAAGCGCCTGTTGTACTGAATTCTTCTCTTTGCCCGGCCGGTCCTTTTCTTATGCTTCTCCTGCTTGTCCACCTGAAAGGATCAACACCACAGCATGAAGTCAATGAAAAAGTAAATGCTAACAATTAAAACTACACTAAATAGTTAATTATTGCTGCATCCCAATTTGCACACATTTTGTCCTAAAGAGTACTAGAATATCTTTGTGCGTGTATATGCATATAGCCTGTCAAAAACATTTGTTACAAAATTAGATGCTGCACTTAAAAATATGCAATCTTTCTAAAGACAAACTGGAACAGCAATTATATGTAGTCTTACTTTAGGAGTTTGTCCTCTGACTTTTCCTGCTCTAGCCAGGGAACCATGGACTTTGCCTTTGGGTGGGAAGAGGTTGTGTTTATGAAAACATCCAAACAAAAACTATGCAGTATATCAGACATAAATATTCATAAATCAATGGTTCTAAATTTGCCAGCACAAATTCAGGCCATTCTCTACAACACTGCCATAACAGAGAATCTCAAGCCACAGGGGGTTGATTTTTACCTCCTAACAGCCTTGATGAGACCTCAAGAGTGTTGAACTCCTCGATCCCAGACTGACAGATCAGAGTGTCGTCCTCAAGGGGAATCCCACAGAGAGAAATGATCTGATCATCACAGGCTAGACCTTCCAAAGCTTCAATTTGAGCCTGAAAAAAACAAAACACACACGCAGAGTTAGTAAATGATAAATGCATATTCTTATTCATGTTCAGGGTTTCTGCAGGTTTAATGAATTGATTACATTTCAATATTTTTTAGGATCATGTAAAGAAAGTTAATAGAATAAACTGAACAGAACACAATAATTCAATATGACCTCTACATATTTTCTTTCCACTGCCCATTTTAAGTCTACAAAAAGTCTTAATTTATTACAAACTGAGTAAACATATGGTTATAACAAGAAAATCTATTTGCCAATGGGCGCAGAAACATCAGTTTAATTAAACAGGAATATATTTCCATAGCCAATTGACAATGTTTGTTCTTATTTTGAAGAACAAAGCCTTATTTTGAAAGTTGATAAGTGTTTCTAAGCAAAAAGTCACATTCAATTTGGATAAAATGTGAAGGCGAGAGCGGAATACTTTTGAAGACATTTAAGACCATATTATTATATAAATTGTTATTTTTAATTAAGCAAAAGTAACGTTACCTTGATATGGGCAACAGTCTCTGACCCATTCAGGTGAACAGAGTGCAAACTCTGTCCGCGAACAAACAACTGCATGATGGTCAGTCTTCATAACAGAGGGAATTCAAACATGTAATTAGCTTAACATAACCGTTACCACAATACAATAACTCTATAACATTACTTGAATGTTAAAAGACTACTTACAGATATCGATTTGGATTCGTGCGAGCACAAAACACGACATAAACAGCCTGAAGTATTTCGCTTTTCTAGAAAGTGTTCTGCGCATGCTCACTTTAATAATGCCAGTTAAAAGTCCCCCGGAGAAATGCGTTTTAATTTTGTGAAACATAGAGGAAATAAAAAGATAATAGTTTGTAACAAATGTGAGTTTCTGTTAAGTTCTTTGAAATTATGAATTAATATTTTTCTGCTTTCAATATTTTTTCATACAAACCCGTGACGTAATATTTACTTCCTCTCTCTCCTAGCAAGGAAAAATGTCCGCCTCTGTCAGAAGCATGTCTTTGACATTCTGCCGGGCTGCAAGAGTCGCTTTCAGAGCTTTTAATCCAGCCACACGTCCACTGAGCACTGGATATTGCTTAAGAGTTAGTATTACACTCGATTTTCTTCCTAATCTTTCCAGGTTGTGTAATAATTTGTGGCGCATTAGATGTCAATCTGCGTGGATTTGCAATGTAGGATTTGTTCTTGAGATGTTACGAGGGTTTTTGTCATAACAACAAACGGTCATTCAAGCTTGATGTTAAAACCCAAAGTTGTGTTTTAATAAGACGGTTTGTGTCATTTTAGACAGAAATCAGACCTGCTGATGGATCGAGGGACATCATTGAGTCCACAGAAGAGTTCAAGTTTGTGGAGAGATTAATTCCTCCTTCACGGATCCCAGCTCCTCCTAAACACGATGGACCCGCGCCTTCAGGATGGACCCCACCGCCAGGTAAACACACTTCTGTTGTAATAGGAAAATTAATATAATCTGTTCATCTTGGGGGCATTTTGTGTGCTTTTAATGACTTTTAATTGCTCGATCAGTGTTATATTAAACCCTGGATAAAGAGAATCTTTGGTTTTCTTCTTTTGCTTTACCCAGGGTAAACATTTAATCCTGGATCTATTTAAATTGTTGTTTCAGTCAATCTTAAACCCTGGGTTAATGTCATTATTAGCATATTTGCATCATTGATTGGATGAATATACGATGTAAGGTGTTTATATAAAGGCTTTGTGCTTCTTTACATTCAGTACTTTTTATAGCCCATTACTTATTGCAAAGTTATCGATGTTTCCTAGATTACAGATTTAAATTAAAAAGAATATATAACACATTATTTCATCAACAACATTAAATACTTTTTCTTCCAAATTGGTGGTTGTTTGTTCCTGAAAAGACAATTAAATCCATCATGACAATGTAAAATTAAAGTAAATAATTATAAAATAATAAACAAATTTATTTGTATATTCCAAATAAAAAACATATTAGGTACTAGATGAAATTTTCTTAATCTATAATTACTGAATGCCACTGGATTTTTATGAAGACTTGCTTAGCTACGGTTGCTAACTGTAACATTCTAACACTTCATCATTTCACGTGTTTGGTAACATATTTTATAACCCTGGGTTGTAAGCAATGGTAAAATTTCCTTTTGTGCAGGGTAAAAATGTTGTTTGAAACAGTGAAACGACGCCTGATAAAGTATTATTTATTTTATGTTCACACAGACACACCACCGTCACTGCCTTACATGATCCGTCGCTCCAGGATGCACAACGTACCCGTGTACTCAGACATCAAGCATGGAAATCAGCACAGCACTCTGATCAGAAAGATTGAAGGAGACATATGGGTGAGTGTAACAAATGGGTTTAAAAGTACTAGAAGTATGTAACACCCTAAGTTATTATTCTGTTAACTCTATATTAATTATTTCCAGGCCCTGAATAAAGAAGTTAAAGAATTCCTGCAAGGACTTACAGGCAAAGATCCTCCAACACAAGTGAATGAGATAATCGGAAGCATCAGAGTTAAAGGGCAGTTTGATAAAGAGTTGAAGGACTGGCTGCTGAACAAGGGATTTTAAATGCAGATGCTGGAGTCACAGGACTGAAAAAGTGAAGAGGAACTCTATAATAATGCTGTCTCCTGCAAATAACAGGTGTCTCTGACAAACTGTCACTTCCATTTTTCAAAGACGAAGATGTTTTGCCTTTGTATTAAAAAAGGTAATAATTATAGCAAACATGTTCATTTATCAGGTGTTTTTGTTTCGGTTTGGAAGAAATAAATGTAAAATATTGCCACAAATGTCTGTTTGTAATACTTGTCTGCAAAGAAAAAGGATTGGACACTCAATTTTATTGTTGAATTAACATAAACATATAATGTGCAGGGCGTCACGGTGGCGCAGTGGGTAGCACGTTCGCCTCACAGCAAGAAGGTTGCTGGTTCGAGCCTCGGCTGGGTCAGTTGGCGTTTCTGTGTGGAGTTTGCATGTTCTCCCCGTGTTCGCGTGGGTTTCCTCCGGGTGCTCCGGTTTCCCCCACAAGTCCAAAAACATGTGGTATAGGTGAATTGGGTAGGCTAAATTGTCCGTAGTGTATGTGTGTGAATGAGTGTGTATCCCAGTGATGGGTTGCAGCTGGAAGGGCATCCATTGCGTAAAACATATGCTGGATAAGTTGGCGGTTCATTCCGCTGTGGCGACCCCAGATTAATAAAGGGACTAAGCCGAAAAGAAAATGAATGAATGAATGAATATAATGTGCATAATATAAAGTGTAAATAATAAACATTATGAACCAGTAATAGAGGTGAAAAGAGGAAAACAGCTACAAAAGTTAAATGTAAAAGCACCACTTTCCAACAGCTTTCCAACATTAAAATCAAAGATAATCTTGCATGAAACTTGCACTTATTAATATGAAATTTGATCAGACAATAAAGTAAATCAAGGCATTTTTAAAATCTTTTTGGTCAGTGAAACCAAAAGATGCATTTCGGTCTGAAGTAATGGTTTCATAAATAGGTTCCCTGTTATTTACACCACAACTATAACTGAACTACTAACTGAATCAGTACAATTACAAAATACATTCAACATATAGTTAATATAGTTTAATAACTTTGTAAATTGAGTAAATAATTTGCTTTATAAAAATCTGTAGATATATAATGTTCTCCATCTATTGCGTAAATATTGCGCAGCAATGCCGGTTGAAGAGCAAGGGAAGGTATGCGTCATCAACTTGCGACGAGTAACGTCATTCCATCGTGCACGGCAGTATAAAAGCATATTTATAAACGCGTTGAGAATATACTTATATTTTTCGACTGTGTGGAAACAGTGCGCATGAACACGTTCAGGTGAGATAAATACTATAAACGCACCCTTTATTACGAATAGTGTTGTGTAATTGAACTGAGTCTGTTAGGGTTTAATGAATATTTAGACTTTTAGAAACTCATAATGCATTTAAAATCTACTATTTCGATACGGCGATTATTTTTACATGTTTACATCCTGTTTTAATCTGAAGATCGCAATAGTCGTAAGTTAATACATATTTTTTTTAGTTTCATCTATACACCTACATTTTTTAAATATTAACGAGGTTATGTGTAGTTGTATGAGTTTTAAAAGAACTTACCAGAACTAACCCCATTAAAATGAAGAGAATTGAATTAAACTCTAATTTACAACTCGTGTTCCCTCAAAATCCAAATGTACAAAAAGCCTTCATATTCATTTCAATCATTCATCTAAAAAGTTATTACAAATAATTGCATAAAGTTTTAGATAATAAAAAAAGGTTTTTAGTGCCAAAATTGAGATTAGGCCAAGTATATTTTTATATAAGTTTTCTGACACTAATGTCACTTTAGAGATGACACCCTAAGGGAAAGTGCTAAAAATAAATAAAAAGGTTCTACAAATGTATGTCTGTCTGTCTTCAAGTATCTGTTATTTAAATACCTGTAATACTTTAAGGGTTAGCAGTACACTTACACATGCTTTTATTGCAGCTCATTACCGCTACACAAACACATCAGTAAAGTAGCTTCTGATGGATCCAGTTGTCAGACGTAAAATCCCTGCTTGTGTTCGTTCATTACTCACCGATATTACACCAAAGCAGGAGGAAAACCTGAGCGACTGGCCAGAAACAGACTCCAAATCCATTACCAGCAAAGATGGGATCGCACTTCCCAAGAGAGGCACTTCTGAAACTCTCCTGACCCCTGTCGACGGGCCAGAAGGTGCAACCACAGGTGGAAATCCCTCATCAATCAAACCATGTGGACTTTGCTCATTAAAACAGTCTTCTTACACCTGCCCAAGATGCAACGTCCCGTATTGCGGTTTAGCTTGTTACAGGAGTCAGAATCACTCTAAATGCTCAGAGGAGTTTTACAAGGAGTCAGTGCTCCAGGAGCTCAAATCCCGAGGAGCCACAGATGAAGAGGGCAAGAGCAAGATGCAGGAGATCCTCCTCCGGCTCAGACAGAGCGCAGACACTGAAGGCGGGATGGAGAACCTTTTAAGACATTTAGGAGAAGATGGAGCTAATGTGACTGAAGGAGATGCACAGGCTTTGGATCTGCTTTCCAAGTTGGCAGAGCTTCAGTCTGGTGGAGATGAAAACAGTCACGAGGCACAAGAAATCCTGGCAAAACTTGAGGAAGCCGATGATGAAGATGAAGATTTAGCAGAAAAGTTAGCTGGATTGGATGTTGATTCTCTTTCCGAAGAGGAACTATGGTCGTTGTTGTCCACTCAGGAGAAGAAGAAATTTGAGAATCTGCTAAAAGTTGGTGGCATCGCTGGGATGGTTGTCCTGTGGAGACCCTGGTGGGAGCAACATGAGAAAGAAACTAAAACACTGATAGAGGAACTTCGCTTTGAGAATCAAGAAGAAGTGTGCACTGCGAAAAAAGGAAAACCCCAAAAGGTTGCTAGCGATGCTAAAAAATCAGCAGTTCCTCCAATAAGTGCTAAAATCCCCCCTCTTCACAGGCTAACAACAAATCCATCTCCTCTAGTTCAGTTCAATCTGATCAACGCTCTTTACGGATACACTTTCTCTCTGTGTCTCTTCAATGGAGATATTTCCGACATGTTGCTAGAGTTCAGTCAGGCGCTGATCTCCATCTCAGAGTTCTTGGGTGCTGGACGGGTCTTTAACTCCATCCCGGAGGCTCTTAACGCTGGGATTAGATCTGTATCTGCTGGTGGATATTTTGACAGTGAGGACCCTTCAGCTCCTCTTCGAGCTGTGGAAGCGGTGGCTCATGTGTTGACAGGACGGAGCCCAGAGGATGCTGAGGGATACACACTGTCCGCTTTGTCCCAGTTGCGCTCGGCGTTGAGCAAGGCAAAGACCGCTGCTGCTAAAGAAGACGACGAGAGGACGAGACGGGTGTTTTTTCAGGCTGGAAAGAAGTGCGAGTTCTTTCAGTCTTGGGTGAAGGAGAATCCTGAGGTTTTGAGGAGATTGGCCGGAAGTGTGTGGATGGACTTTGAGAGAAGGGAGGTGGAGAGAGAGACATTAGAAGAGGACAGGAAACTGCTGGAAGCGGGACGGGGGAAAAGTAGAGGTAAAGGTGCACTGATAGAAGAGGTTGAGTGAGATTATGATGACGTGTAATTGTTTAAAGTAAAGAAATTGTTCATGAAAGCATTTGTTCCTAATGCCATTAAAAAAAAAAAAAATTAGGTTATTATTACATGGGTAACAGTTTACAGCAAGGTCCTGTTAGTAAACAGCAATACATTTGTTACAGTATTTAGCAAATTTGGTTTTAAAGAGTTTAACAGTTTAAAATAAGGTTCCAGTTGCGGTTGGTTAACTCAAAATAATTAAGTTTGCGGTTTATTCAAACTACTTATTTAAAATTGAGCTGAAACAACACAATTCTTGAGTTTTTTTGGGGGGACAACTTAATTGTTTTATGTTCAGTCCACTTAAATTTGTAAAAACTAATAAGTTAACTTCAATTCTTGATGTTGTCCAGCATTTTTTACAGTGTGTATTAACTGATATGATTAAACAATGAACAATACAATAACTGCAGTATTTAATCATCTTTGTTAACATTAGTTAATAAAAATAAAGTTCATTGTTAGTTGTTGCTAACTATGCATTAGTATGTTGGAGTTAACATTAACTGTGATTAATAGATGCTGAGCAAGTATTGTTTAATCTTAATTTATAATAGTAAATACATGAATGTTAACTAATGGAACCTTGTTCTAAAGTGTTACAGCAATGTTTGGAATGTTAATTAATAACTTGGAACATTAGAGGTGAAAAAGTACTCTCTGAACTTAAATGGTTGTAATTCATCGTTGCTTTGCAATCCAGACCTGATATCCTTTTAATGAAATCTCTCTGCAGGTTATTGTTGAAGTGAATGAATTTTATAACATAAAATTTCAAGAAATGCGATCTAGAAGTTTTTAATGTAACTTTTTATACATTAACAAAATGTCTTGGAATATAAAATTTAATCTATCATTGAATCAAATTTGAAGTTGATTTCACCAAAATCGAGGTTAAGATGATATGCACTTTACCGTGAATAGCCAGAGGTTACATCCCAAATTTACTGCATTTAAAAAAAATAAAATCTCCTGTCACAAATCAACCCATTTCGGGCATATTATCACCTTTAACATGTACACCAAATAAGAAACCTTGACCGTCAGACCTTTCTAATGTGTTTTTCCAATATTTGATTTTCTTCCGTTACATAAAGTTAATAAATGTAACCTGTAAAGTATTACCATTATATGTTGTTGAAGATCTTAAATGTCATTAATGCTACTGTCCAAAAGTGAATATTCAAAAAGCACTGATGATATTCAAATGCTCTTTAATAATATAATACAACATATATATATATTTTTTATTTAAAAACATTCGGGTTCTAATGCAAATAAAAACAATACGCAATAAATGTTGTAATGTTGGCTGTCCAGTGATGATGATGCATCCACTTCCTCACCTAAATGACGGCACTCAACAGTCTGCTGGTCATTCAGAACGCATCAGTCCGCATTAATAAACATAGGGAATTATTCTGTGGGGCACTCGTCTGCAGTAAGTGTCCCAGGCCACTCCATATTTGGCTCGGCATTGTTTCTCATCTCTGGCTTCTCGGTGGATAAGCAGAACGGTGAAATATATGACATAGAAGTAAGGCAGAATGTGGGATATTCCTGGGAAGAAATTGTGGAATAATTAATTTCATTTACTACAAATATTATTTGTCATATTTTTACATATTTCACTTTGGTAAATTTTGAAAACACAAACGACAATTAAAAAAAAAAATGTAATCTTATATCTTTGTAATATAACATATAATCTATGTCACTTTAAATGTGTTTTAAAGCATTAAAACCCTTTTTCTTTTTCACGGTTTATACAAAAATTCAACATTGTTAATAAGAAGACATTTTCCTTGAGCTGTAAATCAGGTAATTACAAGTATTTTCTTTGTCAGTAGCGAATTGATGTTTAATGTAAAACCTCTTAGTTTTCATTAAAAACTTACAGGTTTGGAATGAGTTTTAGGTGAAGTAACACTTGACTCTTTGCTGAATATTTCCTTGAGTGAATTAATTTCATAAAAAGTCTTCTGTAGTCAATAAAAGTTGGACAGTCCAATAGATGTAAAATTACATTAAATTATTAAAATGTATGCCACTAAGATGAGTTAAAACAAGAAAAGAAATCTATATGTAACTAAAACAGTTTAATTATGTGTAAATTATAATTAAATACAAACTATTTGCCCATTACTCACCACAAGGCAGGGACCAGGCCAAAGCCATCAGAAGGTCACCCAGGTAGTTTGGATGCCTGACAAAACCCCACCATCCTGATACCAACAGGCGCTTTCCTGTTGCTGTGGCGATAGTTTCCAGGTCTGCAAGTGAAAAATTACAGATACTGATGATGTACAGCAATGGAAATAAATCCTGAAAATTCTGTTTCTCTGGATTATTAGGTATGGACTTGAGTTATTCTATAAAGGTGTAATAACATTTCTTCCAAATTTGAAATAAAATTGTTTTTTTTAGAAAATGACAATGTCAGAATAACAAATGTTTTTATTTGTTGTGATTAAAAAAAGCAGGGCTATTCAAGCAAATATTGCTTTCTTAACACTTCAGAAGTTGAATCATAGCTATTGTGTTGTCTATAATTAAATATAAATACATGAAAACATGGCAACCTTTTATTTTTTTGCAACAATAATAAAAATTCTAAATGACAATATTTTTATTTCAAATTTAGATAAAAATGTCAGTAGGTTACAGAATAAAACTCATAACAATAAAATCTTAAATTCAGAGAAACTGAAAGCCTTTTTTTCCCCCAAGTGGCTTCTTAATTTCATCCACAATTCAAAAATAAAATTTACTGCATAGTACGAACGCAGTTATTCAGAATAAGTGATTACTGACGTGCAACACTTTTATGCTTGGGGTCTCTTCTGAACTGATTTTTCTGAGAGTTGGACCTCCTGAAAATGTAATACCCAATTCCTGTGAAATATAGAAAGGAAAATTAGAAAACATTAAGTATTGACATGGCTACAAAACAGGAAGTTTGTTACCATTTAGAAGTGCAATCCCCACAGCTCCAAGAGTACTAAGTGACTGTGGGTGAACAACCAGAAACATGGCCTGAAGACCATATGTGAAGGGAACCCAGGCCAGATCACCAAACGCCAACATGAACCCAAATCCGTCATGCACAATATCCATCGTAGTAAGGACAGCCTCCTGCAGACACAAGGAATGATTTAATACCCTTTCCACCTTTATAATAAAACATTTCATAGGTTTGCAGACTACACTAGTTCCTCCTACTTCATTCCAGAGAGCATCTGTCACATAGAGGAGCTGAAATCCATTGACGAGCAGCATGGCAAGAGATGGAGAGTCGCGCAGCTCTACTTCTTTCATTAGCATCCCTAGGTTTATTACCACCTGAAACAGAACAGCACAAAAGGAAAGATACTATATGGTTGATCGAATCACATTATTACAAGATGCTATGCTATGAATTTGTGTTAGAATCAGATTGTTGGAAAGCAAAACATCACATAAATTATGTAATAATTCATTTTTGTATCCCATAGTTTATGAATTAGGTCTGTTGAGAGAGAGTAGGTGGTATTTAGAAGCTGTTTGAATGCATTCGACCACAGGTGCGTGAAAACTATCCAATCAAATGTGTTTTTAACTACCTCTGGAAGTGGCTAAAAGCGGACAAGCTAAAAACATTTCAGACAATTTACACCAGTATTTAGGTGTACTTTAGTGCATTTTTGTTTTAAAATGTTGTTTTAGAATTAAGGTATATCTGTAATAACCTATGCATGTGAAAACATAAATGCACTGTAACTCACACCTAAGTGTCACCCACTTGTTATTGAAATGACACAAAAAAAAGCATCTTAAAGGGATAGTTCACCCCCCCCCCCCCCCCCCCCCAAATGAAAATTGTCATCATTTACGCATGCTCCACTTGTTCCAAACCTGCTTGAGCTTCTTTCTTCTTTTCAACACAAATAAGATGTACTGAAAAATTTTGGGGGAAAAAAACATCCATTGACTTCCATAGTATTTTGGTTCCTATTATGGATGACAATGACTTTTTTTTTTCAAGATTCATCAGAATATCTTATTTTGTGTTTAACAGAAGAAGGAAATACAAGTTTAGAACCACTTGTGTGTCTGTAAATGGTGAGGAGATTGTCATTTTTGGGTGAACTATTCCTTTAATACCATGTGGAAATGGGGTCTTCCAGAAGCAGTTGAAAAATGCATATGACTAGACTGATTTCATAGTGCTCAAAGACCCTTCACCTCAAAGAAATAAGAACTCTGGACAAAATAAATTATTTAAAATGACAGGTGTAAATGGGAATGCGTTTTGCTCATCCACTTGTGATCCGATGAACAAAACATCTAAATACCAGAGGCCTGTACCATGAAGCTGGATTAGCCAGTTAAGTTCAGTTTAGTTTGCAACAATCTTGGGTTTTATCTAACATGAGGGCAGCTCAACGCTAATCACTCTTTGTTGCCACGGTATTATGGAGCAGCTGCACTGAGCTACCGTCATGGTACCTAAAACCCAGAATTGATGAAAACTAAACTGAAACTTAACTGGCAAGGTGTAAACATGGCCACACTCTCAAATTATGAATGAACATGTGACACTGAACACTAGTGTAATGGCTGCTGAAAATTTAGCTTTGGAACTCTGGAGCTTTTTTCTGAAAACAATAAAAATATATATTGTATGTGGATGTAAATATCTAGTGAGAGTCTTACCCAGCCTATTAATCCAGGTCTTAGTTCACAGAAATACTTCAAGTCAAAGTTTCCAATGCGAGGGTTGAGCTCTCGACCCATGAAGAAGTCATACAGAGGATTTCCTGCAAATGAGAGCAAAACTGAATAGACAAATGCTTTAAAGAGACATACAGTAGAATCATCAGTTTTGTCCTCATTTGTAATTAGCTTTGGATTAAATTGTCTGCTAAATGACAATGTTTCTGAAAAGACTTTCAGTTAAAAAGCAAAGTGTACACATAATGAAATGTTACTCTAGATAATCATATTAATCTCTAAATATCATGACATTATCTCACCTGTGTTTCCTCCAAGTGATAAAGCATGTTGATGTGCCCAGAAGGAGCGGATGTACAGATACATTGACAGCAGATAGGAAACCCCAATGGCACATATAGCCAGAGGCAAAATGAGCTCAAACAGATGCCCGAGTGGCATTCCCAGCAAAAGACATATGATCAACAGGACAGCAGTAATGCTCAGAGCATGGAAACCTGAGAAACAAAAGATTATTTTAAAAAACATGATCAAATCTGCACATACACACTAGGTTTCAAACATTTGGGTTCATGGCTTTATTGTTAGGTTTGTCAATATTTACTACAAAACAATTTACCCCCAAAAAAATATTAGGAAATGTTTCTTGAGCACCAAAAGGACAAAATTAGAATGATTTCTGATGTATAAAGTGACACTGAAAACTGAAGTAATAATGAAAATGTAGCTTTGCAAAACAGGAATAAACTAAATTTTATATAATGTAATTATTAAAAACGGGTATTTAAAATGGCAATAATGCACCACAAATGTATTTCTTAAATTAGATAAATACAGCCCTGGTGAAAAATAACACTTCTTTCAAAAGTATTTAAAAAATGTCAAGACTCCAAACTTTTGAACTTGTTTCTCTTGTTTATTTAAAACCATTTAAACCAAGCAGTCAAGATTCTTCTATTGGACATATATATTTTTCCTTCCTTTTATTTACATTTTAATGCACATAGTGGGGGCTTGAATCTTCAATATATGCTTTATATAATTAAACTACACTAGGGCTTCAATAAACTGAAGCACAATCCAGATACAGAGGTATACTACAGATTAATGACAACTGGAGTTTGAACTTTACTTTGTATACAATAGGTGGTAAAACCAAGGACAAGTGTCCTGTTTTATTTGGGTCTGTGAATTTTATTTGGGAACACAAAGATATTACAAGTTCACCATTTACAATATTATTAGTTTTATTTTATTTTTTTTTAAGAAAATGCAGTCATACATTATTACCATTAATGGGATATTTCAGTCTGGATCCATCTCTGAGAACCAGACCTTCAGAAACCTGTCAACAAGTAAATCATATGACATACAATTCTTTCTTCTATTAAAATAACCAAAAAGAGAGAGACAAAAAAACATATACAGTATCTTACCTTCCCTATAGGCAGTAGGTAGAGGAAACTTTGCAGGGCAATCCAACCTGCGATAAGAACAGCAGCCCAAGGGTCCCATAAGTGTGTAGCAGGTGGTAGAGGAGGAGGCCACTGCAGGACACTGGCAGCTGGAGACCGGCACACGCTGAGCAGGTACAGAACTGTCAGAGGCAGGAACACTGGGATGCAGGTGGCACCTGGACAGGTGAAGAGGACAAGAATGAACTCAAATGTTGGACAGACATTTCATATGACCACACAACAGATTCATTACTACACATACACTAACATTAACATATGTACAATAAATTGTGGCTCACCAAGAGCACCTCCAAATTCCCTTTCAGCTGAATGTGATGCTTTGTGCTTGTTAGGCTTCATTTTGCCTGTTTGGGACAAATATGGTGTGAAACAGACCATTTCGCATAGCTGACAAAACATTTACAGTGTATCGTTACGTTACAAGAAAGTATCATTTAAATTTCTGTAAGTATTATTCAAATTTGTTTACTGAAGTAACGTTAGTTATTGTAATACGCGTTTGTAACATTCACACTTAGGTTAACCAACCAAATAACCATGTCGTAACGTTAACCAATTATTATATGCAAACAATAAGCAGCGTTTTTCTCTTACCTCTGTTCTCATGAACTCACTGTTGTACTGCATTATTATCGTTCATCACTGTAAATGACTGAGACGCCTGCGTGGATTCGCCCATAATGCGCTGTTTGCCTTATTGCATCTGACCAATCAGCGCATACTGCTGCCATCAGAAGAGTGAGGAGAGACACCCTGTGAACCAATCAGAATTAGAGAGGAGCGAACGAGCCCGCCCCATATGTCGTATTGGCCAATCACGAGAGCGAATTTGCTGGCTTCATATGACTGTCAGCAGAGGTAAGATTGCGGTTTGGTTCCTAGTCTGAAGAAACTGTGGGATGCAAAGTTATTTTGTACATTAAGTTTATTAAATACCATCCAGTTATGCAGCCCGAACAGCCTTCACAGTATACAATACAGGAATCAACAATAAAAGAACATCGTTCATTACCCATTAATATAGTGATCTGATGTAACATTTTTATTTTTATAGTTTATTTTCTGAATCTCACATAGACCATATAATTTCAGATGTCCACACACCCAAGTCCTTAAAATTTATGGTAAACTTTTGTGATCTCAATCCAGGTCTTAACCGGACATCAGGGACTTTATATTCATTTTATATGCGCCTTAATCTCAATTGATACTTATATTTGCAGTTTTCCAGTAGCCGATGCATTAACATTGTCTGCCAGTTCAGGATTGAATGTTTAGGAATAAAGGTAAGTGAATATGTCCACTCTATCCCCTCTCACAGATGACCTCAATGACACTTTGTTCCATTGGCGAAGGGTCAAGGCAACGATGGGCAGCACTACCCACAATCTCATCCAACAAGAAGTGCACCAAGTTCTCATCAGACACAAACCGCCACAGGTACATCTGCAAGTAGTGGCAGTCCACCTGGATTTGCTGCAGACCGTATCTGCCGAATGTACGGAGACGCACACATTCGAGGAATGTCTTCAGACTTATCTTAATGATGCCAGTTAGCACAGAGACCTAGGATGAGAAATAAAACTGGTCATAAATGGTCATTATTTTTTTGCATTTGTCAGTTAAATTAGAATAACAATAGTTAGTGAACAGCATTTTGTTTTCTACCTTGTTGAAGTCCACTGGACTAAAGATATCAATCCTCTCGGAAAATAGTTTGTGAATGTTACTTAGCAGGTTTGTGTCCATTGGAGCACTGGAAGAAAAAAACAACAACAACAGCAGTATGAATAATTTAAATATTAATTCACCCCAAAATAAACCTTGCTGTTCATTAAGCCAAAGCAAAGACAAAAAGTCACTAACATTTTAGACAACCTGAGGGTAAGTAAATAAACAGCAATTAATTTTTTTGAGCTATCCCTTTAATATTTAAATTAAATGACTGAGTTGTAAAAATGCTGGGGAAAATTAAGGGAAGCTCTAAAACTTTTCTTTTGTTGGCAAAGGATTTCTGAATGATTCTACTTACAAAGTTTTACAAAGAAGGTTTGCCTTTAAATGCGCATTATATAAAATTGTGATTTAAAGTCAGCAATATTTGTGAAGTGACTGCACCTGGGAGTGTAGCTTGGTGCGTAGCGGATCTGCTGTCTTGAGCTGCTGTACACAGAGAAGGTGCGTTTGCTGGAGTCACTGCTGTGGGCTTTCCTTACTCCCTCTTCATAAAGCAGTCCCACCTAGTGAACAGAAATATAAAAAACATGACATATTATGGCTTATAAATATAGTTATATAAGTTATATATATGAATTGAGGAACAGATACTCAGTGCATCACCTGTACATCAATAGAAGTGGTATCTTCCACCACCCTCTTCATTACAGCCCGAACGTTTCTAGGTTCAATAGTGTTCACCCAGTCTCTCGTTTCCACACTCTTCCTCAGCATCTGACTGATGATTAATCCCTGAACCTGGATCAAGACAAAACCAGCTCAACAACACAGGTCATCCAACGGCAATCCTAGTTGGGCTGCTCAATTATGGTAAAAATCTAAATCACGATTATTTTGTTTAATGTTGTAATAACGATTATTAATGGGCCATATGACCAGAAAACTATATATGAGTGATTTTTAAATAGTGATATTTACATTAAATATATATGTTCTGTAAATATGGTTGCTATTATGTCTACGTTTTAGACACCAGCAAAATTTCACAATTCTTAATACCACATCAAAGTACTAGAGTAACAGATGTTAGTGACAAACAAACCAAAATGTCCTCAAAATTGTTAAAAATAATAAACTGTCAGTTATAAATAAGCAAAGTCAAATGCAGTAGAATAACAAGAAACAAACTCTGCTTTAAGGTTTATGTAAGTCTAAAGTATTCATTCATTCATTCATTCATTTTCTTTTCGGCTTAGTCCCTTTATTAATCAGGGGTTGCCACAGCGGAATGAACCGGCAACTTATCCAGCATATGTTTTACGCAGCGGATGCCCTTCCAGCCGCAACCCAACACTGGGAAACACCCCATTCACACATATTCACACACAAACACTCCGGCTAATTTAGCTTATTCAATTCCCCTATATGTCTTTGGACTTGTGGGGGAAACCGGAGCACCCGGAGGAAACATGCAAACTCCACACAGAAATGCCAAATGACCCAGCTGGGGCTCGAACCAACGACCTTCTAGCTGTGAGGCGATCGTGCTACCCAGCTCAAGTATTCAGTTTAGAGAAATTAATAATCCAATGTAAAATAACACAGCATAGTTTTCACTGCAAGAACTTTTTAGACTCTTTTTACATAATCATTGGAGGTAAAAATCTAAATTGAAACAGTTTTTTAATTAATTGCACAGCCCTAAATCCAAGCCCAAAAATAATGACTCATGACATCTGAATCTATTCTCTTATTTACCTTCACATAGTGGTTCAGTAATTTCTGAGCAGCTTCTCTGGCCTCAGCACAAAGTGCTGTAACTGGGGTGACTGGAGTGTGGTGCTGTTTAGAAAGAAAATGGCAGCATGAATTTGTGTATTTAGAGTTTGATTTATCCCGAATATAACGGATATGGGATACCTGTACAAGAAACTGTTCGTCTGTGAGCGTGAGGATGTAGGAGATGGTGGAGGTCTCATAGTCCAGACAGAGACGAGAGAGCAGCAGGAGGAGAGCAGGAGGTGTGGATCCTCCTCGGTCACCTGCACTCTCACAGTACTGCCGAGACGTCTGGCAGATGAACTTAATAAAGCTCACCACCAGACCCTCACGAACACCCTGGCTGCAAAACTCACCCTGAGAAAAACATAGGACACTGGTATTAGACAAAAAAAAAAAAACATGGATATGGTTGGACTTACTTGCTTATACCAGAAATGGCTAAATTGTCATGCAAAAAAAATTAACAATGTAGTAAATGAAAGGAAACAGAAAATCTACAAAACAGAAACAACCTAATAGTCATTGCTAAAGTCTAAATATATGTCTGAATTCTTCTTAATTCAATAAAAGCAAGGCATTGTCTAAAAATTACTAGCCAACTGGGAAAGACATAAATAAAGAAGTGAATAAATAAAGTTTAATGCTCTTATAAGTAACATGGAATAAATTCTATATTCATTTGTTCATTATTTCTTTTCGGCTTAGTCCCTTTATAATCCGGGGTCGCCACAGCGGAATGAACCACCAACTTATCCAGCATATGTTTTACGCAGCGGATGCCCTTCCAGCTGCAACCCATCACTGGGAAACACATCCATACACACTTATTCACACACATTCACTACGGACAATTTTAGCTTACCCAATTCACCTATAGCGCATGTCTTTGGACTGTGGAGGAAACCGGAGGAAACCCACACAAACACGGGGAGAACATGCAAACTCCACATAGAAATGCCAACTGACCCAGCCGAGGCTCGAACCAGCGACCTTCTTGCTGTGAGGCGATCATGCTACCCACTGCACCACCGTGACGCCCTAAATTCTATATTATGTAAAACTAATTATGTCTGAGAATTCTCTTATAAGCCACTGGGGAAGACAGTCCTAAGTATCATTACTCAAATGCAATGTTAATTTGAATAAAAACAATCTGAATATTATTTAAAACTGTTAAGCTGTGTCCGAAATCGCCTACTACTCGAGTAGGTACTACATTTAAATTTGAATTTACTACACAACCATTCGAAAAGTATGCTCTATATAGTATGAATGTGAGAAGTATGAATGGAATTCAGATGTACTACATGCATTATTTGTCATTATCATATAACCTACCTGCGTCATTTGCATTGCTTTACTCCCATTCATGAATTCTCTTGCATGGCTTAATGGGACAACGTAGCATCTATTGGATGCACACTTCAGAGTCTTGCTAGAAGTAGTAGGTCATCTGGGTACTTCTTGCCAACTGTTTTTCGAATACTATGAATTCAGACATACTACTTGTCTTGCATTCTGTTTTTGACATACTATAATGTGAGGAAGTATGCGATTTCGGACGCAGCCTTATTTTAAATGTTATTTTATTATTGTTGTAATAAATAAACGGCTCTAGTTTAGAAATGAATATTGTCTAGTATAATGAAAAAAAAATTAAAGACATTTCTCTAAGACTAGGAATACCATAGGATTAAATAAACCAATATTAACAAAACGACAGTGTTTATATTTTGTTCTTTACCTTAAAATAAGGCTTGTTGGAAAAGGTTATGTCCTTTGCTGTGAACAGATGCACTGATGCTAATACAGACTTTAACTGATTGAGAATGAAGCTTGATAAAGACGTCAGCAGTTCTGGCAGACTGGGTGGGGCATCCTTACTTGTAGCCCCTCCCACAAGAGCCCCGCCTCCTGATGCACTGGCCCCTCCCACTGACAGGCGAGGAGCAGCCAAAGCCTGTCTTACATCAGTAAGGCTGTCATGGTAGAAGGTCTGTAAGGCAGACAGGTACTGTTTGATCCTCTCCCTCGCCGCCCGCACCACTATCTCAGTTCCTTGGCTAGGCACTGCCGACCCCGGGAGTAATTTGGATATCGCCTGTAATCTGCGATGGAAGCGATCCAGAGCTCTCACCAACAGAGAGTTATCTCCCACTCCCTTCTCCTCCTGTATCCTCCGCTCTACTAGAGAGAAGTATCTAGCAGCCAGAGTGTCTATAAACACGTGCAGCTTGCCATTAGCCATCTCCGGGATATTTTTGGAAGCTAGTTCACTCTCTTGTGGACGGTTGATGAACAATTCTTGATAAGAGGCAATGACCAAACAGAGATTGCTGACAAACTCGTTACACCCTCGATCTATGAATTCCAAAATGTCTGTTCCGCCGGCAGGGGAGAGGAAAGGATTGGACACAGAGGAACTAGGGGATACAGGATTTGATCCAGGGCTTGTTTTTTGAACGGAGCCAATGCCAGTGTCAGTAACTGCAGAGTCTTTGAGCTCCGCCTCCAACCCCTGGAGATCCACCTCCAATCGAGACTGGGCGTGGCTTAGGAATTTGTCACAGAGTTCTTCTGCTGGCTCATCCAGCTGCAGTAGAAGCTCGACACATTCAGAGAGGTCTTTAGCACTCGAACCTCCATCCCTGCAAGCAAATACGAATGAACAGACAACTTTAAATTAGATTTTTGAACTTTAAAAAAACTTCGTGATATTATAGTATTATAAATATAAAGAACATTTTATATTGTGAGTATCAGTGATTATCATGTGCATTTTAAAATATTCTCTTTAGATTTTATTTTGAGATTTATTTTTTACTTCATTTGAATAATTAACATATTAAACTTATTTTCAGTTATTTCAAAGTTTCTAATTTTAAAGTTTTTCCATCCAAAAAGTACATTTGATTTAAGCGTTATATCAATTACCAACAATGACTTCTAATTTACAATAAACCTCTAATAAACTAGTTTTTGTTTTAGTAATACCAACACTGATTCATCCATTTCATCTTGTTCTTTATATAATGTCTGGCAGAAGAGACTCGTTTTAATAACTTAGTGTATGTTTTCATTCACACAGATCTGTGAAAAACTGAAAATAGCTGTATTCATGCCTGGCCAGTAGATGGCGATATTATATTATTATAAGATTACAAATAAGTCATAAAATTTTACAAATAAAATCAAAAAGTTAAGGTGTGCATAAGGTGGACAGTAGGGCTGCACGATATTGGAAAAAATCTGACATTGCGATATTTTGTTTTTCTGCGATATATACTGCGATATACTTTGTTATACTTGGAAAGAATTTTTGGTCACTTTATTTTAAGGTTCAGTTCTTGCTCTTAGCAAACCATTTTGACTTTTGCTTCAATAAACTCCTAATTTGCTCCTTATTAATAGTTATTAAGGTAGTTTAGGTATTGGGTAGGACTAGGGATGTAGAATAAGATCATACAGAACATGTGCTTTATAAGTAATAGTAAGCAGCCAATATCTCAATAACATGCATGCTAATAAGCAGCTAGTTAATAGTGAGAAAAGGTCCCTAAAGTGTTACAGAATGTATTAATTTTGATTGACTGGGATGATTCTGTAGGAGAGCGAATCATGCATAACATGTAATAAACAAACTACAAGCATAGATAAATGCACAAAGCAAAGATAAAAGTGAAATAAATAGTGCATGTATTATGGTTTTGTATATGTAAATGTAAAAATTACACTGCAAAGTCAACTCTACAATGCATATCTTTGCAATGTGACTATTGCGGATGCACACATTGCGATATCGATGCTGAAACGATATATTGTGCAGCCCTAGTGGACAGTATAGCTGTGAAGCATATACATATTTAATCTGCAGTTATGCAATATAAATGTACAAAAAAAAAGAGATATCTATTCTATATCTTTGTAACGTGCTTTGAGTGTGTTTAAAAAGAAAGTATCTGGTGCATATGGAGAGGAAAGAGTGTTAAGTCTAGTCAAGCCCACTCACCTGTGTGTAGCACACTCAGAATTGTACAATGTTTTGAGGTTTTCATCTTGTGTGTGATAAGTTCACTATTTTACCCAAAATCACATTTTGGTGGTTTACATAGAGATGATTATAATGGTATAATTTTACAAAACTTGAATTTTGAAACTCGTTTTAGAGTTGTCATGTACATAATGGACAAAACACGTTGAAATGCAAAATGTAAAAGTCGACTGCATATACCAGATATACCATGACATCCTTCAGAGCACAGACCTGAACTTCTGCCGCAGCTGTTGAGCGAGCTGCTCCATTATGACGTGGCAGTCATCTTGGATGCCCCTGAAAGAGGGCATATGACTGTACTGCTGCAGTACACAGCGTGCCCTCCGGTGGGAGCTCACTGCTTGGGCATAGGCCTGCAGCTCCAGACACTTATTGAGCCTTGCTGGCAGCTCGAACAGGAACTGCAGTTTACGTAGGAGAGTATGAACACCTACACAGAAGGTGAAAGATTCAGGAGTTGATTTTTGAGACTTGAAGCAAAATTATTTTTCTTTTCAGACATAATGGTTGTTATACTACCAATTCAAACCTATAAAACGAATCAGAAATTGATCATATATTATTCATACCTGATAGTTTAGTGATCTGTGCGTGCTGGTCCTGCAGCGTCCCACTAATGCGAGCACTAAACTCTGTGATAGCTGCCATGTTTGCAGACAAGCAGTCCATTTCATCCTCCATCTTCTTGAAATCATTCTTCATTTTTCTGATTGTGTCTGAGGAACGACCAATACATTTGAACATAAACTGGAAAGGGCTATGAAACTGGTACGATGAATTAATGTCCAAACAAAAATGAATGAACTATAAGGCAGCCATTCTGATAACAGCTGCATATCAGAGGATTATTTATTTGAAGGCCACATACAAATGCCCATATAAGTGCACCATCAAAGGCTGTCTAAATTCAAATGCTCCTTTAAATGCAGCCCCCAAAAGCTTATATTGTTTCCCCGAGTAAAGATGATATAACTGATAGATCCTTCATGGCCCAGAATATCCCAAGATTCATTGAACGCTGGACATTTTTAAAGAAAAATCTGGATAACACTTTTAAATTTAAGTATTGCATTTAGGTTTCCTATGATATTTAAGTTAAAAACAAATTGTGTTATTATATATTACTACATTCTTATTGCAATTATGATTTAAACAGGGATGACTATGACTTAGTAAAATCTGAAATTCCTCAATGTCTGTTTTTTTAAAAAGGTCATTTGTTAACCTGTGGCTGAGATGAACTTGTTGTAGTTTTCATAAACCAGGGTTTGCATGTCACTGTCCAGAGATCTGATCTGCTTGACCATGCAGCTCTCATGGTCCATCAGCTCAGTCAGAGAACACTCCTTCCTCAACTGAAACACAAACAGCACATTTTTTTAAGTCAAACCACAGGACATTTAGCCTATATATATAAAAACAAAGCCATAACAATGTTAAATGGATATTACTGAAAGAATTTTGCATATGTGGCACAAAATGACTGCACTCTCAATTTGTTGACCCTACTAACTGAATAATAATACCAGGATATTCGTCGCTATAAGCAACTCTACCTTATTTAAATAAATCTCTGGATCGAAATGCGGTCCGTTGATATCGCAAGGATCCAGAGACTCGGCTTGTTCTGCGGCTTTTCCTTCCTCATTCAGGCCGTAGTAGAGCTTCAGCATACTGTGAACCCGCCGCCGCTGGGTCGGGTCCGAGTCCGGTGGTGTTGTGGCTGAACTCATTTCAACTATTCAATATAATCTAATGTCAACGCGAGAAAGTATTAAATGAATGAATGACAGATGTCAACAAAACATCTGTTGCAAGAGCTGTGGTTGCTACCTGCCAACTCAGTTTGTTGATGAGGCTAGGGCTTTGAGCCAAAATGGCGCTACTGTACACAGTATTTCAAAGTAAAAGTCCGGGGCGCGAACTATGCTGTAACGTTACCTGTACTGACTGTACAATTACACTGGCATATGTTGAAGTATTTGTTTTTTCAAGTAAGTGTGCTTTTTACTTAGGTTATTTGATGGTATAAAGAGGGGTGTAGCGTGCTGGCGGTGGGTCGTCTGGGAGTTTTGGATTTTGCTACCGCACACCCCGTTTAAGATCAATACTGCGCAGACTCCGGCTCCAAATTATGTGTGGACATTTAGACATCGTTACTTAAAACAAAAGATGACAGCGGCCATAGATTGGAAACTTTGGCTTCACTTTTGTGATGTCACCAATTGTTTTTATATATAAATAATCTATTATATTTAATAAAATATTGATGCATAATAAAAACAAACTTAACCAAAAAGCTAGTATAAGACAACATAGACAATATTTAGTCATTAGATTTATTTCGTTCCTTTTTCTCCTCAAGATTCAACACATCCAAGACCTTGTTGCAGGTATAGTTTAAATAAAACATCATTATAAAATACGTTATACAGAAAATGATTTACTGATAGTTATGCCCGTTAGTACAAAGCAGGAATAAAAAGTTTAATGCTGCATATAAATGGTTTCCGTTGATTTTACAGTCACAAAAGTTTGGTAGTGAAATTTGTATAGAAAACTTCACAAACAACAAAAGATAGTGGAAATACAATTTCAAAAGACAGATGACAGCAAAACAATAGAAACAGGTCAAATGTTTTTAAAAAAGGCACTTTAAATTAGAACTGACAATTTTGTATTTGCAAAACACAGACGTGACTATTTACAGCTCTGTTAGTATGTGCATAAGTGCATGACAGATGTTCAGACTACAATATAAATATTGCATTAGATTTAGAGTGGAAAAAAATACTTTACAATAGTACAGAGGATCTGGGATTAAGCATTCTAGTATAAATGATGAATACAGAAATGCAGGGAGACGTTCTGATGTCAGCGTGTACTGTTCATTATACACCATTCAGCTGTCCGTTTTTCTTTCACAGTTCAGCAAGTGATGCAAAAGGTTAAAGTTTTTATCTTACAAGTGTATAAGCGGGTAAAGAAATGTGTACAGAAACATGCACACCACAAAATCAATTTAAGACAACAGATGCATCATGCATGGATAAATACAAAGGTGTGGTAAGTGAAGACCTGGTAACAGGACTTGACATTAAGCTTTTACAGATACCTTATACATTTAGTTCATCTGTAAATGAGCAGTACATTTAAATTAATATCAAAACAGGAGGCATAAATTCAACAATGTAGTATTTATGCACAATTCAGACTAACAAAACCTTAAACTGCTTGGTAATAATGACACAGGGCAGGTAATTGGACGCTGGGGATCATATGACGCCTGATAATTGGCATGACGCTTCAGTTACCAGATCAAACAACAAGATATTTAGTCCTGATCAGAGGTTTAAGGGATAGTTCATCATTAAATCTAAATTCTGTCATCATTTTACTCAAGTTGATTATAGCTGAATTTCCTTTTTCTGTTGAACACAAAACAAGATATTTTGAAGAATGCTGGTTGCTGGCACCCATCGACCTCTATGAAATAAAGACTATGGAAGTCAATGGGTGCCGGCAACCAGCATTTTTCAAAATATCTTGTTTTGTGTTCAAAGGGAGAAAATAATATGAGCTCATTTTTGTTTTTGGGTGAACTATTCCTTAAATCTGTGCCCTGTGTTACCATTACTTAAAAAAAAATCATATTCAGAGATTCAGGTACATTCAAATTCTTAAAGACAAGAAAATACAGTATGCTTAGAGTTTCATACATTTGAAAAGGATCACGAAATAGGAAAAGCAGACGTACATTGCCATTGATTGATCATCAAGCCTCCAATTATCTCGTAATTTAATGTATTAACATTCTCTCTGCTTTACAAATGCAGATTATGCTAACAAATCACCTGGATTGTTTTCTGCAGTGCACTCCATCAGAAAGGCATGATTCTCCTGAGCAACAAGCTAGTGAACAATATCAACCTATCGCCATGATTTAACAGAACTCACATCTGACCTGTTGCTCAGTAGACATTTGAAGTCATGGACAGAAAAAACTGTACACATTCAGAATCGCACTTTATGTTGTCTTTGCGATGCTTTGCCACAAACCGCAGCCCTGGTTTTGCATATAGGAGTGTTACAACCTATACTAGAGGCATTGACTGTTTCCTTTGGTGCAGCAGGTCTGGTTTTAGCAGTATTAGTGGATCAAAGTGAGGGACTACTGTACTCTTGATTTACAGCCACTGGGATGTAGTTTGGTTGATGGTTGCATAGTAGAATCTACATTCAGAACAGTGACCTACCCAGAGCTTTCAGATCGCTTCTCTTAGCCTTGCTCTTGCACCAAAATGTTTGACGGAAAAGAAAAGTTAATTTCACATTCTTATTTTTTTTAATGGCCAACAGAGAAAAAGTTTTCACTTAAACCTGCGACATCATGCACAAATCATCTATAAATAGTGGTTCAGCTCTTCGGTCTGTGATCTTGGTCCGATCTGTCCATTCAGATGGTTTTGCACTGCGTCTCTGAAGATCTCAATGGACAGATGTAGTTTTGGTCACCGGGCAGAAGGGGGCAGTGTTGAGGCCTGGGTTCACCCTTGCTCTAAACTTTCAGTCACCTGAACAGCAGAGTAAGTGGGAGGCTGCGCTTGTCTCGTGAAGAAAGAAGCTGCTCTTTTGGGTTTCAAACGTTTGATTTCTTTGCCTGAAACAATGGAAAATTAAAAGGAGCTTTGTCCTGGGTCATTATTTCTGTATGATAAAATAGGAGAAACAAATTATGTCATAACAAAATGATTTTAAGGAGTCATCATACCGTCATCAACATAGTTGATGGTGCTGAGGGAATGGACTCGGCTACAGACCACACTGTTCTGTCTGCGCAGTTTCCCCTGCCGACGCTCTCGGGTTTTGTTGTTGGTTTCTGGACTCGTAGGTTCATGGGAGGGCATGACCTCACCGTCAGTACCCGTGGCTGCTGACTCGCTAACAGAGCGTAGCTCCACACAAAACTCGATAAGACCACTCATAAGTTCAGCCTAGAGAATAAAAACAAATAGTACATTAATATTAAAATATAATTATACAGATATGAAAAAATTTACCACATGAAAATGGATTTATTAGGTTTGAAAGCATTTAGGTTTTACCTCTTCCCAACAGAGAAAACCAGCAACTATCAAAAATGCATGATTATGGTGTCATGGCTTTGCAATAAAAAAAACGTCTTAATTATAATGAAAGTCAATTGGGCAAAAACAGCCATGAACATAATGAAAGGGTAGTACATTTGCCTAGAGTGTATTGAGTTTTTGAACATTTTCAAATCATTTTCATAAAAAAAATAAAATTGTCACCAAAAACCTTTCCATTTGCTGAAATACAGAGAAAGTTGTGGCCAAATTAAGACTCAAAAATCACCCCAGAGTGGATGAAAACATCCCCAACAGCACACAAGGGTTAATTGGATGAAACTGTCTAAGTGCATTTATGTGACATATTTAACCTGCATGAATTTCGTGTCCGTTTACATGTATCCAGCTAGTTCTTTACATGTGCCCAAACCCAAGCAAACTATGAACTCTATCTTCCTTCCCACCTCTTTTTGTAAACTCATAGCAAAGGTTAATGGTTAATGATGGTGCTTTTCGTTTTTCTGCTTTTGGTCAATGAAGTGATCCTGGCATGAATTCTGCTCTGTGTTCAGATATAGAGGATCACAGCTGGACTTACATCAAAATTGCATTTAAAATACACTAATTTTGAAAGATATAACTGTTTGTTTTGTTTGGTTATTGTTATCAAACACCAGTTTCAGTTTACTCATGTTTAGTCATCATCCTCTCATGTGCAGGGGCGTCTTTGTCAATGTGGGATTGTGGTTTTCACACTAACTAGCACAGAAACTGTGCAGCTGAGCATTTGTAAAATCACTTTTCATATGTATAATGTTAGATGTTCTTTTGAATACATTTGACATTGATAAATGGCAGGCTGCAATGTCAAGCATAGATGAGTAATGTGACAATAAAACATGCCTGAGATGCTTCATCATGATCACAAATTTTGCCATTACAGTGTGGAAACAGCTTCAAATATTCATCATGTAGACAAGAGTCAGCTGTAGCTTGTGTGTGGTGAGCAGTTTTTGCTACCTCAAGAATGGACCAGCCACTCCTGACCGACCATTGAGAGGGGTGGGGTGAGCAGCAGCTCATTTAAAGAGACACAAAGCAAAACTGCTCTGACATGATAAAAATGGTGTTTATTTTACACTACCATTGAAACGTTTAACCAAAGTAAGTTATAGATTTTTCATTAAGACTCTAAAGAATCAGATCAACTTGTGAAATGGGCATTCAGTGTCACCTTTAAGTTGTTAATAGTGCAAGCTTACTTTGTGATATTAGATCAAATAAATAACAAAAAGACACAAACACCAACCCCCAGGCCCTCCCACAAAGACATCAGGAAAGTGGTAAAAAGTAGACAAGTGACAAATAAAACACCAGATGTAAACGGGAACGTGTCTCCCTCTTGTGATCTGATCAGCCAAAACATATCCTAATACCAGGTGTAAACTATGCATTGATCATAAATTGTGTACTCACCTGCTTTGAATAAATCTTTAATAACTTATTGACAGGGGTGCCAGCTTCCTCCCCATCAAACTCCAGCCAGAGTATATGAGAGTCTCCCTCGGTCTCTGGATAGCTGTGATCCCAGGAAAGCTCAGTAAACTTCAGGCCCAGGAGGACATGCTTCTCTTTCACATCCATGACATACACTCCTTCCAGACTGATACCCACACTCACAGCCTTACGCCCACCTCTGTGAAGGAGACCCTGAGCTGGCTTATCGATCTCACCAGCGAAAAAAGCACATCTGCCAAAGCGAAAACATTTGCAATGAGTTAGTACATCAGTTTTTCATTTGCCCTGCCAAAAATTTTATTGAGTTGCAGCTGGAAGGGCATCCGCTGCATGAAACATATGCTGGATAAGTTGGCGGTTCATTGTCCTGATGAATAAAGGGACTAAGCCGAAAAGAAAATGAATGAATGAAAAATCACTGATCCAGCTCAAAAAAATAATAATATAAAATATCTTTGTTGTTTTTGAATCGCCATGTAGCATTCTCATAAATTTCACAATATTGTGCTTTATTCAGTGTTAAATATTTCTAAAGTGTTGAAAACCTTTTTAGGTTACATTTACAGCCATATTAAAAGGGCCAGCTGATTTTTACTTAATGCAAACCAACAATATCAGTTGCTCAGCATGTAGTTTTAATACAGATAATGAGGTTTAATATTTATTAACTACAATACCAACCTGTCCAACAGCCAATAATAAATAAATAAGCAAATTACAACACAATAAATAAAACATATCAATAATATAATGTTAATAAATAATATAATATTAAATATACAATAACAAATAAATACAACATATTGATATATACAGATGATTATCATTATTCTGGTAGGTCCAAAAGTGATTTTGTCATTTGTTATTTATTAATGTTAATGACTGTTTGGCATCGCTATAAAAAAAACAAAAAAACTGAAAGGTTTACTTTCACTTTAAACTTTGTTTTACTGTGATGGGTATTGTGTTTTAAATACTATGTGCATGGAGTTTGCAACATCAGCATTAAAATGAGAAAGTAAAACAGGGACAGTGATATTGTATTGATTAAAACATTTCAATAATGATATGCATCAAAATAATAGGGATCTTACCCGTAGTAAGGCAGGTTGTGGCAGCTCCTGAGGTACTGGCGCAGCAGAGCGATGGGCTCCTGGCTGGAGCCGCTGGCAGCAGAGGAGCAGACTGAACGAAACTCCTTTACAAGGTTTTGCTCCATCTCTGCATTCCTCCCGCCTCTCCCCCGAAGTGTGGACAGAAAACCTCCTCCTCCTAGTGCCGCATGGGCTGGAAGGAATGAGGACAGCTTCTTCTCTCTGAAATAACATGACAAGAATGAAATTAATTACAGCATTTCAGGGTCAGATTAAAAGGGAAAATTCTGTCAAAATTTCTTCATTAGTGTTCAACAAAATAAAGAAACTCATAAACAATTTAAAGCACTTGAGGGCGAGTAAATAGTGAGCACATTTTTGGGTGAACTATCCCTTTAATAAAAAAAATGACACCACAATTGTTGAAACTAATTAAATCTTATGATTAAGATTATTAAACTGGCAGCTTGTGATTGATAAATAGTTAATAAATATTAAATATATACCTTAAAATGCAAAAATCTAAAATGAAAAACCAAAATGCCCACACTATAAGATTGGAGAAAAACATCCATCTGTTAGTAGTTGATTTTTTTTCCTTTTTAATATTTATTATTTGTCCTATGCACCTCATACATATTCTGATGTGTGAGGTACTACACATTTTTGTAAACGGATATCGCACAAAATGAGACATGCAACGTCATTCATTATCTGAACAACTTTACATTAACCTCTTTTTATTAGTGACACAGGATCATTAACCTCTTTATTAGTGACATAGGATCACCTAATCGCTCCTGTGAGAGCCTGGTCGTCTAGTTCAGTCCCTAACTCGATGGCACAGGACAATGCGCCCAGCATCAGCCAGTGTTCAGGGTCACATGGGTACCGACCCTCCAGGATGTTCATCTTTGCTTCATCATAAAGCAGCCTCAACACTCCTTCGTCTTCAATCTGACAATACAAAATAAATATGTAATACAAAATCACAAAAAAAGAACTAAAAACAAGCAGCTCATGATTGTAGCAGAAATTCAAAAAATTCCTATTTGTGTAATTTCTTATTTCCTGATGTGTACAGTATGTTCTGATATGCATTCAGAGAATCACAGAAGAACTGGCTTGTCTACATGAATGCTATCCAACTTAATCTCTTTGGATCCCTTCATGTTATGAATGCTCAGAGCAATAAGCAGCTCATGACCACCACTGCCCAGCCCAAAGCTTTCAATCAAGCGCAAAGTCTTACATAACATGTGTTCAAACTGACACGAAACACATCTGATAAAATGCAAACGAGCCTTCGCTTTTGCACAATTTCCCACTCTGGGGTCACATTGTGCAATCTGAGCAACAACTGCAATGTGAAAACGTGAAGTGTGGATTAGGCTTAAATGTAAACTGAGACATTATTCTTTTCATATCTTCTGTTTACACACAAGAAATAAAGCCATACTAGTCTGGAAAGACATGATGGCTAGCAAATAACGAGAGAATCTTAATTTTTGAGTGAACTATACAATTAAGACACAAAAGATGCTCACTACCTGAAGTTCTTTTGACCGGGGATAAAAAACACTTCTTTTGAACAGCAGACTTGGCTCATCTTTAAAAAAAGATAGAGAGTTAGACATGTAACTGTTCAGGTGAGGTGAAGCATGCAAAAACAAACACAAAAGTATACCTAAAGAAATGTCTTCTGCAGGGGCCTCAGTAAAGCGGTACAGCAGGTCCTGCCACTGACGACACAGCTTGTAAGGCAAATGTTTCGGCTTCAACTGCAGTTCTGTTTAAACAGAAAAAAAACAAGTAAATTAGGCTAAGGGCGGGAAACTTTAAGTTCGGTCTTAAAAATCACAATGTTGTGAATGCTTCAGAATCAAGTCACAAAGTATGTGATCTTTCTTTTAAGGCCTGTTCTCACCAAGACTATCCTGATAACTATATTAATACCCACACCAAAGAACAATATCTCTGTTGATTACACAAACACATACTGCTGTTTTTTTTCACCTTTATATGCTTAAGCTTTTGAAAGTCAGGTGGATTGTGATCAATAGTTATTGTTTTTATAATTCATCAGCAGGGGGAAAAAATGTTCAGAAACTGAATCCAATGACAGCGTTTTTATGACACATCATCAATTGGCCATATGGGAGGCACCGAATGTAAACAATGCCACTGAACCAAACAAAACTCACATATATTGCTGATTAATGCTGATGAAAATAAAAAAAATGTTATCATGTTTTTGGCTGTGCTAATAGATCAGTACTAATCTAGAATGCAAATAAAGCAGAAGAGAGAAAAAAAAAAAACTGTCTGAGGAACAAAATGTGCTTGTGGGTAGACAAACTAACCAGGATTTTCCAAGGTAAGAATCTTGACAACATCCATGTCTGCTCTTATTATTACCAGTCAAGTAAGTGCGGCGAATAAATAGGCGAATACGGTATCTTAATTAATACTGCTCATATGTACTTTATTTTACCTATTAAATTCAGTTTATTGTTATATTGCAGCCTTTCTTGCTTTTGAAGTCCTTTTCTATTTGATTTAGCAGCATACACATTTTTTCCCCATAGTTTAGACTGCATAAATAGCCAGAACAACTTGTTCAGTAGTACATTAACTGTGCAATTCATTCTGTTGTTTACATCCAGGTACCTGCAATATGACCCGTGCATACGGGTAACTGACCAAAGCTTGACGTAAGTGCAAAGCCTCTCCTGTTCATACTAATAATAGTATGGACTTTCATTTTTTTTCTTTTAAAAATAATCATGATAGTTTTTAACATATTTCTATATTTATTATTCAATAGTCTACATGTCTTGGGCATATGTTGCTGCCTTTTTCCTTCTAAACATTTACAATGTAGGTGAACGCATGATGTCTGCTGTTTAAACTCATGTTGTGTATTGCAGGCTTCATTAAGTAAAAAGCTGTCTTTGTTCAAAGACACATCCAATAATTCACAAATGTCAGTGGGTGGCATTAACGCCCAGAGGACTTCCTGAAGTCCCCTCCTAACACTTCACTTGCAAATCAGCCATAGAGACATTAAATGCCATCATTGTGCCTTTCTTGCCTTCGTAACCAACATATGAATAAGCTCTTTATCAGTCTAACATCTGACCCGAGCACAGAAAGAATGTCCATTACCAAGCAAAGGAGAGCAGAACCAGAAAGCAAACACATCAGCGGCAGAGTTGGGAATGCTGAGGGCCTCCCGAACATTGCGACCGAGCTCCTGTGCATTCATACAACCGATACCCTCCAAAGTCAAGTGCACTGCACTGTCATTTGCCAAGTACACCAACAAATCCTGAGCTGGAGAAGCACAAGAGAAAACATCGGTCATGTCATGTCAACATTGATCTGATCAGAGCTATAATATAGTGGATATGGTCCAATAAGCAACCAATGAAACATTAAAAGTACAGACCTCTGGTGACTGAGGAAGCCACACTTCCTCGCTGGGAAAGGGAATGTTCTGATGGCTCAGAGGGGAAGTCGCCATCATCTCCCTCCATCTAATACACAAACAACAATAGAAAACAATAGGTTTTTTTTTTTTTACACAAGATACTTCTGCTACTTGTTGTCATTATATTCCGTACAAACAAAGCACCGACAAAAAAAAGGAAAAATCAGCAGTTGAATAGAAGTTTCTACAGCATTTTTTTCCAGTCATAACAAGTATAAACAAGTTTCAAGAACGTTATATTCAAAGCTAACGTAGAAACTTTTACGTTCCTCAAGTATTCCTCGTATGTTTTACGGGTTGTTTCGCTCATTTGTATCGCAAACATCACCCTGTATAATAAACTAGTTTAATATACAATAGTGCTATGTAGAAGTAGAAAAATAAAAGGAAATACAGCTGTCGTCCTTATTCTGGCCAGCTAATGTTAGCTAGCTTACTAACGTTAACTGTCTGGCAAGAAAACTACAACCTGCAACATACCGAGACACTCTCCTGCGATTCAGAAGCTCGTTTTTTAATCAAAACAAACGGAAAGCATCAATATTTGGAAAGATTAAGTTACATAAAAGAGCTACGAGTATGACGGCAGCGCAGCTGGATAATGTTCTTAAAACAGCGCCCACAGGAGAAACTAGCAAAAACATGGCAGAAAAAATACGAGTGTTGAAGCGCTGTACTGAAATCCGCCAACAGAGGGCGCATCACAGCCCAAAATCCCAATTTTGCAGCGGACACCGACATATTTATACAGTTTACCCTCAAATACAACACAAATAAACTCAAAATTTAATCATAGCAACGAGTAAACGTTTTAAATACACACACAGATTGATATAGATGCTAACTCATGACCACATACATATATGTATCATGTTTATTTGATTCCCTCTGTTAAAGTAAACTGAACTTCATATTAGAGGAATTTATTACCTCTTCTATGTTTTAGTGATTTCTGTGAGGCGCCAACTCCAAGTCTGTTAGGGTTAGTGGCCCACGTGATTCATTCTCATTGTTGGCATGAGTTTAGTGCCATCTGCTGCAGTTTGGATTTCATAAACTAAACAATCAAGAACAGTTTTTGATGATAATTTTACAAGACATTGCATATAGGTCTTTGCTTTTATTTTTAGGATATTTTTTTAATTATTTTTATTGAATTTCACTTCTACTAATGACAAAAATCATCATTTTTTAGAATCCAGCTTTGCAGTCATCAGACTTTTTATTTTTTTATTGAAATGTGCCTAACGTGGCACTATTTTACAGAAACTGCTCATCTTAATTCTACACTTAGGCCTAATTTTAGTCTCATCACCACTGCAGGACACCCTGCCCCATGACCTCAACACCAAACTGAGACCTCCACCCCCCACACAGAGAAGAGGCTCACAGACACCTGGACCAGTACATTAAGTCCTGTCTAACATGCTTTTCATAGCTCCTACTCATTTGAGACCCAAAATTGAAGCCCCTTCCTCTTTTTCCTTATAATATACACTTTTCACATATGCATGACTGTTTTTCCACATATGCTTTACATCTTGCTGGAGCCGTAGAGTTGTTACCTTTCATGCATTCCTTTGGAGGCCCCTTCATATCACCCATTTCTTCAGGCCTCTTAAGACACACATAATAGTAAGATACATGTCTAATTATATATACCTAGTTATACAGGTTTACTGCACACATTTAGAGAATAGGGTTAGAGTTCTTGAATCTTTTTTATTACCAATGTAACAGTCCTACTTCTATCTATGAAAGTCTGTTGATAGATTTTTCAGTGACGTACTTGTTATGAGTATCCGTTTAGAAACGGTAATAAATATGACAAAAACTATCAAATTCATCTTGATAATGTCAGATAAATTTGATAGCAAGGTACAGTATGTAATTTATTACAATCAACCAAATTTAATTCAGACAAATGTTAGTATGTTAGTATTACCCAATATTTTCCCTGACTCGCTGTGGCAAAGTTTTCAGTTCCTGTTGTTAGTAGTACTGTAAGGACATTTGTCACAGTTTACTTTATCCTCAGTTACATGAACTATAGTGTCCTGTGCTCACTAGTGAAAACAAAACACAAAAATGATTTCTGGTGTCTGAATAATTTTGGTTTTAATTGTAAATGGCTCTCCACAGTATGGATGGCATACTCCACACTTATAATGTAAAATTGTAAAAAAATAAACAATAATAATAACAAATTTAATAGTGCGATACAGATATACAGGCTTGTTAATATTAATACAAAATTAGCACTCAAGACTGGGAAAAAAATATTGAATTAAACTTTATGTTGCCAATTGTCATATACTGTTGGACTTCAAAGGGTCCAGAGCATGTTCAAAATGGGTTCGGAGTCAATCTGTCAAAGTTACAAGTTTTATTTCACTCAAGCAGAAGAGAAACCAAGAGTAACATATACTCAGAGACACTTCCTTTTATACCACAGTTGTTTACTATATCTGACCTTCCTCTTTCTTGCCTTCTGTAAATCTTCTCTTGACAGTTGACCCGATAACAGGCTGTGCTGTTCTCAGCAGCTGCAGCACTTCTCTATTCTGTGCACACAATATGGCAGTTAACCCTTCAAACAATTTCACAGTAATTAACACTTCATAGGTTTATTGTTAGAGCCTTCTTATGTATGGAAAACATGTCAAAGTTTTATTTCAACTGAAAAACACCACACTAGTGACTTGAAAAATGAGCCCAAGTCCAAAAAGAGTTGACTGTTTAACTTGATTACATATTACAGACTCTCCTGCAGGCTCCTCACTGGTGTGTTTACATTCTAAACATTCTCCTGTTATAGATACAAGAAACGTGATAAGATAGACACACACATGACTACATTCACATTAATCACATGTGTTAACTTCACACTTTATTGAATAAAATCTTCTTCAGTAACAAACCACACTTCACTGCAACATATGACTTTACCTTTGAGCTAAAAGAACTGCATGTTTTGTTATTACTGTATTTATCCCTGCGACAACATTGGGCAATGTTTTTTCAAATGTTCCAGTTGAGTACTCGACTGGCTGAAGGCTTTCCCACATGAAGAACAGATGTACGGCTTCAATCCTGTGTGAATTCTCTCATGTTTTTTCATAGATCCTGACTGAGAGAAACTTTTTCCACAGTGCAAACACTTATAAGGTTTCTCTCCAGTATGACGTTTTTGGTGGTCTTTCAAATGACTGGCCAAATTAAAGGAGTTTCCACACTCAGTGCACACATGAGCTCGCACATTGGCATGCAGTTTCTGGTGCTCTTTAAAATGATCCATGCGTGAATAACTCTTCCCACAAATCGAGCACAGGTATGGCTTCTCGTTTGTGTGGATCCTCATGTGTCTTTTCAGGTGAGAAGAAATCATGAATTTTTTGCCACAGAGATCGCAGCCAAAAGCTCTTATTCCAGAATGAGAGAGTTGGTGATCTCTGAGGTTTCTGGGATCTGAAAAGCTCTTGTCACACAGTTGACACTCGAATGGCTTTTCTCCAGTATGAATTCTTATGTGAATTTTCAGGTTTTCTCTTTGTGTGAAGCTCCTTCCACACTGTGGGCAGGGGAACATTTTTATGGCTCTTGTTTTGTTGCTTTTGGTCTCTGATCCACTAAAAGATTGTTGTCCTGCTATCAAAAGATTCTTCTTTGCTTTGTTAAGTTCTTGATTTTCCAGCATTGAGTCTAAAATAAACACATTGTTGGACAATTTTAAAATTTCTGCTAAAAGTAATGTGAAAATGCTTGTAATTTAGCTCAGGCAATCCAAAATGTGGGTGCTTGTTATCTTTAGAACAATCAAGTGAAACAATTGGATCATGCAAAAAACTGAACATCATTTACAACAGTATGTTCAATTAACAGCATAAGAAATGTAACTTTTGGATTTGAATGTTCAGTTTCTCGCACAAATTAATTTGACTATTAAAGTGCTGGTAGCTGCTAACTTTTTCATTCATTCATTTATTTTTAATTAAGAAACATACATATTTGATTATTAGATACACATACACAGCTATACAAACACTAGAGAATATAATGAAAGAAAGAAACATAAAACAAATCAAGGCATAATATAAATTAGGATAATATAAGCATAATATATACATTATATATATATTAGGGCTGCACGAAATTGGAAAAATCAGATATTGCGATACTTTATTTTTCCGCTAAATGAATACAGTTTCACAAGATAATTTGAGTAGCACTATTTGATGGTTTCCTGGGGAGTGTATTCAGGCACAGAAATTAAATTATCACAATGGAAAAAATGCTTTTATTACTTTGTTTTGTCTCGTTTCTAGTCCAAATATCAAAACATTCTTAGAGCAAGTTTAAAAAAATGTATATTTTAAAAACATTGTTTTGTTTTCATCGTCAGAAGAAAGAAGTCAAAATGAAGAGTTTTTCCTTAAAACAAGCAACATTATCTTCCAGTGGGGGAAGTGAAATAATCTTGTTTTTTGCTTTGAAATTTTGATATTTGGACTAGAAACAAGACAAAAATGATAAGAAATTTTTTTTTTTGCATGAACCATATAAATTCCATATAAATGCAGTGATTAAATACAACTCTGTAGCTCCTGCTTAACTTTAATTCAGACTCAACATTGCATATCATTGCGATGTGACTATTGCGGATGCGCACATTTCGATATCGATGCTAAAACAATGTATTGTGCAGCCCTAATATATATATATATATATATTAGGGCTGCACAATATAAATCAAAAGATATAAAATCACAATATAAAATCAAAAGAAGGCTCCATATGTTTCTTTAAAGTAGCTATTTTATTTCTTAGTGAGGTGGCCATTTTTTATGTATTAAACTTGCATTCCATAAATCAACAATTACCACTTTAATCATCTAAAATGTTGAAGAGAAACAGTTGTGAGAAAATATTTACAGCAAAATTTCGATTTTGAGTGAACTATCCCTTTAAATCAAGCAGACGATAACAAAATCCGGTTTAGACTACATTCTTCCATTCACATTAACTATTGAATCAAGTTAATAAATCAATTTGTGTACATTTATTTTGTCACCAGGTTAGTACGCGAATGAGAACAAGCAACTGTTTGACAAACCCGCAGTCTGCAAATAGTCTTGTTTGTTTAACATAAGAAAAGCTTACATACGAGCATACCAACCTTGTTCCTCTGTATCTTTATTTTCCTTTCTGCACGGTTTTCGGTCACCTAAACGCCCACTTCCCATCATTGTAGTTCGTACAGTACAGTTCCTACAGTTGTCTGCTGCTTTCTCGCTTGTTCTGATGTAGAATGGTATTTATGAGCAACTGCTGTGGGACAATGGGAGTGGCTTGAACCTCAAATCGCGGTGTGAATACGTGTGAATTGGTGGCCTTTGGTTGTGTTCTACTAAATCGACAATACAGAAAATATCACAATGGACTAAGTGCAGACATTTAGGTGTGAGCAGCTGTTTGGAGAGCATTGGAATGATCCTAAAAGCGCTCTTTATTTGAACAGCAGTTTCTGTGTAGGCTACTTTTAAATGGCTCTGAAAATAGCCTAGTTAATTCATCAAAAAATATAAGTTTCACTACTTTCAATCAAGCTACTAAGTAGGCCCGCTTATACAATATTGTTTTTCCTTTACTATAAAATAATTATTTAATTTAGGCTAATAATGTATACTGATCAGTGCCATATGTATGAGTATAAAAAGATAATGGCAATTCAAATTTAAAAGAGTTAGGATAAACATTTGTGTGTTTTTAATGCTCGTTTCTACGGTTCTGTAACGGGAACACCGAATAATAAATATTCAAATATTCAATAATTAATTTTAAGTGATCTAAATGAGCAATTAAAAATATATGTAACGGAAGGACACACTGTACATCTTATTAATCTAGTTAGTAGAAGATAAAAATACCTAAAAGAAAAAAAAAGTTTAGTCTATTAACCTCGGTGTTTTTCGAAACCTGCAGTTTCAGTCTTCTGTACAAAATAAAAGCTGAGTCCACTGTCTTGAGATAAATGTCTTCAATATTTTTAACAAGTCAAAAAGGTTATAAGAACCACATAAAAGGTCCAATTTCCTATTAGTAAATATTAGCATTGTTATTGTAAAAATAGTGGTATTGTTCAATACACATTTTGGTTTTAGGATAACTTTGATGACAAGGTTAAACCCACTTCAAATGTTGATAATTAAAAAAAACTATTACTAAATTAACATGAATAATTTGTATATATTTCTATAGTTAAACTTTTACCCAGATATAAGATTCTGTCATGATCATGGTCAGTCATATGTATTTAATTATATACACTTAACCATGTGACGCTATTTCTGTTACCCGGAGGGTAAAAACATCTAAAGAAACAATGACGCATTATTAACAATCAAGAAAAATGTTGTATAAGTGTTTTCACTTGACCAACATTCTAAATGCATATGATAAAGACTTTCCACTAATAACTAAAAAAGGTTAGGAAATAAAGGGGGAGAATCGGCTGATATGAACTGCAGTAAAAGTACCATAATTTGATAGCAAAAGGCAGACTCAAGCTGATGTCTCTTTTATTGACGCAACAAAGTTATTTGGCATCCAGAATTCCTAAACAATTTTTTTAAAAACTGAAAAGATAATTTTCCATGACTGTCATTTGCCTGTTTTATTCAATAGTGCCACACACTGAACGTTCCTGCAAAAGAGTACAGTGAAATAAAAAGGTCTCTGCAAAACACAAGTCAAAGGAGACATCTTTTAACGTATGTTAATACCAGGTAGAAACAGTAACGTCTCAACTTACCCCTTGTGATCAGATCACTAAATACACATTATTAGCAGGTGGAAGCACAGTCATCAATTATACTTTAGCTTAAGGTAAACTATGCCTGTAAGAAACCTTAATGCAAAACAATAAATACAGCCCCAGTAACACACACACATAAAATATAATAAAGAAAAGCTAATGAACGCACACAAAACAATGTTGTTTAATATCACAGAACCACAGAAAAACCCCACATGAACACGCTGGAGAGTCACTGCTTCACCATGCTGACCACTCAATCACTTGATCTTCATAAAAGCATGAACAAGAAAGGCACCACTTCAGAGAGTTGCGCATCCCAGTTCATAAAACATGAATATTGATACAGATGGATGAATGTTAGCGGCTATTAACACAGTGGTCTGGACCTTATCACCTTCCTTATTCAGGCAAGTACCTGAACGAGTGTGTGCCTGTGCTTTAATCTTACTTTCAAATACAACACAAAAAAAATGCAGGAGGAAGAGCCATGAATGTTAAACAACGGTAATGTATTCTGACTTTATTGAGCACCATGTAGGAGAAAGTCTGTCATTGATATCCAGATTGGCCACCTCTACACAATCCTCCCCGGTGTCCCGTCCTGCTCCTCATGCTCTCCCTAAGAAAACAACAGTTGTCTAACAGCAACCGCCGCCTGACTGTTGCACCGGGGTGCTTTCGATTTTAAGGTCAGGTTTCTCGGAGCCCCCTGAAGCTCCTGGTCTCATGCGCTTCTTTATCTCCTCTGCCATGGTCATGAAGGCCTGCTCCACGTTTGTGGCATTTTTGGCGCTCGTCTCAAGGAAAGGGATGCCAAGAGAGTCAGCGAATTCCTGTGGAGAGAGAAATAAATTTGTATTTTTAGTTACTTTACATCAAATTCTTTCGCGTGAACATGACACAGTTCACCTTCAAAAGAACGTTCTGTCATCACTTACTTGCTTCCTTCTTCCAGATTTTTGTTCGTATTTGGAACACAAACCTGAAATAATCTTGCCATTGAAAGTCTGTACCTTTAAAAGACTGACCCTTTAAAACTTTATTAAAAAGAAACACTTTTTTTGGAAAAAGGCTCGTTTTACAACATCCCCATTGGATTAGACCATTAACATCTCACTCAGAAAGAAAAAAAAAAAGGTTTAAATATTTTCCTATTTAAAGCTTGACTTTTTAAGACCCTTGGATAATAAATCAAGGAATTTTGCTGCTGTACAATGGCTGGAGTAGGCGTAATGATATTATGCAATGCTGTTACCTAGTTGGGGACTACTTTTTTTCAGGCTCTGTAATATCATTGCGCCTACTGCAGCCATGGTATAGCAGCAAAGTCTGTTGATCATTAAAGTAAAGCTTTAAATTGTAAAATTATTCATATATTGAGAGTGATGCTAATGGTCTAATCCGATTCAATAATTTATGCTTAGCTAAGCAAGTGCTCCCACCAGATCCGGGGATCAGCAGAATACATACATAAAAAAAATAAAAAAAACTCCAGGAAACTTGTAAAATGAGCCTATTTCTGAAAAAAAGTGGAGTGCTCCTTTAAAAGTAAAACAAATCTACATGAATCAAGTGGTTAATTCCAAACTTCTAAAGAGAAACATTGCTTTATGTGAAGAACAGATTAATTAAGGTGTTTATTCACATGTAAACTTTCATATATAGTTTGAAGACAAACTGAATGAACTTTGAAACATGACTGGTTTTTGATGAAGCTCAAATGTGGCATGTGACACAAAAGAATGATCTCATTGGTTCCTGCAGGTGCACAATCAGGCATGAGTTCTGTGAACAATGTTTGCTGATCAAAGTTTATTTGTGAATAAAAGATTCAATTAAATCTGTTCAGAAAGCAATTATGTCCCTTCAGAAGATCTGGATGAAACCCCTTAATTCACATAGTTTAGAAGCAATTAACTAGTCTATTCCCTATAACCAACCTTAACTGTAGTGTAGTCCACAACCTTTTTTGTAGTCAGGTCACACTTATTCCCAACAAGTAGTTTGTTGACATTTTCACTCGCATATCGATCGATTTCCTTTAGCCACTGTTTCACATTGTTGTAGGATTCCTGAAAGAAACACCAGAATAAAAGTTCTCTGACAATATTCAGAAATATTGTAATCAAATCTCTAATGATGCGTTTACTGGTGCGAGAGCGGGGCAACCTGTCATTGATATGAGATCAACCAGTAGTAAATGACAACAAATAACGAGCAAATGACTATCAAAATTCTCCCAAACCTGATCTGTAACATCATAAACAACGATGATCCCATGAGCGCCTCTGTAGTAGCTGGATGTAATTGTGCGGAATCTCTCCTGTCCAGCCGTGTCCCACTATAAATACGGACAAAAATGAATTCATCTGTGGTTTCTCATTGAAAATCATTCTTAAGTTGAATCTTTAAGGTCTAAAAACGCACTATTTGCAGTTTAATAGTTTTTCCATCCAACTCAATGGTTCGGATCTTGAAATCCACCCCAATTGTGCTGATGAAACTCTCAGTGTAGGTGTCGTCCTAGAAAAAAGAAAGAGTTCGTTGTCATTCAAGAACACAAAAATGGTTTGCAAAAATGCTGTTAAAACACTTACAGCAAAACGCAACAAAATGCAGGACTTTCCGACTCCAGAATCTCCAATCAGAAGAAGCTTGAATAAGTAGTCACTATGAAAATATGTATGAAACACAGTATTAAGTATTGACATTATTCTATGTTATTACATATCCTCTCCCTAAACATGCCTATAATAATTTGACAACACATTATCAATAGATTTCTCAGTACTGGGTTGCGGATGGAAGGGCATCCGCTGTGGAAAACATATGCTGGAATAGTTGCCGGTTCAGTCCGCTGTGGCGACCCCTGATAAATAAGGGTCTAAGCCGAAGGAAAATGAATGAATGAATTATGAACAGAAGAGGCAAGTTAAGAAACCAATAATTTGTAAAATAAATAAAAATAAACAAAAAACAAACCCCCCACAACTGAATGTGTTATTCTGAATTGCCATTTTCTGAAGAAAGTATTGTTGGCACTGTTTATTAATGACGCTGTTTTAATTAGAAATCTCGAAGTAATCAGAATAAATGCTTCCAGAATAAACCTATACCTAATAAATCCAGCAATAAAAAATATATATGCACGTAAATATATCTATATTTTTAAAACAACATTTGAATCCTGTTTATTGCAGCCATGCCAACTCGTAACACATTTCACATTATTTACTGTTGTTTATTTAATTACTGTATATTGATCAACATCTGCCCAGGAAATCTGGCTGAAGTTATTAGACGGCCATAAATGATGATGTATGTCAGGGTAACACGACTTACTATTCAGGGTTCATGATGTGACAGCAAAGGGCTTGTTATTGTTTGTCCAGCTGGTAGAAGCGCTCTGGGTCGCCTACTGTTCACTGGCTGACCGCAGACTCTGAGCCGGTATTTAGCCTGGAATAGCAGCAATAAAAGGAGGATTGCGTTTTTGATGAGCCTCTTTATGGACCGTTTCCAGATCTCCTCGTAAGATCAATCCAGAGTGTCTTAACGCCTCTTCTCTCCTCTGTGGTTTTCACGAGCCGCGCAGGTGCGGCAGTGACGATGATGATGCGCCGCTATTCTTACCCGCTTCCGCCGCCTGCTGGTGGGATCCGCGCATTAGTAATATTCTACATAGGGTGCACATATAGCCAGATTAAAATCTTTGCTTTTTCTTAGTATTTATGAAATGTGTGTTTAATCAGTTAGCTGACGTATACAAGGATAAACTGTCTGTCAGTGCGGTGTTTTCCCTGCAAAAAAAAATGGCCGCGATGCTGAGGAGTTGTAGGTGTTTTCCAAGGCATTGCTGGATGTCTATCTGTAGTTTCACAGTTAAACTAAAACATAATATAAAACAACATAAGATTAAAGATCCTATCTTGACTGTGACTAAAGTAACCGGTGTTGTATTGAAATCTGACTCCTGTTGGTCTTCAAAGGGTCCAGAGCATGTTCAAAAATGGGTTCGGAGTCAATCAGTCAAAATTCATAAGTTTTATTCACTTAAGCATAAAGAAAAGAGAAACCAAGAGTAACGTATATCAGCGCTGGAGAGGTTCAACTCTGACTATTTGCTTTTTAACATCCTTTTTATATGTTCCAGCTAGTACTTCCTATCTGACTCCATCTTACATCACTGTTGCTGAGCAGACTGCCTCTTCTGTCTGACTCCTTGCTCTTTCTTTGACTTCCGCATTCTTTCTTAACAGTTGACCTGACCCTTCAAGACAGAGGGTTTCTTCAGAGTGGTACACACAGCTCCTGTATCCTGTAATTGCAAAATTATCTGCACTTTCCATCACCCACACCAGACAACAGGACATTCTGCTTTCAGCAGTCCACAGCACTTCTCTATTCTTGCACACATAAGACAGTTTCACAAAAATCAGCACTTTGTAAATTAATTGTTAAAGTCTTAAACATATAAAAGTTCTATTTTAACTGAAAAACTAAAAAACACCACACTCCTCTCCCCTGAAAAAACTGTTCTATTTGCACCCTTTAAGATAGGCTACTTGTGTACTTTAATGTTGTTGTATAAGAAATTAGCTTTGAGTTTTATTTTAGTCTAACTGGCCTACAGAAATTTCTTTAAATAAATGTCCCATTATGGTAGCCTACGTCATTACTATTGAATTCTGTTATTTATATTTTTTGTCAGCTTATCTTTTATTCAGGATTGGTTTTGTGTTTATTTTTTGTTTATATTATAGTCTTAAAAGTATAAAATTCTAAGCAAATTTCTTATACAGCAACAGGTCTGCTCTATAGAGTAATTTAGCAAAACTATTTGATTGTAGCTTCATCAGAACAGAGAGATTTGTTTCAGAGAGATAAGTCAGATATTGATACAAACCCGGAGCTGAAGAAGACGAAAAATATTTAATTTATAGTAGGCCTATGTCATAGAATAGTTTATGTGTAGAATAGATAATGTTAATAGATTGAATTTATAGATCATATGTGATGCTTTGTAATTGTGTAATGATTAAACATTTCTTCCTATCTATTTATCTATCTATCTAAATGATTTATATCAGAGGTTATAGACAGAATATTAAACTAAAAAGTAAATATTATTATTTTAAAAGAATTAAATTATTTTGGACTATTAATTATCAACATTATTGAATATATATACAACAAATTATAACACTGATTAATTATATTCAACATGAATTCAAACAGCATCAAACTTTATTGAATAAAACACCCTAAATCGTAAAATAGGAATGAATAACACATTTACATATCAAAAAAGTGTACAGTCTGACAAAATACTTTTGTTGTATGTCTATAAAACAATCCATAAATATTTTTTCCTATTATTTTGAATGAGCTTTTTGAGATTTAAAACAGAAAAATACAGAATGGCTTGACTGTATATAAAAAGCCCTCTTTTGGAAAGGTAATAAACCTCTAAAGGCACTGCAATGCAAAACCATTTCATGAATACATTCATTTGGAGACACATACCGTCTCAAAACACATTTTGCAACTAATGCAAGACAACAGCCCGGCAGACACATTTTGGCATACCAGGAAACAACACACTTCAATAAATAAAGTAAAACCAGCAAACTTTGGCGTAAGTCTCTGTCTTTTCCATACAACTTAATGACAGTCAAACTGACTTATTCCTGTCTGTGAAAAAAATATTACATTCACAATAAAACATAACAAAGCAAAGAAAAGCCTGCTCACTGTTGTAGCTTGGAAGAAATCTATTATTTACTAAGAAATATTCTCTTCGCTTCAGCAAAAAAAGACTTAATAAATAAAGGGATTTCTTGTGATCTACAGCATTGTGTAGGATTTTTTTTCTGTTTTCTTCCTGCAATTTACTGTGTTCAGTTTATCGTTTACCATTCGGATGTGTGAAAAGTGTTTATTGTTCAATATTAAAGTAATATTGCTTAAAATACCAAACTCTACACCAGTGCAGCCTGGGAAAGAATAAATTGTGCAAACTTTCAGGAAAAAACTTCTGGATGTGTTTTATATCTCACTGAGATCTTGAAGAAGTTGTGAGGAAGTTATAACAAGGCACACTAATGTCCTGCTGCAATCGCCACAGTTTCCATATTCACTTTTTAAATTATTATTATTGAAGAACACACTTTTCCTTATTGCTAAATTTCCTTCGTCTGGCCTCCAGACCTCTCTCCAGTCTCTCGTCCTCCTCCAAAGCCCTGCATAAACAAAATATATTCAGTGCATGTGAAATGTAAAGTCGTATTTTCCTTTTGTGAAACCGAGACTCACCCTCTCTCTTTGGCATCCATGTCTCTGACCAGCTCATCCCGCTTGTTGACCAGTGACACCAGTTCCTGAAGCAGCAGCTGTTCTCTGTGCTGCTGGGCCTGAGTTTTCTGCCAGTCTGATGGATGAAATTTGAGTGATAATGTCAGTCAAAACTGACCACTAAAGTGATGGCCACGTTTTGGTAAAGGGTCATAAAAGTATACTTTTTTTGAAAAGTAACTTTCATTTCAGTATGTTGATGTACTTCCAACTGAAACGGAACATTGAGCAGGGGGCGAGGCTTTCTTTTAACTAAGAGTAAGAGGGGCAAGGTTAAGAATATTGTGGCTGAAGCCATCAGACTGACATTTACAGAGATTGTGGATTAACTTGCAAGGTTTAATTGTTCACCTATAAAATAACAATGCACCAGCTATATAAAACATTGTAAATTTCACAGACTTTAACAATTCTTTTTTCATATAGTGAATAGTAATGTTTTCTGCCTAAACAATCTTGCAGCATTTCATATTTATTTAGTTCATTTAGACCAAATAATACAGAACTTTAAATTAGAATTTTAAATTTCTTTTCAGCCATAACTAATTAATAATTATTGATTAATATTACATAATAATAGATTATTTTTTTTAACGCTTGATTCTGATTGGCTGATGAAAATTCCAAGATGTGAAATTATTTTCAGGCAGGGTTTGAACCACCAATATGATGACAATTGCCAATTTAAACTTACATATTTAACGTTATTTATAAGTGTCATTGCAAGTAAAAAATAAAAAAAAAGAATACCACTTTCGGTGTATTTGCCATAAAAGTGAGTTATATTGTATTATTGTTTTTGGGTATTCTCTGAAATTAAGCCTTGGAACAGTTGAAGGCATGCAGAGCTAATAGATAATTACAGTTCCATATAATTACGCACATTGAATACAGTTATTTCAGAGTCTACAATGGTCAAAAATTAAATCTGAAGAAAATTAAGGCTTTGAATGGGATGTCAGGTCAAAATCCTGACAAATGTCTTGAAATACAGTATTTGAACAGTGTGGTAACCATAGTATAAGCAGAATAATTAACTTGGCTCCTTTGAATTTTAAGAAAACTATATTGCACTATAAGAAAACTATTTACACTATAATTATCAGCTTATCAGAGTAGTGTTTAACGAATGCCACCTTTTTTCATGAGATATCTCACATCAGTCAGCGCTAGTTTAAAGTGACTCAGCTCACCTTCAATAGCCATCATGGCTCTGAGCTCTCGGTTCAGCAGCTCGAACCTTCTTTCTAGATCCTGCTCTTCTTGTCTGCATGGATCATTAATATTAATACATACAGCTGACGTGTGAACAGACTGTGTCTTATAAATGACTGCGGAAAACAAGATAATGAAAACATACAGCAGCTCCAGATGGTCCTGTCTCCTTATCAAAGCATTCTTCTTGTTGACCAGAGTAAACCACTCCTGAATCAGCTTCTCCTCTTCATCTTTATCACTCCCTGTTAGACAGAAAATGAGTCGTGCCATATTATGGGTGTGCAGTAAATAATCGAAAAATGAAAACACTATTCGAATTTCGCAATGTCACTTTGCTGGCTGTAAATGGAGCTTGCAAACAAAAACATGCAGTTATAACTATAAGCGCTGGGAGGCGCTGTGGAGTGTTCTGTTTCGTTTCTAAAGTCTGAAATTACTTTGATCAAAATGATAAACTTGTGTGTGCAAATTTCGTCAAATTAAACAGTTACCACAATAGCACCACCACAATAGGGGAATCATATTAAATCAAAGCATCTAAATGTCAATATTGACTTTTAAGAAAGTCTTGAGCTGGACATACTTTAAAAAAATTAACCATGTCTAAAAGTGTAAAAGTGTATTAATCATGTTTTTTTTTTGACAGATTGACTTACATTTGTACATAGTTTCACCACAAATATCATGGTTAAACTGTAGTTGGTGTTATAGTCAAACCAAGATTGACTTGTTACCATGGTCTTACTACAGTGACCATGGTAACCACAAATCAACCAAGGATTTGTGACACCAACCATACTTTAACCATGGTATTCATAGTAAAACTGTGGTCATACAAATGGAAGCGCCGATGTGTCAAAAAACATGGTTACTATAATTTTTATTATAATAAAACTATGGTTAATTTTCATAAGGGAAATTCCTTCAAAACAACAAGAACAGAGCTAAACCATAGCAAGTTTACATGCACTTGCATAATTAGATTATAATGTAATTTTTTATTTTTGAGTCTATGTTTTCGATTTAGAGCTGTGGTGTCTGTTGTCCAAACTTAAAACTATAATAGGAATAGACTAGTAGAGTTTGCATCCATTTTGTTGTTAACAGAATAAGAAAACAACTTCTCTCCAAAAAGGCTACATGTATGCTTTGTACACTTAAAAAAATTATGTTTGCTGTTTGTCCAAACTACTTATTTAAAAGGAGCTGAAACAACAAGTTTTTTGGGGGACAACTTAATTGTTTTATGTTCAATCCACTTAAATTCGTAAAAAAAACAAATAAGCTAACTTAACTCCTTCATGTTGTCCCAACACAAATCGATAAACATTTTTTACAGTGTATAATGTGACAGCCTTGATTGTTTATTACATTTTTGTTTCTGTTTGCTCTGCGCTCGGTATAAATGCTTTATGTTACATACTCTTTTATTTGCATACATTTTATTATTGTCAACTAAAAACACACAGGTTTATATTCACATTATGAATATAGCTTATATTAGCTTATCTACAAATTAAACAATATAAACCAATATTTGATTATTAGGTTTTTATGTGCTTATAATAACTGAATGGAAGAAATCTGAAAAAAGTCCATTCCTATAGCATTTCAGCTGTTTCTCGCTCTATATGAGTGTTTTTCGTACCCGACTCCATGAGTCTTCGCAGGCGTTTCTCCACCACCGCGGCTCTGCTGTCTATGTGCTTCTGTTCAGTTTCCAGAGCCTGAAGTTCACTCAATACATACTGATTGGTGTCCTGCAGACACTGGCCAGAAAGGACCACAGGGAGACATACATAAAACCAGACAACAGAGCAATACGGATACAGAGAGAAAGAGAGAGAAGACGAGAGCGAAAAAAGATGGATTGTGACAGATATAGAAAAGAGTACACCAACATTCATAAAACAGCAACAGACGAGGACAAACAGAGACAATGGAGAGGAAAGGACAGGCCAGAATTAACTTACAGATTTATAAAACAGGCTAACTAAACATGAGATGGTGAGGGTGATTTGAGAACTGGAAAATCATCTTGTGACAGAAGATGTGACAAAATACAAAATGGGACATATTAGCTTCATTACTACAGCCATAATTTATCCAAAAATTACCCACCCTCCAGTGGTTCCAAAGCTTTAAGAGTGTTGTTTTTCTAAGTATGCTGGAAATTGGTAGCCATTGGTATCCATAGTAGGCAAAAATATACTGTGGTTTTAGGGCTGCACGATATTGGAAAAATCTAACATTGCGATATTTTGTTATTCTGCGATATATATATTGTGATATAAATACAATTTGACTAGATGACTTAATCTCTATTTTAAATTAATTTATAATGTTAGATTGATTGGGACGATTCTGTAGGGGAAAGAACATATAATGTGCAACTGCATATAATCTAATAAACAATCTACAAGTATAGACAAATACAATAAAGAAAAATATACAATTGAAATAAACAGTGTTTTATCATTTTCTAAGTCTAACAGTATTCTGGTAGAGTAATTGAATAATGAAAATGAAAATAATTCAATAAAATTAATTGTTATTAAAGTTGCAAATGGTACAATTTCTTATGCCTGAATGTTTTTGAAATCATTATACAGTCATTATATAACATTAAATTATAATCACTTTAATACAAACTCAAGATTGCATATTCTGCAATGTAACTATTGCAAATGATCACATTGCGATATCGATGCTGAAACTATATTTTGAGCAGCCCTATATGGTTTCCAACATTTTTTTGTGTTCAACAGAAGAAAGAAACATAAACATGTTTGGAACCACTTGAGGGAGAGTCAATTATGACAAACTTATAATATTTGGGTGATCTACATCTTTAAATTAGTAGAAAACATCACAAGAATGTTTTGTAAACCCAGCCCAAATTTTGAGAAGTTTGATGATCACTATATCTACATAAATCTAAATATCTGACATGCAAATTGACCAAATTGTTCACTTTACAGTTCTGTCAAATACTGAAGACATACTGACCATTGTCTCAAAATCTGCTGATTTAGCATCTTGGTTTGCATCCTGAGGTTCTGCAAACACACATTTAATTGGGAAAAGATGTAAAATAGATTGTAAAATGCTCAAATTTGATCTTCGGGAAGATGATTGAAGACTACCTGTTTCAGCACTTTCTCTAGCAGCTGCTGAGCCATTTGTTCCTTCAACTGTTGGTTCACTTTTATCTGACTGTCAGAGGTTAGCAAAAAACAACAACACTTAGATTGAACATCTGAAATCTGAAATCACATTTACTTGCATTAGTGTTTGGTTCAGAAGGTCAACTTGACAGTGACTCTTAATTATTTTGTGTATTTGATGCTGGCAGCTATTGATTATTCAAATGAAAGTGTTATTAGAAGTTTACAGTTGAAATACTTCGTATAACATGTATAACATACAACTTTTATTTATCAGGGCTTGCCACAGCGGAATGAACCGCCAATTATTCCAACATATCTTTTTCACAGCGGATGCCTTTCTAGCCGCAACCCAGTACTGGGAAACAACCATATTCACACACATACACTATGGACAATTTAGTTTATTCAATTCACCTATACCGCATGTCTTTGGACTGTGGGGGAAACCGGATCACCTGGAGGAAACCCATGCGAACACGGGGAGAACATGCAAACTCCACACAGAAATGCCAACTGACCCAGCCGGGGCTCGAACAAGCGACCTTCTTGCTGTGAGGCGACAGTACTAACCGCTGAGCCACCGTACCGCCTCAAAATTCTGTCATCATTTACATTCCTGTTTGTTTGTTTTTTTTGTTCTGTTGGAAGCCTGTAACCATTGTAAGAAAACAAATGCTATAGAAGTCAATGTTTACAAGTTTCCAACATTTTTCTAAATATCTTCTTTTGTGTTCAACAGAACAAAAAAAAACCTCAAACTGGTATGGAACAAGTAAAGGGGTAAAGGGTGAATAAATGATGACAGAATTTTCATTTTTGTGTTTACTATCTCTTTAAGTTCAGCTATGCATATTACTTATAAAAAATTGCATGTTATACAACTTACTTACTCCCAGGGCCATTTATATCGAAGTTGATATTTAGCTGCACCATATTGGTGTTTCGTAACATCTAGTTTTTATGAGGCCCAACGGTCAACCCCCAACCTGGAGTACATACACACATACACTACGGACAATTTAGCTTACCCAATTCATCTATATCGCATGTCTTTGGACTGTGGGGAAAACCGGAGCACCCGGAGGAAACCCACGTGAATAAGGGGTGAACATGCAAACTCCACACAGAAATGCCAACTGACTCAGCCTGGCCTCGAACCAGCGACCTTCTTGCTGTGAGGCGACAGCACTACCCACTGCGCCACCATGTCGCCCATATGTTATACAAACAAATTTTAATTCTTCTAATAACACACTCATTCAAAGAGTCAAGAGCTGCCAGCATCAAATAAAGTGACAAATTCATTGATTCAAAATTTTTCGTTTTTGGGTGAACTATTGGATTTCACAGTATTTTGCTTTTAGATTTATTCTTTTAGGGGTTTTTCACCTTTACAGTTTTTCTCAATTGCTTTGGCACATTTTTTTTAAACAGACTTAACATTCTCTAAACTGTGAGTGCAAATCTCAAAACTGTTTGCTGGAACTTCAGAACTTTATTGCATGTCTGCAAAATGTAGTTACTCACCCAAAACATTTAATTTATGCTTCAAAATCTAGTTATCGTGTCAGTAATTTGGCCAAGGCCACCAAAACATAAAGTGTATTTGTTATTGTGTGAGCCAAACTGCTCAAAATTATTAGTTGTTTTTTCACCATGACAGTCATGGAAATTAAGGTTTAAAAAAATCTAATATTTGTTTACAGGAGTCACTAGTACATAGAAAAAAAATATGAACATTTGTATTATACTGTACATTAATTTTTCTATGAATGTATTACATGTAAGGTGCAATCTTGCTTGTCCAATTAGTGTATTGTACATTTCATATTTCTTATGTTTCCACAAATACACAAAAATACGGCAAAATTACATCCATGAAAAAAAATATTATAGGTGGACATCCTGTCACTCTTTTTGGTCAGGCCAGAGTTTACAAGTTTTCCAGTTGCTCTTCCACAATCATGTTGCTGCATTTCAGGATAGTGGAAGTTCTTCATTCTCAAAAAAAAAAAAAAAAATAATAATAATAATAATAATAATTGTGATTGTGATTGTGCTGTGGGCAATCTACATATACAGTAGTCAACATTTGAAGTGGATCAAAATTGTCCTACTGTAAGAAAAGAATGGGTGCTGCTGAATAGTTTTTGGACAACTTTGATGAAACGTATTGATCCACTTCAAATCTTGACTGCTCTATATGATCCCAGACCTGATTGGTTAAATAGATGAAATTGTATTGCAATTAGAGGACATTACAAACATCCAATTTAGCAGACATTACAAACAATGTCAATATCAAATATTTATGGTGTAAACATGCGTGCATACAAATGTTTGATATTTTTGTTTTGAGTGTGATGATGGCTTACACGATAAAAAATGATTGGGAAGTTGTGAGAAGTTTGACAGTTTAAATGAGAATTGACTCATCAGTTTTGATCAACAAGCCATTTGCGATTAGTTTTTGTCCAAACTATTGACAATTGTACTTGAATTGACTTAAATGAACAAGAAATGACAATCTGATGTGAACAATAAGCTAACTGTTCAAAGATCTAAACTTATTGTTTTAAAAAATAAAAATTTCAATTGAGAATTGAGCGAAAGCAATTGAGAAAAACAAATAAATTTTTCATAGTTTTAATAGTGCTAAAAAAAACAGGAACAGATGCACCAAATCCTAAATGTGGCCAAACAGACAATTAAGTGTGCTTTACCTCATGTAGCATCTCTTTTGAATCAGGCTCATCCATAGACTCGCTCTTCAACCGCGACCGTCGTTTCTTCACCAGATCTGCATCTCGTAAGTGTCCGAGCCCTGATCTGGAAGCAGCTGCGTTCAGTCGTGGAGGAGCCACAGGAGTCACTCCATCAGTCTCCTCTCCATCCACCTTTCCTGTCCGTTTAGTCCTTGGCGGAGCAACAAGTCCACCGTTTGACTTTGCCACACTTTCGCTTTCCTCCTCTGCCATTGAGTCTTTACTGTTATTGTCTCCAGTAAAAGCTCCAGCCTGGAGTCTCTCCACACAGAATTTGGTGGCCGCTTGAACATCGGGCCGCTGGTTTGGTCCGGCCAATGTGTAGCTGGATTGACTGTTGTTCTGCTCGATCTGTAGGACACTCAGCTCCTGTCCTGTAAAGTGGGCACGGATTTGGCTGAGGTACGTCATGACGATAAGACGGTCCGGGACAGAGAGAAGCACCATGTCTGAAGGCTCCAGCAGACGAGAGATGCCCAGTGAAGCAAAACCATCAAAAGCCTGAGGGGGGAAAAATAGAGGGAGAATAAATGGTGAGGTTTTAGTTTGTTTTTATGGTTACAAAATGTCTACAAGTGGAATGTTTGCTTACGCCGGACTTACAGTTTTGTTGTTTTGCTTTATGTTGTGAGGCTCCAATGAGTCAAAGTTACTGGAAGAGAATCATAAATCCATTTGAAATGACATATTTTTGTTGCTTGGATTAATTGTACTTTTTCTGTTATTAAATAATGTTACATTTAATATTACATTATTGAAGGAATTGACTCTAGTATTTACTTAACTGTGTTAATATCTCCTTTTGTGAGATTTGAGTGTTTATTTTATAAATACTTTTTTAAATTTCATATTTTTTGACAATATATATGTGTGTTGTGTATATTTATTATGTATATATAAATACACACATGCATGCATATATTTGAGAAAATGTTTATATTTAGATATACATTTAAATATCTATATGAAAAATGTTTTGTATAGTTATGTTTTTATGTGTGTGTTTTACATATACATAATAAATACACACATATCACAATATTACACTTAATGTTACATCGTTGAAGAAATTTACTCCAGTATTTAATTCTGTGTTAATATCTGCATTTGTGAGATTTGAGTATTTATTTTATAAATAACTTCTGTTACTTCAATTAATCAAGTATATATTTTTTTATTTTACAGTCCATAAGCTACAAATGGCCGGCATTATAAATCTTAATAAAAAACACTAAAATTCTTATACACATTATAACATACAGTATCAAAATGGATATACATTTTTACTATTATTTAAAATATATAAAAAAATATTAATTATTAAAATATTCCTTTTAACTAGGACTGCACGATACTTGGAAAATATGTGATATTGTTGTTTAGTACGATATAACATTTCCCTAGAAAAAAATGCAGTTTTTTGTATTAGCTATGTCTCAAATCATTTATTTATGTAATGATATTAATATAGGTGGCATGGTGGCTCAGTGGTTAGCACTGTCGCCTCACACCAAAAAGGTCGCTGGTTTGAGTCACAGCTGGAAATCTGACTGGTTGCACCTGGAAGGGCATCCGCTGCGTAAAACATATGCTGGAATAGTTGGCGGTTCATTTTGCTGTGGTGACCCCTGATAAATAAGGGACTAAGCCGAAGAAAAATTAATAAATGAATGATTTTAAAATAAACAGGTAAAAGATAAAGATAGTAAGGTCCCATCTGATTGGTCAAATATAGATAAACAACCAATGCATAAAATAAATGTAATTTATCACACATGTTTGCAATACATATATTGTACATACTATTATAGCGATAACAATAATTTTGAGATATATTTTGCAGCCCTACTTTTACCAATGTTTTAAAAATAGTATTTATATGGTGAGAAATCATTTGAAGTTTCAAACACTTTTAATTTCAATTCAACTTTTTATGAATATATATTAGGGGTGAATACAGTAGTAGCATGGTAAATACAAGGTAACATTCAAAACTTGGAATTTTCTCCCCAATGGTTCAGAAAAACAGTATACAGATTTTGAAAGCACTATAAGGGGTTAATCAAGTTTTTTCTTTAATGCTACTACAGATAAACTGAATTTAGGCTGAGTATGACAAGCACACATCAGAAACTCACATTATCTCAGGGTGGAAGTGATGTAAGATGGCACAGAAAGCCAGGCCGTTACGCCAAGAAGTGCTGAAGTTTGTGATTTTTACACCTCTGTACTTCTTTGTGATCTCTTGACACCATTCCAGCAAAGACTGAGTAGAGGTCACCAGACCAGGACTGGGCAATGGACTGGCAAACTAGAAAAACAACAAGACGTGGTTAGAAAAACAATAGTTTAGAGTATAACAAGAAGCTAAAAGGCAAATACGCCACTCACGCTCCACGCAGGCACTGCTGAGCCCTCTCTGTTTGACTCATCTATTGATTTACCAGTGTGAGGTCCATTGGTGGTGGGATTATTTTCTTTTTACTGCGCATTGGAGGCACGATGACATGGGATGAGTCTACCGTGGTCTGGCCATTGACCTGCATACTGTTTGGGCTTTTAGATGGTGTCTCGACCTCTTTAGACTCCTGGGTCAAATTAGAAGACTCTTTTTCCTGAGGATGACTAGACCTATAAAAAGAACAGGAAACGTTACTGACGTTACTTACTTTTTTACACATTTTTGAATATGCGATTCCTACTAGGGTTGGACAATATATAGTTTTTTAAACTTGATTATTCAGTTTCTGTAAATGAATACTGGTAGATTTCCCAGAAGACCATAAGGCATTATTGCATTCTGTATCTTTGTTCTGCTGTATTGCTTGTAATTTGTTTGTTTTATTTTAAGCAGATAAATTATCCAACAAAATTAACAAATCATTTTAAAATAATAAATTATTGCCAAATAGAGCTGTTCAAGTCATCTGGTGAAATGTTCATAATGCAATAGATATTGCAATAAAACAAAACATCGGGTTTGCTAGTTTTTTTCCAATATCGTGCAACCTTAGTTATAAATCACTGCCTCTGCTTTATTTGTTTTCTAAATGTCATATTCTCATGTTAAAGTAGAAAAAAAATGCTATATGTTTGCTGTTGTTTGGATGTTATTGAACATTTATCAATTATTTCTGAAGGATCGAGTGACACTTAAGACTTTTATGCTTTTTACCAGTTTTTCTCAACCACGTTCCTGGAGGACCACCAGCACTGCATGTTTTGGATGTCTCCTTTGTCTGTCACTCCCATTACAGGTCTTTCAGTCTCTGCTAATGAGCTGATGATTTGAATCAGGTGTGTTTGGTTAAGGAGACATGTTCCTCCAGGAACGTGGTTGATAAACACTGTTCTATACCATCACAAAAAAAAGACATTGTGAACAAAAAGGCACCAGTATACTTAAAAGAGAAATCGTAGAATAAATAAATAATGTGATGTAAATTGAACTAAACAGGTAGTAATTATATTAACATCGCTCAGAAGCATGAATGGCATCATTGAACTTCTTTTCACAACTAAATTAAGAATGAAAAAGAACTCTGTTGTGAGTATATTACTCATTAGTAAACATAAAAACAAATCTGTGAACCATTGACGACATTCAGTTCCAACAAAACAACATGGTAAAATAAAACTGAATTGTACTCTTTACACTCAAACTTACAATTCACCCGGCACTGGAGATGGTGGTTTATCCGGCTCTATTTGAGCCTCTTCACTTCTATCAACACTTAAATCTGGTTGTTCCTTGTTCTCAGTTTCAGCTTGTGTTTCTGCGTTCTCTATGGGCTCAGCAGCTGGCGTATCTTGGCGCTCCCTTTCAGCTGCCACACGTTCCAGCTGGACGTTTGGTTCTTGCTTGTTTAACAGGACATTGTTATCTAAAACCGCATTATTAGCCTTTTCCTCTTTCTGTCTGTCATCTAACGTAAAACTCTCCATTGGCGCAGATGAAGTCTGAGACTGACTGTTATTAATCTCCTCATTTCTTTGCTGCTGGAAAATCACTGATAGTGGATTTGTGATTTTTGTCTGATCTAAATTTAACCGTATCTCATCCATAGGCGGTTTCGTGTTGGATTTTAGTTGTAGAGGTGGAGTTGGAGGGAGTTCGAAATCAGATTTACAGGGTATCAAGCGTATTTTTGCACGTGGGGCAGTAGATGCTGGTTTAGCCATTTCATCTTCTGCCATTTGACGGATCTTTGCTAACAGAACACTCTCCTCCAACTGCTCCTCATTCTTTACACTTGAACTGTCTGTGCTTTTTGATGTCTCTAGGTGTCTTTCAAGTTTAGGAGAGGGAAATGGCCAAGGAACCACTGAGCTTCTTGGAGAAATGTCCTCATTGATGTTCACATCTTGTGGTCTTTCTGAAGTGTCAACAATTAAGCTTTCCGATGCCTTGATGATGCTTTGTTTTTCGATTTCAGTGTTGATTATACATGTAGAGTTGGTAATGTTGCCCTCTAGTGGTGACAAGTTATTCCTACTTGTCTCTTCTGCATTATTTTTGCATATCTCAGTCTTTGCAGCTGCTGTTTCTGTAGTTAAGTGCGATAAAGTGGTTAGTTTTTCATTGCATTGTGGAACCACACGAGCGGCTGCAAAATTAGCGTCTTGATTTATGGCATCAGGGCCGACTTCCTGTAAAGGCACTGGCGGTGGAGACTGTGTACTCTCATCTTGATGGGGAGAGTCAACTTTGCTTGCAGATTGGGAAATTGTTTCCGTAGGTGCAGTGTCTTTTAATGTTGACAATGTTGATTTTGGTGGAAAGACAGTCTGAGGGGATTCCAGCGTTTGTGTGGGTGTGAAATCTCTTGGTATTGATGGTATTGAGGATTCGTCTGGTCTGTGAGAAACGGGACACCAGAACATGATATCAAAATGCTGCACTTTACCAATTTGGATATCATAATAGCGTGCAAAGGTTTTTCAGTTAAAATGCAATTATGTGAAATGGCACAATCACTTCCAGCAAGGGGCTACAAACAGCAGTGCTAGCCCACAGTTGGTGCAACACGTTTTTTTGCAAGCTGGCAGCAGCAGTTGCAAAATAGACAAACAAGCTGTGAAATTGCTGTTTAGTCCTGTTTGAAAAACCACAGAGAGCGCAAAATCAAAGCCTGTGCTATTACAAAAGAAACCATCACCATGTGTTTCATGCTCATCATATACATAATACAAACATTAGTAGTAACATTTTTCAGTGTTTCTGAAAAATGGAAAAAGTCTCACCAAAGCTATGTTCAAAAACACATTGATTATTAAAATGGCAGCACACAAGACAGTAATGTTGTGAAATGTTAATCAATAACTTAATAAAAAGTAGTTTATTCCTCTCATGAGAAAGCTTCATTTTCAGCATCATTACTCCAGTCTTCAGTGTCACATGATCCTTCATAAATCATTCTAATAAACTGATTTGAAACTCAAGAAACATTTCTTGTTATTTTTTATCAGTGTCGAAATCACTTGTGTTGCTTAATAATTTTGTGAAAGGATTTATTTTTTTAATGAATACAAATAATTCAAAACAACACTAAGAGATTTTATAACAAATACAAAAGTTTTACTGTAACACAAAAAATTATATGGACCAAAATAATTTAGTCTCTAATATTAACAGTTACATTTTGTAAATGTAATTAAAGGTAATGCTAGTAAAAAATATATATTTTGCATGATAGCGTATCCCAACCCATTTCTTAAAAGACTTGTTGAGGACACAAGACACAATTAAAAGACACTGAGCACACAAACCCACAACATATATATATAAAACCACAGTCACCATCAGCCCTGGTCACAGACAAAGATGAATAACGTAATGCAACTCCTGTCAGCCAGACGGAACATTGCCAAAATCGTGCCGTTCATGTAAGGAGGGTCATAAAAATGAGAGGCAGTGCAGGCAGAGGAAACGTCCCATGCACTTACCCTCCGTCCATATATAGATCAGCAGACCACACTGTCCCTAAGTCTTCCTGACCCGTTTCAAACTCCAGCTCTCCCTGTGTCCCCTCCGACTCCACCAAAGGCCTTAAATCCACTGCTGTTTTCTTGCTAAGCTGAAGTTTTACCTGTTCATTTCTTCCGGAGTCTTTTTGTATTTTTATCTCCTCAAAGTTGGCCTCCAAACCATCTGTTTCCACAAAGCTGAGGTTTTGCACTTCTTCCTTAACTGTTATGTCTTCTTGTATGGTTTCCAGAGGTTTCTTTTCTTCATTTGAGACCACAATTTCAGTTTTCAAATCTACTGTCATGCATTGTTTAGGCGTCATTATTTGAGACTTCACAATTGTTATTTTCTGTTCTGAAGGGCTTTCTTTATTGTTAACGGATCTGGTTTGAGTTTCTCTGGCAGCCAGTTTCAGGCACTCCACCAGACTCATGGCCACAGGCTTGGAGGTCTGAACGTCTATCTGTAACTCGGCAGATGGCAACAAATCCTTGAACAGGTATTCCTGAGACTCATCGACAGTTGCGTGCTTAATTTTGGTGTCGCAGAAGGCCTCGGGAGGGAGAATTTCAACCACGGGTCCGTCTTGGTTGTCCAAGATTGTGTCATCTTGAACATCTGTTTCTGCTTCGCTTGGCTGCTGTAGTATAGACGTCACGGTCTCATAACTAAAGGATGAGGACATTTAGATTACATAATTACATTGAACCAATGGTTTCCGTTCACAAAAAGCCAGTACTAGTTACGATTTCATCAAACAAGCAGGCTATGCTTCTCTCTACTATAGGACACACTAACATTGGAGGCAAAAGCTTCCTTGCAAATGCAAACAACCTTTATGTTTCAAAATACAGCCATGCAGATGCCAAGGCAAAGGAAACTCCACAAATCTCATATCCATCCCACTTACCCTTTATAAAGGACACCAAAAATCCCCCGTATGAAGCCTACAGATACATCCTCCTGATCAGAGTCCTGTTTGCTGGTGTCCAGGTACTTGTCAGTTTTCACATCCAGGTCATGGCTGAGTTTGGTCTCTGAACACACATCTACAGTCTTCAGGTCATCTTCAGGTCCAGCTTGAGTTGTGCAAATAGCCTCACTGTCGGTTTGCACCATCTGCTTATCATCTGAATCATCCTTGTCTATTGTCTTTTCTATGCTCTGGCATTCTTGGTTAGTGTTTTTATGAGTGGAAATGAAGGAATCGTCTTGCTCCTCCAGCTTGATTTCTGATGTTTTCTGGATAAGTTGGCTGCCATGAACCAAAAGGTTTGAGTGACAAGAATATTCTTTGATAATCAAAATTCCCAGCATGTAAAACAAATGCTTATTTCAAGAGATGCATGAGAAGCTCAGGCATAATGAACTGATAGATTGATGTAGTGATGCTGAAATTATTAAAAATGTCAATATACACAACCGATCAAAACGTTTGGGGTCGGGAAGATGATAGTTTTCACAAATAAGCAAAAAACTTCCACTGACCCCTAACTTTTGAACAGTAGTTCTTGCAAACCATGCAATCCCAAATAGTCTCCACAAAACTCCATGCCTCGGGGGTTAACTTACCCCTTATCCAGGACCTCCTTTTCCAGTTTCAACTCGCCCAAGCTAACACCCTCCTCACTGTTTTCTTTTGTTTTCTCCTCTACTGTGGCCCACAACACACTCTCTGCTTCAAACGTGACCTTTTTCCTTAAACCATTTTCATGGGACTCTGTATCCAGAGACTGGTTGGGCGTCATAGGGCAAAGTTCCTCCAGATGTAGTGATGTCCTGTTGTCCTTTTCCTTTACAGAAGCAGCAGGGGAGATCACAGGAAGCGCAGGCTTCATACGGACCGGTATACTGACTTTAACAGCTTCTATTTTCTTCTCCTTAACAGTCTCAGATGGTTGTGGTTTAAGGACAATGGAGGGTAGTGGCTGCTGGGACACCGGTTCACTTAAAATACAATTCTCAGCATCCTCAGAAACTGCTTTTTCATCGCTGTGAGGTAAGGAATAGGGTTTATGTCACTCTTTACCTACCTTGTTTTGACCAAAGCATGCAATAACGAGCCTCAATTCACACATATTTGCCTATTATAACACTTATGCAAATATGAAGCCAGTATCAGAAGCTTATATCCAAATGTTCAGTTTGTATGGTTTGCCAAATCCCACTCTCCTGTTGATACTTCAGAGTGTACAAACACCCCAAAACACGCTTAAAATGATGTGTGGCAAAACTCATGCAAAACATGCAAGCATTTAATCATGGCTGATCATTAGAGACCATCAAAATATCTCTTACCCTGCTTCTAAAGACTTTTTTGAGGATGTAAATTCTAACTTTGGCATTTTCTGAGGTGTTTTGTGCTTATGTATCTCCTCATCTCTCAATTTATCCTCTTGATCTTGTACTTTCTCTTCCAGAGAACTCCAGATTGGTACTTCTGCTTGGGCACGTGATGGGACCTCCAATACTGTGTTGTCTGACTCCTTCTCAATCAGCTTTGGTTTGGCAGGTTCACTGACTGCTGAAGTTTGTTCTGGGATGCATTTAAGGATTTGGAGGTCCAGGGATTGGGAATGAATGAGAGGAAGCTCTTTGGGCTGATCTGATATAATGTGGGCAGCCGGATAGAGATTAACGCTATGACTTTCAGGTGTAGTGAAGGCCATTTCATTTTGACTAAGTGCATAGAAGAAAAGAAAGAGAAAAAGAGACAATTTTTTTTGTAAATAGGGAAACAAAGAGAAATGAGCATTTAGTAAAGAAAAGTCAACACAAGATATACTCATTTAGGCCTCCTGACTGTGACTGAATGGTCACATTTGTTTGAGTTTGTTACTGAGCTCTCTGATGCAAATCACAATTGAATTAATTAAATGAAACTGTGCTGTTATTTTCCACAACCCTGATAACAACGTGCAATAATAATCATATTAGAATGCTTTTCTTTCCAAAAATCACCAACTATTACCATGGTTTTACAGTAGTAACAAATCAGAATTGTAAAAAATTTCATAGAAACATAAAGCTTGGCTTCACTCTTTTCACTATGGCATTGAGGTTATTATTATTCTTGTGCATGATGATCTACAAATGTACTAGTTTTTGTATTGAAAATGATATACGTCTGGATCCCAACTTACACTTCTGCAATTCTCAATTCAAGGTACTGTCAAATGTCCAAGAGACAATTTTTAAAATATTATTAATATTAATGGTGTTGTTGCCACCATCTGTAGAACATAATGACACCTAAACTAAATTTAGCCTGAAATAACTAAATGTTAGCCTGACTGAACAAACTAGAGAAACCTTCCAAGTCTATAAAAGTGGAGTCACATCCACTTATTATATAACTGCCAACGGTAGTTTGAATATGTGTACTAGCTGAAGTTAACTTTTCCAGAAGGATTTAGCAAGCTGTTTTGAACTCCTGAAAGGAATTCAAAACAAACTTTGTTTTGGCCTGAGTTTTTTCTTTCAATTCCGCTTGAAGTGTATCAGGGACTTCAGGAAGCTTCTGGAGAATTGATGTGGATGTTGTAATTCTACAGAAGTATAATTCTGCGCTTGAGGAAGAAGATACACAAACCTATCTGCTCATACTGCACCAGTCAAATGCCTTATCTATAAAACAGTTGCTATTCATGACACTGAAGCGAGTTTTATGAGCTTAGCTATTCAAATGAGCTTCATTTGAGGACAGATATGGGATTACTGAAACTGGATGTGGCTGAAAACAGGAAAGTTCATGTTAGGAACAGTTTAGGATGTAACAGCACAAACTCACCTTTCCTCAATTATTAAAATCTTGTCCAGATCATCCTTATGGGACTGTTTTTCTCTCAAATTCCCTTCGGTCTTAGATGTAAGGACTTCTTCCACCAACACTTGACTCTTTTCTTTATGATCATCTTTAGATTCTTGCGGTAAGCTGGATAAAACGTTGGGAGAATTTTGCTCTATATTGGTAACCAAAGCTGAGGCAAATTTCTTGATGATTTTGTCCTCGTCTGACTTGTTGAGGTCGGCACAAAGTAAAGTACCCTTCAGTTCATTCGGTTCCTCTTTCGGAACAACTTCCTCTGTTGAGTCATTTTTTGTGTTTTCTGATTTCTTCAGTAAGTCATCATCGGTTACTGAAAAAGTTTGAACCTGACTGGACGGCATTTGTTTTTCATTGTCAGTTCTGAGGGGCCCTTTCTCAGGCTGTTTGTCAAACTTAACGTCTTTGATGAGAGGCTGAGAGGTCATGATCACTTTATCAAAATCAGCCACTTTAAAATCCGTCTCTTCCTCAGCCAATGGTGGTTTCTCTGCAATAAAAACTGGCTGTTTTTTGTCCATATGAGTGCAAACTGCAGATGAAAGAGGTTTTGTTGCTGGACTTGAGAATGGCTGTGGAGGAATCACAGTCCTAATGTCCAGTTCCTCGGATCTGGAAGTTTCCACAGGCTGTCCTCCAGATGATGGTTCGAGCCCAAGACTGGGAGACAAAGATATTTGGTGTCAAACGTGGCAAAATATGGGGTGAGAGGCCACAAAGCATGGTTGGATTTGGTAAGGTTAGATGGAGGTTTTCCTTATTTGCGATGCATCAATGTTAGTGACGAAAACAGGACAAGAAGGATGAATGCAGGATTGGAGTGGTGAAGGAAAGCAATGGAGGATGGATGCATTTCCCTATTCTTATTAAGGAACAGTTGTTCTCTCATTAAAGGGATAGTTCACACAAAATGGCAAATTCTGTCATCATTTACTTACAAACCTGTTTTAGTTTCTTTTTTCTGTTGAAAATGAAAGATGATATTTTTTTAAATGCTAAAAACCTGTAACCATTGACTTCCACAGTATTTGTTTTTTTCTACAATGGTTGCCAATGGTTACAGGATTCTAACATTTTTCGAAATAACATCTTTTGTGAAAAGAAACTCATAAAGGTTTGAATCCACTTGAAGGTGAGTAAATAGAGTCAATTTTAGTCTTTTGGGGCAACTATTCCTTTAAAAGTGATCATATGAAGACTAACATACATTCATAAATAACTTATGTTAGTGAAGTACAACATAGCAGAACATAAAACTAATGTTTAAATGCTCACCTTTTCACAGCCATGGCAGGTCTGAGCTCTTTTCTTTCTGTGCTGTTGGTTTCAGGTTGAGAGAGCGAAGAAAATACTTGTTGATTGGCAATGGTAATGCTGCTGATGGTCCGAGATGAGTGATGCTGCTCGTTTTTAGGTTCAGAGTTCTTAGCTTCTTCAGCAAGAATATCTGCAAAACATAACTAACTGAATCAGAACTGTATTTTCAGAATATTTACATAATTCCCACAAAAAATGAAAATTCTGCCATCATTTACTCACCCTATATTTGTTCCAAACCTGTTTGAATTTCTTTCTTCTATCGAACACAAAGAAAGGTATACTGAAGAATGTTGGAAAAAATTTTTTTTCTTCCATAGTATTGATGCTTTTCCCCAACATTCTTCAAAATATCTTCATCAGAAGAAAGAAATTCATATAAGTTTAGAACCACTTGAGTGTGAGGAAATGGTGTAGACATTTTTATATTGGAATACGTTTTCACCTTGTAAAAATGGATTTGTTTGATCCTCCTCTGTAAGCATGTTGAGCTCTCTGGGCATCTCTGAAAAACAAATAATATTAATTGAAAAAAAAGTAATATAATAATTGTATTACCAAACTGTGGTTTTATTTAGTGGGACTATCCAGAATGAAATCTCTATTTGCTTGAAGTACTTTAGACAAAGCCATAATGACAGAGATGAAATGTAGGGTACATCTGTTAGGGTACAATGTTAAAAAAGCATTAGCAGTACTGTAAAAAAGATTAGTTGACTTTACTTTAATAAATTGAGTAAACCCACTGCTTTTAAAGCAATCAGTTGAATTAGTTGACAGTTAAAATAAAGTAAACACGTTGCCCTAAAATCATTAAGTAAATTTACTATGTGCATAATTCTACAAATTAAGTTGAGTCAACTTAACAGTTCCAAGATACAATAGGTTTACCCACTTTTAATTTACTCACAAGTAAAGTAACAATTAGATTTTTACAGTGTGGTGCAACTTTTAAAAGGAGCGACCACGTATTAAGTGTTTCTGCACATCTCTATGGATTGAAAACGTAATATTCACGCACATGATTTCACAAATCATGTTTTCGTAGTTTACTCAGAGACGAAAGCAGTATCATTTTCAAAAATGTACTTGCATGTTAAAACCCATTTTTAATAGTTTGACATTTTTAGGCACCACACTCAGATGTGTAAATGAACAACCAAAATGCATGAATTGCTTTTGATTTTTATTCTTTTTTTTCTTACTTTTAAAGCAAGCGATAGTACCTGACTGAGCAGAGGAAGATTGTGGTGAACAGCAGGGGGCAGATGCGAGGGCATCAGTGGATAAGATGGTAAAAGAAGAGGAAGAGGAAGAAGCTGCTGGGGTAAAAGTGACTGGCAGAGGGAAAGAGAGGGATACAGAGGCAGGTGAAGGTGGCTTGGGGAATTGACCAGAAGAATAACGAGTTTCGCACAGAGCTTCAAGGTCTGGTTTGCTCAGCAGAGGAACAGGAGTCACAGATTCATTTAGAGAGACAGTGAAAAAAGGAGATGCAGATACTGCTGTCATCTGCTCATTTAGACCTGAGGAAGAGATAGAAGATATATGTATATGGGTTAAAGAGAAATTGCTTTTTCAAGCAGCAGAACATTAAAGGTGTAATCCAACTGTAAAATCAGTTCCTACAAGCATTAGGACATGTCCTTTCTATTAGTTTTTTTTTTAGCTAAAATGCACGACTCTCATTACAATTTACAAAAGAGTCATGTACAAGTTAATTTATACAGTTGAAGTCAGAATTATTAGCCCACCTGTATATATATTTTCCCCAATTTCTGTTTAATGGAAAGAAGATTTTTTTAAACACATTTCTAAACATAATAGCTCTAATAACTAATTTCTATTAACTGATTTCTTTTCTCTTTGCCATGATGACAGTACATAATATTTTACTAGATATTTTTCAAGATACTAGTATTCAGCTTAAAGTGACATTTAAAGGCTTAGTTAATTAGGTTAAAGTTAGGTTAATTAGGCAAGTCATTGTATAGAAGTGGTTTGTTCTGTAGACAATCAAAAATATATATATTGCTTAAGGGGGCTAATAATATTGACCTTTAAATGGTTTAAAAAAATTAAAAACTGTTTTATTGTAGCCGAAACAAAACAATTAAGACTTTCTCCAGAAGAAAAAATATTATAGGAAATACTGTGAAAAAAATCCTTGCTATAAAATATATATATATTATTTGTATATGCTTTTTAAAAAGACAAATACCAGTGTACTTGATAAAATTTAATACCTTAAACTTGAATTGAACTTAATATTTGCCTTTCAAAATGCCATTGGACTTTAAAAATTATTATTTAAAAAAAAAAAAATTCCCCAAAAATATATAGATTTTTATTGTCAACAAATAGTGATCTCAAAATAATACTAAAAATAATTACAATTTTATGAGTACTGAAGGTATAATAAACAAAATATTTATTTATGTTACGTTTAAATTTGGTGAATGCAAACAATCGTGTTCAACACATTTCATTAAGGGCAATTGAACTTTGGTATCACTACATCTGTTTCCATGCAGTCTGGAGGATTTCTCAATACCTGGCACAGTGCCAGCAGATGGATGCTTAAGCGTGTCAGAGAGCGAGAGGGAGGAGGTTTTGGGCTCGAGGAAGGGGACTGGCGTGGGGGAAACAGGACGAGCACCGGGCACAATCTTGGGCTTAAAAATATTGGCGCGAGGCGCTCCAAAAGAATCTGAGACAACAGGGCAATGACATAAAAAAGGACGCAGACCACGTGAAAGAAGAAGATTAGTCAGAGAGGCAAGAAAAGTGAGAACTTCAGAGAAACTAAGAGGAAACGATTCTTCTCCAAAAGCCATCTTCAAGTTTCCTTCAGCATCAAATCAGAAGCAGATGTACAGTAAACAGTAAAACAGTAAAAAGTACGTACCTTTCAGAAGTACAGCAGGAGGAGGGAGAGGCTGAGAGAGGAAAGGATCGGATGGAGAAGACAGAGAAGCCCGAGGGAGTTTGAGCAGAGGATAGTCAGAGGTCACAGGGCCCTCCGGAGGCCCCTCAGAGCCCGACAGTCTTCTTGGGAAAGACACTGGAGCTGGACACAGAGGGGAAAGCAGACGGAGAAACAATAGGCTTTGTTAAGAAATACACAGATGCATAAGTGCTGTTTCACTAATATATAATGTTTTTGTTTTTTTACTGGCATTGATGGATCCATAAAAACATCCATAGAATCATTTAGATTTATAAGAGGTTCCAAAATGTTTCTTCTATGGCAACAGCAAAAACAGATTAGTTTTAGAATGTTAACTTTTAAAAATGTGTGACAAAACTCATGCACAATACATTCACACACACTGCTGCAAAACACAGCTGTCATTCTTTTACTGAATCTTTGTGACTCTTAAAACTGTCCAATGTGTGTGTGGCCATACTGATTTTCACTTCTCAGTTCTACGCAACAATTTCTTTTGCACCACATACACAAATAGGAGCACGCCATAGTGATCAAAACAGCATGTAAACTTACAGATGGCAATTTAATGAAACCACATGAGCCTATCGCAATTGTTGTTTTAGCAAAGTGCAAGGTAACATTATCAAGTATGTCACACACTAACTGTGCAAAAAAACAAAAACATGCCTTGAGAGTCTAAAGTCTAGAGTGTCTAAAGTCTAGAGTGTCTAAAGTCTAAAGTCTAGAGTCTAAAGTGTGTTAAAGCCGTATAATAATAAGTTTTTATATTAATAAGCTATAATTAAGTATCATCACACAAGCAAGAGGGCTGTTTTCCATAATATCAGCAATAATATTCAATTCAGAATTGTCAGAATTATTAATGCAGAATTCAGTTTGTCTAAGTGATGCAAAAACAAATTCAGGATTCTATGATGAACAGAAATATAAAAAAAGCATTTTCTTAACTAATGCATTTTCTTTTGTAATGCATCTCCCTGCTAAATGCAGATCTTACTGACCATAAACTTTTAAACAAGTGTAGTTAATGTCCTGCTTTTATCAGAAAAGTAGTTGTTGACAGAAACACTATACTACACTGCACTGTGGTACCTGAGCCAGGGGACGGCTGGAAGATTTTGGGCAATGCTGGAGGGAGTGAACCGGCAGTGTTTTGCTCAGTGTGGGGGTCAGGTGGAGACTGTGGCTGGGCAATGGGTGGTGGACGTGGTGGTCTGGAGCGGGCGGGTGAGGGCATGGTGCGAGGGGTTGTGCTGGGTGGAGTGGGTAAAAGTGGACGTGATGGAAGGTCAGGTTTATGGACAGTGGCAGACGCTGATCGTGAGAGGAGGCCGGCAGAAGGCCTCTCTTTGCCACTGACTGAGGTTAGGATGAAAAATGGAGAATATAATACAGCAAAAGAGAGAAAGAGAAAAGGGATGAAGCAAAAGAGATAAATGAGGTATGTATCATAAAAGACATTTAAAGGGTTCGTTCACCCAAAGAAGATTATAACATGTTTATTTTCACCACCTCATGTTATTCCATATTTGAATGCTATAGTTTTTTTATATAGTGTCATATAATTTAGCTTTTAATACAATTAAAGTTACAAATTGTAAAATTACAAAAAAACATCATTTTTAAAAATGAAAATAAAAATGTGTATCATTTTTTTAAGTTAAAAGTGACCCTTCTTGATTGAAAGATTGTCATTACTTTTTGTTGAATATATATGACAGATTTAATTAGCATTTTAATTATTGATTCACATGATCTAATATACTGTCACAAAAAGACAAATGAAGGACAAAATAAATAAGTAAATAATCTTTACAAATATTTTGAAGTTTTGCTAACAAAGACTGAGTTCATTTGTTTTCTACCATGATAATATATGAAGTAATAACTGATAAAAAATAACAGTATACCTGTATAAGCATTTCTTGTCAATTGTTTTGAGACTAAATGTTAGATATTTTGTCAACATGATTGTGTCATAACTTCTGATTTCACACTACATCTCAACAATTGGTAAAGAAATACTATAACTGCTATAAACTTTTGTTTAATAACATTCAAACAAAAATTCTAATTCAATAATAAAATTGCCTATATATAAAATAATGTCCTCGGACAAAACAAACAAAAAACATTCGGACAACAACATGATAAGTGGGTTTTAATGAGTGAACACTTCCCTTTAAATTGTAAATAAACAATTTAATGAAATCATTAAATAGCAATGAAGGACAAAGAATGAAAATGACAATCATATTTCTTTTAGAAATATTTCAATTAATGGAGCACATTAATTGTATGTGGTTTTTATTTAAAGTTCAATTTAAATGACATTAAAGTGATCAGAAACAAGTCAGAGAGAATGAGAGAGAGAACATGCAAAGGGCATATGTAAATATAAGTACCTGCTGCTGAAGGGCTCTTAAAAGACGCAGGCCTCTTTTCTTGGGAGCGTGTTGATCGAAGAGAAAGGTGAGATGCTGAGAGTGAGAGAAAGACAGAAGGAGAAGTTCTAGCATGTGAGGAAGTAAGGGTTACTATAGTAAAAGAAAATACACATGCATCAACTGTGAATCGTGCAAGAGGAAAGAGGATTAATGATATGAGAACAAGAATACATGGTATGAGTATGCATTTGACCACGTATCTATTTTGGATTTGTACAATAAGTTTTTATTTGCATTTTTTTTTATAGCATTGCAATAGAATCTTAAATATTTAACATCATTACTTCATTCTTTAAATCATAAATTTTCCTTTTCTCCAATTTGAAAATTTGAATTTGAATACATGCTGTATGCATTTATTATGTTGTTTTTGTTTTTTATTAATACCTGGAGCTGCAGTGCTGAGATTGACACCAGTGCTGGATCTCTTATCCTCCTCTTCATCGCTCTCATTGAAGTCGTCCAGGTTCCCGATGTCTGTTGGCTTTACACTCATCAGACTGGCAAGACTCTGCATGTCCTCATCCCTACAGAGGAAACCCATCACTGGTCAAGAACTGGAGTCATTATTAAGTTCATTTTTCAAGAGGTGCTGCTACAAGACTGCACTGAACCTGTTACTATGTATAGGATTTTTCACATTGAGGTAAACCATCGTAATTCCAAACACGGCATTTCTTTCCTACTTCCATAGTCCAAAAAGTAAAGTCAGGATAAACCTGAAGGTTCAGTTGGCAATGTAAAATAAGAGAGCTGTAAACATGTCGCATGCTGCATTTTTCCAATCAACACTAATATGCAAATAAGGAGGTTAACTCAGGGTTTAGAAGTATATGTGTATAATGTTAAAATATAATTGCTCAGGATTAATTGTTAGAGTCCAAAGCAAAATTTACAACGTATATTTACATTGTTATTCTTTATGTGAACAATAAATTTAAAATGAATGTTAATCCACTGAAAAAAAAAATATATTGTTTTGGTAATCTTCAATCAAAGCCTGACCGTTTGCATTTGAAATAGGAGTCCTAAATTGTTGATGTCCGTTTGATGGCTTCAATCACAGTAGCCACACCCCTCTTACTGTTAATTCGCTACGAGGGAATGATGTAGAAAAATAAAGCCCTGCCTCCTACTCAATATTCCATCTCAGCTGGAAGTAGATCAACATACTAAAATTAAAACTCTCAGCAACCTCTGGTTCAGGCAGACTTTAAATCTGGGTAAATTATGAGCAGTATGAAACATTAAGTAAGGTAATCCAGCATTCTTTTACCAAAGATTTACAACAACCCAAGGTTAACAAGTTCAAAAATGCTTTATTTATGTTTCACTTAAATTATATTATATGAAGTTATATGAAGTCAGACAGGTATTTTAGAGCTTGCCAAGTTGTGATTCCACTCACTGGCCACTTTATTAGATATGCTTTACTAGTATCAGGCTTTTGACTTCACAACTGCTTTAATTTTGGTTGCATTGTCAGTATTTGCAGCACATGTTGTCAAGCAGATGATGCTTTCCTAATTTGAAGGTTTATTTATTTGTGGCGTACAGTAGTTTCACAGATGTGCTTTCAGGAACAGGGTTGGGAAACACTGGTTTAGACTAAACCAAGATTAGGCCATAACTCAATTAGTAGTCATTTTTATAAATGTTTCATCATTACCGATGTCCATCGTGAGACTAATCAAAGTCACTGATACATTTTAAAATCAGTCTGTTTTTTCACTTGAAATAGCTCAGACTTACATTTTGGACTAGGCATAAGCCATGTCTGTAAAAATGGGGTAAAATGTTTACTTTAATTGCAGAACAATGAGTTCTATCTGCCACTATAAACACTTAAAGGGCTAGTTCAGCCAAAAATGACAATTATGTCATCGTTTATTCTTCGTTTACATCTTCACTTGTTCAAAACCTATTTTAGTTTCTTTCCTCTGTTGAACACAAAAGGAGATATTTTGAAAAATGTTGGTTGCTGACACCCATTGAACTCCATAATATATTTTTTCCTACTATGGAAGTCAGTGGGTCCCAGCAACCAGCATTGTTCAAAATATCTTCTTTTGTGTTCAACAGTAGAAAAAAACTTATAGAGGTTTAATTCCACATGAGGGATAGTAAATGATGAGGTCGTTTTCACATTTGGGTGAACTATCCCTTTAGACAGATGTACCTAAAAAGTGTCCAGTGACTATATCAATCATTATGAACATATTTTGATACATGGAGGCACAAAAACAGGTTATTACATAGATGCACTAATGGAATTTAGGCACAAAGTTCTCTTGCATTACTTCACCCCAATGCAAGTTCAAACAGCACAACTTTACAGGCTCAGGCTGTAATTTGAGAATTTGATGCAATGTTTTGGAAAATTCTGCTCTGCTTCTTGACCTCCACATGTCAGGGAAGAAACCCACCCCAATGTTCAACATTAAACTCTCTGCAGCTCTGCTTGTCAGATTCAAACCCAGTCGAAATATTCAATGATCAAGGAATGGGTCGTCTTTTGTTTATCCTGTATTTTCCATACTTATCATGCAATTCAGTTTTGATGCAGTCACAAGTTTGACATGCTGTGGTCAGATTCCCATATGATTGAATCAGTTGATAAAGCAGTGGACTCACGTAGCTTTCCCCTCCTTGAGGAACACACATGATAAAGACAGCTTCAACGTGGCCTCCACTACTTTCACTGACAGAGGCTTCATTTTGAGCATCAGGTCCGTCTGCGAGTGTGTGGCGCTGGCAAACTTCTTCATGTTCAAGTCCACAGATGCCAATACTTTCCGACTGCCCTTCGCCGTCTCCTGCAGGACATTAAACAAGTTTAACACAGTTTAACGGAACTTTGAGAATAATTACATGTATTATTTTCACAATATATTTGTACATTTCCTACAATATTTGTTCATAAAAAATAATTTAAATATAAACATAAAAAAATACCTTTAAAATGTTTAAAAATACATATGGTATAATTATTTTATATTTGATAATACTACTACTAATAATAATATAAAAATAAGATTTATTATTATTGTCATTATATTATACAATTAATAATAAAATAAATAATAAAATAAATAATAAAATAATAATAATAATAATAAAATAATAATAATTATTATTATTATTAAATTATATCGTTATTAATAAAAATACAATTGATAACAATAATAATAATAATAATGAACACAAATAAAAATAAATAAATTATTGTTTAAAAAACATCTAAATTTTAATCATTTATGTAGGCACTCACATTCTCAATGAAAAATGTCCACTCTTTGTCTTCAAACTCATCTGCATGTGGATCCTGTGAAACAAAATCACAAATTATAATACTGTTTAGCATCTATGTGGCTGTAACTTCAACACGATGCATATGGCATGAGTTAAAGCATTATATTAATATGTCCTACCCTGTAGAGTGTGACGGTAATGTCCACATTCTCAGGAACGGGCCACACCACCATTCCCCTGTAGGGATTTTTGATGCCTGGCTGCCATGAATGAAGCTTATGAGGAAAGAAAAGACAGTCATTCATAAAGATCATTGTAAGCAGCTGCAAATCACTGCAAACAAAGACATGGTTATAATAATAATTTAAAGTGTCAGAACACTATTAAGTCTGAAAGCTTTGGAAGAAAGTCTGGAAATAGTCTAGCCATAATCTTTACACTAACTTGCTATGCACACAAACACACACACACACAGATATACAAAGATAAGATGTGTTTATAACAAATTGAACTCATAAATATGATTTGAAATACACTGATATAAAATATTAAAGGCAAGACAAATGTCTACTTGAAAGTTTTAAATGGCTTTTATGAAAATAAAATGTCAAAATATGTGATATAATGTTCCATAATAACAATAATAACCATCTTACTGACAAATGGGTAAAACCTAGTGTTGTTTGAAGGATAGTGGCAGTGTAAAGATATATAACTACCACCATTAAAGGAGACCTAATATGCAAAAATCACTTTTATAAAAGGTTTAAACATAGTTGAGTACCAACAGTGTGTGAACATATCCGGCCTCTAATGATAAAAATTCATGAATTCTACTTTTTATAATTGCACGATTAAAACAGTCTGCAGAAACACTTTGATTGACATTCTCCCTTTGTACATGTCATCGGAGTGGGAAAGCTCCACCCATTAGTGACGATCTCTCCCTCATTTGCATAGACAGCCCTGAGTGAGAAGCAGACACTTTGCTGCCGCTATGCTGACATATAGATGTTTGTAGCTCCGCCCTCTTTTGAAAAGAGGGCTGAGAACACAATCTCATTTGAATTTAAAGTGACAGTCTCCAAAAAGGCACAATTTGGATCAAAGACTAAAAGTGGCAGCTTCAAAGAGTTACAAAAAACATTTTAGGGTTATAATGACCTGAAACTTCTCATACACACTCTAGGAATGTCAAAGACTTATTTTAGATCTTGTAAAAAGGGGCTAAATAGGTCCCCTTTAATAAGTATAATAATTAGTTTTTTTTTGTGTCATTAAGGGCGTCACGGTGGCGCAGTGGGTAGCACGATCGCCTCACAGCAAGAAGGTCGCTGGTTCGAGCCTCGGCCGGGTCAGTAGGCATTTCTGTGTGGAGTTTGCATGTTCTCCTCGTGTTCGCGTGGGTTTCCTCCGGGTGCTCCGGTTTCCCCCACGTCCAAAGACATGCGCTACAGGATAGGCTAAATTGTCCATAGTGTATGTGTGTGAATCAGTGTGTGGATGTTTCCCAGTGATGGGTTGCAGCTGGAAGGGCATCGGCTGCGTAAAACATATGCTGGATAAGTTGGCGGTTCATTCTGCTGTGGCGACCCCATATTAATAAAGGGACTAAGCCGAAAAGAAAAGAAAATTAATGAATGTGTCATTAAATAATTCTACTTCTTAATCAGTAGGTTAAGATTTGTCTTTTAAACTGAATGATATTTTAGTGTATGTTTCCTGTAAATCATGGTAAAATATGACATTATTCATTATTATATAACACCCTAATGTCCTGAAAAAAATATTATATTAATTGACGTATTATTTAAGCATTTATTCACAATTAAAGCTCATTTATCTCTGTACCTTGGAGCAAATGCGTCTGTTCCTCCTGGTCCACACCACTCTCAGTTTGTCTGGTTGCCTATAAAAGAATTGTAGAAAAGTGCAGAGTCGAAGTTGAATAACGTGTTTTTAATTAGTATTGATGCAGACTTCTACAACAAGACCAACACTTTTACTTGCATGCTTAAAATAGCAGCATGTAAATATAAACCCTATATGAAAAATGATCCTGAAAAAGCCACAGTGCCATTGCTGTCTGTCTGTCTGTCTGTGTGTGTGTGTGTGTGTGTGTGTGCGCGTGTGTGTGTGTGTGTGCGTGTGTGTGTGCGTGTGTGTGTGTGTGTGTGTGTGTGTGTGTGCGCGTGTGTGCGTGTGTGTGTGTGTGTGTGTGTGTGCGTGTGTCTCCACAGAAAGCTACAGGCAGAGCTTGTGATCTTGTCTCCCAGTGTTTCCCAGAAGCAAAAAAAGAATCAATAGATGCTGCCAACTGTTTCAAAGCAACACAAAAACACCAGCACATGATGCAAAGCCTCGCATTCAAGACCAATCCAAACTGAAGAAACTTTCTGTTTGCAAAACGAGCACCACGAACAAATAACTGATTGAGGCATGAAACTTGTTGCCAAATTAAACCAATTTCAGTGTCTGCAGGAACATGTGCTATCGATTACTGCATTGCTATACCACATGAAGACGGTGGTATACAAAGGAAGTATACAAAGTTAAAGAAGCAAAGCTTTTATAGAGTTCCTATGATGCTTAAGCATGTGTGTATATGTATTGCAGTAAAAAAATAAATATCAAAAAGTCATGACAACAAATGTTTTTTATGTTACTTTAACTTGTTTTAATCAGGTTTCAACAGGTTTCAACTTAATATTTTTAGTCAGTTTGACTGATGTAAGTTGAGATGACTAGAAAAGTTCATTTGATTCAACTAAAATATTTAAAGCAGCAAGAATGTTTTTACAGTGTACAAAATGTAATTCCATACATTACTATTAAAAGGTGCCGCGTTTAAAGTTTTTTTAATTGACTCTTTTTTAATTGATGTTTGTAGAATTAAAATAAATGTGTTAATTAATTAATTTTATTTATATATTTATGTTTAGTATGGTTAATATTACCTTTACATAACATTTAATTCTTGTATATTTTAGCGTACACTTTGGTGTATATTGTTTGTATAAATATGTTTAGTGTATTTCTGTGATTTACTCTTCAGTCTAACAGGATAGTTTTTATTTCATAATTCCCTGTATTTTGTTTAATACATGCAATTACGTTTTTATGCTCACTGTAGTATGCTGATTGTTTGTCAAAGTTATTTTTGTGTTCATACAATTTCAAAACAACAACAATTTGATAAAAAACTGTTGGAGTTTTTATGCTTTTAAAAACTCTCTTATACTCACTAATTCTGCATTAATTTGATTAAAAATACAGCAAATGCCAAAATATTCTGATATATTATTACAATAATTAAATCTTCTTTAATAAGCTGAATTTTCTGCATCATTACTTCAGCCTTCACGTGATCACTCAGAAATCATTGTAATATGATGATTTGGAACACAAAATATTCTTATGAATGTTAAAACGGCTGTGATGATGCTTAATAATTTGTGGATTTCGAAGGATTTATGATTACTAGAATTCTGAAAACTCTTTATTTAATGTGTTCTTCTGATACAATAATATATATGGCAGATATGTTTTTTACTGGATTTATTAGGGATGGGTTTGAGTAAAATAACCCATAATAATAATAAAAAGATTGAGGCATAAACATTGCAAGTTACAGCACACAGATATCCAGAACATATTGTATGAAATTTTATCAGCAAACATGCAAATCAACAAGAGGGGAGCTTTAAAAGCAAATAAATGGAAATCATCTTTACCGCGTGTGCACTGTACTGTATGGTTCAGCTCTGGCACATGTTTCCTAAATAAACTTGGCCTTTGGCAGTGAATTGTTCAGATGTGAGGCCATTGTGCACCTCTGAGCCGTTCGGCGAGTGTCGTGTTTGCTGTATTATGAATTGGAGGAAACTCGGCAGGGTCACGTGACGGAGCTGAGTTTGGCTCAGAGCTCAAGGGTTGTTACGGCCTCTGATTGCAAACCACTGAGTTAGTCTCGCTGTGTGTTTACAAACAGCTGTTCATCTTTAATAATGGTGGCGGTGTTATGAGGGTTGTCAGTAAGGCTGAAAAAACAGTTAAGTAAAACAAAACAACATTTTGTTATAATATATGCTACAGTTTTAAATTTTGGGATGTTTTTTTACTAGTAGTTTTCAATGTCCTAGCTTCTAGTGTTGCATTAGTGTACTATATGTTTTACTTTTACAGTTTTTTAGCTATTTATTTAGTGTTATAATATTTGTGCCAACTGTTTTGTTTTAATATATCAGGGCATATTTATGCAAATTTTACTTTCATACAAGAATTTTAAAAAGTTTATTTATTTGATTTAAAAATACAGTAAAGCTATAATATTGTACAATATTATTAATATATAAGATAACTGTTTTTATTTTTATATATTTTAAAATGTCATTTATTTCTGCGATGACAAGGCTGAATTTTCAGTAGCCATTACTGCAGTTTTTTGTCACTTGATCCTTCTAAATAATTCTAATATGCAGATTGTAAACAACAACAACAACAACAACAACAATCGTATTATAACTATCATCAATGCTGAAAACAGCAATGATGCTTAATATATTTTTGTGGACCAAATGAAGATACTTTTTAAAAAACTTTCTTTTTTAGTATTTGAGCTCATGGTGTTCCACGACGTCTTACTTGAAACACAAAATTGAATTTGACATTTTTTCCCCAAACAAACTTCACTCACATCATCGCATAAAGCCATGCCATTTGAAATACATCATGTAAGTCACATTTACAACTTTGTCTTCCTCCATGGCCAGAATTTTACATTTATACACTGTCAAAAATATCTGTTAATTAATAATTTCCATATTTTGTGATTCACAAGTGTTTCCCATTTATTTACGGTTGTGAATTGCATTATGAGACCTTGATCTCTGCTCTGTCGACTTTTGATGTTGAAAATTCAACTCTGCAGTTTAACAAAGTGACTTTTATTGACATTTTAGTAGTTTTAAATAATATAATGTATAAGAAGTAATATAGAGAGAAATAAGCCACAAACATAAATGTACTGGCAGTTTATTACAAGGTTTTTGCTACGTAATATGCAACACAAACTCAGACAATATATCACTTTAAACTATTAAAAAATGTTAATCAAAGTCACTTTTTTCGAACTTTTCAAGGTTACAAGTTGTTGGAAGAAAGATCAAGGTCCTGTAATTGCAATTCAAAAGCATAAATAAATGGGGAAAATAAAAACATGAATCACAAAATACGAAAAACTGCTAATTTACAAATATTTTTTACAGTGTACATCTGTGTTCCACATAAGAAACAAGGTCAGACAGGTTTAAATAACAGTAGTTGAGGAAATAATTACTAATATCCCTTTAAACACACCAAAATGATTTGTAATAAATGTGAGCCATTTATAAATGCCACAGTACAACTGGATTCTACAGCATTGCTCACATTGATGTTTACGACAGTAAACTTAATATATGTATATGCAGCACAAACCGCTACACAAAGACAAGTGAGACCAAGCTCTTACTCATATTACAGCTAGTAATAGTAACAGGGCAGAACGGTCTAAAAGGATAAATTAGGAGGAGCAGATGGACGTAAAAATAGACTGCCAGCCCGGGATGGAAACATGAGTCCCCTTTCTGTATTTTTCTTTCTAAAAGACAGCCAATTTGACTTTGACATGTGAAATAAACACACACGTGCTCAAAGTAACACACATTGTTCGAGTTGTACCGCTGTGTCATCTTTCAGCTGTCTAATATCAGCCCCTCACACACCCTTCACAGCTGTGGCGTAACATCTACAGACTTTGACCCACTGGCGGTATATGAAAATCACAGGTATACTGTAAATAATCTCTTGAGCTCTACAAGATCAGACGTGTTAACCAAAATATATGTTTCTCTCTTTTCCAGAAACACTCTGCTTGCTCCATTGCTTTGAGAAATTGATTTTAAGAAAGTCGTAATACAAATGGTTAGGTCAGCATGAGAAAACGTGCAGATGTGGAAAAGATACAGGACGTTCTTTCCTCATTGTGTTGCAATACAATCTAGAGCGCATCAGCTGAAAGCTCATTAGGTGATAACAACAATTATGACAGTTCAGGTTTACTATTAACCCATGCTTCCTTTTCAGTAACAACGCTGAAAAGTTCAAGGGGTTGTACGTGGAAATTTACAGGCATTAATCACCATTTCTTATTGGAAATGCCAGGAGCATGTTATAAAACTTTAAAAATGTGACCTTCTCAGACTTAATAGGTTGTCTGCGGACTGTTTTGTATTCAAGGACTTGAGATGTTCTTGCCAGGAATATCAAAAAGATGTGATGTTTACGTTTTTTCTTTCATATGACAGCTGAAAAGTTCAGGATAGTGCTCTATTCTGTATTGTAATGTCAATGTTCAAAAAATGGGTATGGATTTAAACACTGTAAAAAATGAAGGAATAAAGTTCTCTTATTAGTTTTTACAAATTTAAGTAGATTGAACATAAAACAATTAAGTTGTCCCAAAAAAAACAAGAATTGTGTTGGTTCAGGTCATTTTAAATAAGTACTTTGAACAAACAGCATATGTAATTTTTTGAGTGAAGGTAAAAAGCTGGAAAAATGCTACAGTAAGAATCTGCAACTGGGTTAACAGCAAATTTCCTTCAATTATACGGTGAATAACTGTAAATGTAAACTTTCCCAGAATTCCCTGCATGACACTTCACTTTTTATGTTTTTGTTGTTGTTGTTGACATTACTGTGGTTCTTCTTTTAGTTTTTCTCAAGTTCAAAGTTGTTGTGATTAGGCATGGGCCGGTGTAAGATTCTGACGGTATGATAACCTTGGATAAAAATATCACGGTTTCACGGTATGACAGTATTGTGATTACTGCTCTAAAATATGTTCTATTTTTAAATGTCTGGGTAAAAAACAACAACTTTTTCCCCCATTGAACACAATATATTTTATTTTAATAAACATTTAAAATATTTTGGAACAGTTAACATGTCAGGCTAAATAATTTAAACTAAATCATTGACTTCTGCTGTCTTCATTAGTTTCAAAAACACTGATTTCTTAACATCTTTGGATATCCTTCTTTTCTTTGGATATAAAGTAAAGCATTTATAAGCGATTTGTTTTTCAGATGTTTGCTGAATCGTGGCCTGACCAATAACTTTTGATGTGAAGATACTGTCACTCCCAAAAAATAAATAAAATAGTCGTAAAAACACATAAAAAACTTAAATATACTGTAAGAACGGTATAACAGAACATTTAAAACCTTGACTTTTCCAAACCGCGATAAACCTTGAAACTGGTTATGCCTATTTGTGATGATCATTGGTTCATTATATGACTTTCTCATCCCCATCTACATCTGTGTAACAAAGATATGATGTGTAGATGGTAGTACTTCCAAACAGTGGTGTGTTAACACTATTAATTATCGAAATCCGGTATAGTTAATATTAGATTTATTATATTTTAAACTGTGAAATTCTGACAACTAACAGCTGCCGTTTTTTTAAATGTTAATTATATGTATTTGTTTGTTTTGGTTAAAGTGATTATCAAAAGAAAATACACAGGTATAAGCTGTACTGTGGGACCTTGATCAGGTTTTTGATGTTGAAAATTTAACGTTTGACAAAGTGGCTTTTATTGATTTTATTTTATTTTTATTTTTAGCAGTATGCAAATGTATTGTATTAGAAATAATACACAGATATTAAACTGTAAAATCGTTGGCTTTTCTACCATAATTTACATGACCAACCCAGTTAATGTCATTTCAAACTACTGCAAATGTCAATAAAAGTCACTTTGTTAACCTTTTCAACATCAACATTGTGAGAGCAGAGATAAAGGTCCCATAATGCAACTCAAATATGTAAATAAATGGAAAACACCCACAATCAATGACATGACTCAAGCCCTCTCTGATGTGATAAATCTCAGATTAATCTTAACAACTAACAGGCAGAAATTACAGAGTGAATCAGTTTCTCCTAAAGGCAGATGACAAGCCAATTGCATAACAGAGGGTTGCTTAATTTGCTAGGCCATGACTTGTTTTGAGAAAATTGCCAATAGTCAAAATCACAGAAAAGATTCAAACACTCCAAATGTGTGAGAATATGAGAATATATAATGAAAGTATATACTTTGATTGGCGAGAATTCAGCATCTTGTCTTTTCCTGTGATTATACATTACTGTGATTTTAGCAGATGATACACTCAAGATTTCACTCTGTTACACTATATAAGATTATAAAAGGATTTGATTAGATCGATCTGGTTTAAAGACAGAGCTTTTGTCTTTGCCATGTACCAACGATTAAAAAACATCTTTTATAAATCCAATCAGACTGAATTCCTTGTGATCCTGCTGTCTTTGATCACAGATAAGGTCAGATATAAGGACACGTGCCTCTAATGATTATGAGGACACAAACACTCCCTGTCTGTCAACAGCTGATGTCTCCTGATCAAAACTACATAAGACCGAGACAGCAGAAATAATCCAATTCTTCCATGCTTTCACTTCAGCACAGTTTAGAAAACTTTTTTGACTGTGCAATAATTGAATAAGCTACAGTGCATAATGAATTCCATGTAATGCTTAATTTGAGTTGTAAAACAGCAATAAAGTACTTTCCTTTATGCTTTAGGTTCCTGAGTATTTACATATGAATTCAATGCTTTCATAATTTAATATCTGAATATAACCCAACAATGACAACACCTAAACTGATAGGAAAGCAGCACCACTCAGTTAGCCTGCTCAAATACTAAATCAATATCTAAACTCTGGTACCAGAATAGATTGGGTATGATAGTCAGGTAAATAAAATTGAAAAGAATAATTAGCAGCACTTTATTCTGCTTAGCTGAGCACGATGGATGTTCACATGTTCACAGCGTTGACAGCTCGAATGATGGAGGCGGAAGTGTGTGTGTGTGTGTGTGTGTGTGTGTGTGTGTGTGTGTGTGTGTG
>CAIGQV010018202.1:13122820-13163229 GCA_903798115.1 Danio jaintianensis
ATATATATATATATATATATATATATCATATCAAATGTACAGTAATACAATTAAATATTAGATAGCTCATGTAAAATTTGCAAACATAAGTCAACTCAACCGGGAAAAATATATTTGTTCTAAAAATAAAATAAAACTTAATAAGAATAACAATAATAACTAATTATCTAGTTAAACTAAATTGCAAATTACAAAGATGGAACAGTTTACTGTTATAATAAATGTGCTGTATAATTGAAAACTAGGTTAAAACAACCCAGCAATGTATAGTTTTACAAAAATCTTATCAGATCATATAAAATATGCAATAATGTAGGCCTAATTAAGTTTTAATTACTTTTGGTCATTGCCATCAGCTTATGAAATGAAATTTTATTGCTAGAATGTAGGCTATTGCTATATAAATTAATAATGCTGTGGTGTATCATTATATAGTAAACTGGTATAGACTTGCTTCTAACAAAACAGAAAGCTACAATTTGCTGTCTAATTTCTAAATTAGTTTCAAGCACACATCAGTTAGTTTATAAGCACACTTATGGTGACCGTGACTATATTACATCGCTGAAGTCTTCATAAAACCTAATCTCGACGGAAATGATAGGACATGACGTGAAGAGTTTTTTTTTTTTCTAGTTAACTCTGGCCTGTGTCTGAGCTTGTTCCTCTCATCATCATCTCTCAAACCCAAAGAAAGTTAGCAGTGTTTCCTAATAAGTACAAGAATAGTTAGCAAGAACAGTTTGTTTATACTCGCGACCAAATGGGAAAGAGCCTCAAAAAAGATCTGAACCTCAGTACAAACAGAATAATTATTTTAATCAGATGGCATGTGTCTGGTATGAGTCAAAGATAAACATTACAGGAGAGGAATCTAAACGGGGCGATGAGGAAAAACGATGCTTCACGGAGCGGTTATTTCCGTCTTGACTCAAAACAACATCCATTTACAAACTTATAGGAAGGAAATGAGTGCCACCTAAAGGCTGATTCGATCATATCTGCTGTTTTTAACGTTTTTTGAGACTTTGGATAATAAAATATCAGGCAACTAAACTTACTTGGAATTGCTATGCTACAGGAAAATAAACCATACGTTTATTAAAGTAAAAGTGTAGCAATCATGTTTGTGGCGAATTGATTTTGAACCACAGTTCTACAGGCCTATTGTTTGTTAACACTTTAAAAAAGGCTCCATGTAGTTAATTAAACTAAACTGATGATGAAAACTAGGCTACTTGTAAAGTATATATTAGCCTTACACTACTGGCGTGTTGTAACCCAATGCTGGGTTACAGCAACCCAGCGTTTTTAAAAGGATGTTTATTTCTTAGTTAATGTTTAATAACTCTAAATGTTTTTAATGGGTTTAATTGAGCTAACAGTTACAAAATCTGCTGTATTTTTTTTAAACTAACATTAACCTACTCACTAAAAACTAAAAAGCTGACAGGTAAGCCAATGCTGGGCTGTTATAGCACTGACATGTTGTTGGGTTAAAGTAAAAGTGTAGCAATCGTGTTTTTGGTGCATTATAGCCTATTCGTTAACACTACAATAAGGCCCTTGTTAACAGCATGTTAAACTAATGAGGATTTCTTACTGCAACTCAACTTATCAATCATAAGTTATAAACTAACAGTAAAATGTTACATTTCTCACTTATGATGTTAGTTATACATTAATAACATTTACTAATCAGACCTTACTATAAAGCGTTACCCATTGTAATTCATAATCCCTATGCAGTTAAAGGTTTGTTTACACTGAACTTTATAATTTAAAAAATACACAAAAAGGTACTTTTGTTATTATACCTCTTAAAGTAACCTTCTTTGCAGTACATCAATATTGTTCATTCATTCTCCTTTGGCTTAGTCCCTTTATTCATCAGGGGTCGCCATAGCAGAATGAACCGCCAACTTATCCAGCATATGATTTACACAGCGTATGCCCTTCCAGCTGCAACCCAGTATTGGGAAACGTCTATACACACTCATTCACACACATTCACTACAGCCAATTTAGTTCACCTATAGCGCATGTCTTTGGACTTGTGGGGGAAACTGGAGCACCCAGGGGAAACCCATGCGAACACGGGGAGAACATACAAACTCCACACAGAAATGCCAACTGGTCCAGCCGGGACTCAAACCAGTGACCTTCTTGCTGTGAGGTGACAGTGCTAACCACTGAGCCACCGTGTCACCCCCCGTCAATATTGTTCTAATACCATAATTATCGCAAGAAGAAATAAATGATACCATCATGTGCCTAAATTTTATAAATTTTATTTAAATTTTGTATAAAATGCACATTCAGTGTTTAAATTACTAATGAAAGCACAAGTGGCAAAAAAAATTATAATAATATAGCATAATAAAATAAAGCATCTCAAATGCTGGTATATGTGTGATAAAGAAAAATAGATAAGTGATAATCTGACACATTTATGTAACACAATGATATAGTGATTTGATACTAAAATAAAATGTAAGGCATGTCTCTAATTTAGTTTTTTGATGCATACACGCTTTACCATGAGCAACAAACATCCCAGACTGTTACTGGCCATAACATCCTCTTTCTGTCAGTCCACATCTGGTTTTTTAACTTCACACAGCAGATTTCCAAACATACAATATCCATTGTAATGGTATCCTACAAAAATAAAGGCCTTGTTTCATTCTGTCCTTGGGGTCAACAAACAATGGGGTCATGTTTGTCACGGAGGATCGTGGGATGTCAGATCCAGGACTCATGCTTAATTTAAATGGGGATGTGGAAGGAGTCTTTGATCCACTGGTCTCTGGAGTTTTGTGCGGGCTGAGGAAGGGATAACATTGTGTCTCCTCTCTCCGCTTCATTGTCGTCTTCATCTTCCTCCTCTTCTTCTTCAGAATAACCATTTTCGGTGTTGAAGGAGCTCTCGCAGAGGGAGGACGAGATGTCCTGGAAAGCTCCTTTGTATTCTTGGATGGACTCGTATAAAGACCACAGCTGGCACAGCAAGGACATGTCTAACTGCCTTAGTCCAACCTGCAACACATACAAGGAGATATGAGCTGTGTGGATTCACAAATATTTGAATTAGCAATAAACTACAATATTTATATATAGTTGTTATGATGAGCTGGTATAATTAAAATTGTGGGGGAAGAAACTCACTTTAAATATGTTGTTTTTATTGCAACGTCATAATAATAATAAGAAAGTGCTATTATTAAAAAGATTATTACAAATGTCTGCAGAAAAATGCTTTCTGTACAAAACATTATTTTATTTAGATTATTGCAAACATGCATGTCAAAAATATGCATTTCCTAATATTTATTTAACTTTTATTTAATGTTATTTAAGTTAAAATGTAATTGAATCAACAAAATCAATTGATTAAATTATTTAGATATATCATTCATTTTATTTAATATTAATTTATTATGGTTTGTTTAAAATTCAATTATACAAAATTGTATACATTTTTTCCCTAGAAAAACATTTATTATTGGCATATTTAAAAAACCTAAACAAATGTTTCTAACATAAGTTTTTTTTAAGTATAGCTTACTAATTGTTATTATTTTCCTTACATTTATTCAGTATGAATCACATTTGGGTTCCTTCATGGTGCCCCAATACAACTCAATTAAGTTAACTTAATTGTTTTTAACAAATTTAAGTGCATTGAACATAAAACAATTACGTTATCCCCCCCAAAAAACTCAAGAATTTTGTTGATTCAGCTCGTTTTAAACAATTAGTTTGAACAAGCAGCAAAAAATACATTTGTAAGTGTAGGCTACGCAGAAGTAACATTATTATTTTCATTGGATTTTTTTGTGGCAGAAATTTATGAAAGCAACAAAAATACAAACATTACATTCAAGATCTTAGCATACATTTTAAACTCAATTGAAATAGTCGTGTTTATCAGATCTGCCACTGATTCGTCATTGAGCCTAAATAATCAGCGCAGTCTGGGTGAGTGACGGTAAAGTGGCGCAGTCAGGCGGGTCTCTCTCTCTCTTTCTCTCTCTCACCATGTCTTTGCGCAGAACAGCCAGCGCTGCGTCCAGACTGGCCGGTTTGCTGCGTCCGAGGCAGTCGCTGACCCTGGACTTGCTGATGTCCGCTTGGATGCGGGTCCTCTTGCTGTAGACCTTCTCAATGTCCCGCCAGGACCCGCCGCTGGAGTTCAGGATGCCGCTCAGTCCTTTCGGTAACGGGGGCAAACCTTCAATGGGGCAGGCGCTGCCAGCCGGACACTCCGCTGGAGTGCACTGAAACCCGTTCATTTCCCACTCAAAATATAAACCCGGTCTTAATGTTTTCCAGGCCCGGTGCTGTTATTTTGTTCACGTATTTCCAAAATATCCAACTGATATTAAATGTACAGCCTTTCTTATATCTAAGGTGGTGAGAGCACACGGATGACCTTATAAATGCGACAAACTGTCACGTATAAAATCTAATTTCCGGAAAAATAAACAGAAAAGTAGCCTACTTGTCTATGCGTTGTTCTTCAATGTATCCACTGGCTTTGAAGAAACTACAAATAATACCTCGTTTACACTGTATTAGAAGATCATTCCTCTTCAATAATCTCTGCTCTTTCAGGAGGTGATTTTCCGCTCTTCCTTATTTGCATTTCTTCTGAAATCAGCGCGTCAGTAATGCTGGAGATGAAACCAAAGCCCTGCCAGTAAATATGATCAAAACCGGTCAGGAAACGCTGGACAGGAGATCAAGGCACCCCGCTTTGTTTTCGTTTAACGTTTTCTTTTGTCTTGTAGAACTAAACCTCGCCCACTCCATCTCTCCGCCCAGTGCGCGCTTTGGCCATGGCGAGGCGCTGTTTCACACTCACGTTTCTGTGCACGCGTCTGATGGCGTTTTTCCCTTCCTTTTGAAGTATTCTTTGGTTTCAAGAATTGTTTATGGTTTAATCTGACCCTTAACTTTACTTGGTGTAGTAATGTTTACACTGCATTTACCTCAAGTGTGTTAACTGTCACACTAACTCACGATAATACTGTTTTTCATAAGTGGATGCTGCAGTTTGTCATCTGAAATCTGATTTTGTTTACATAAAAATATAAGTATAACAATTTCAGATGTTCGATAACAACAAAAACAATTACAGCCAATCAGAATCAAGTTTAAAAGGTAAAGCGTTTAAAGTGTCAGAAGCCAAAACTACAGAACATTCTTACAAGAAACACTAAAAGGGGTAGTTCACACAAAATTGAAAATTCGGTTTTTTAATCACTATTGTTTATAATCGATTTGTGTTCAACAAAAGAAAGTGAATTATAAAGGTTTAAAACCACATGAGGGACAGCAAATTAGGTAATTTTGGACCTATGCAATAAAATGGAAAAGCAGCACCACATTCCACTGACTGAATCTCACATTTTCAATAACAAAGTATCTCAATGTATCTTTTTTGTATCTCAACACAAAAAACAACCTCTTAGTGCCGGTCACAGACAAGCTGTGTTTATGTTGAAAATTTAAGACACAAGGCAGTGGAATAAAGAATTAAAAATGAAGAAAAAAGCACTAAACTTAAATGACTTAAACTTCAGTCCCATATAAAAAACAAAACTATAAAACCTTTCATTTCTAAACATATCCCAAAATGAGTGCAAAAGCAGTGTAATACAAAGAAAAAAAATGCTAGCTGCAGGGAAGCGTAATAAAAAAAAACAACTTTAGTTAGTAACATTAAGTTAAACTTGTCTTGAGTTCTGCATTTCCGAAATGTTGTGTCTTATGCAAGGTGTTGTAAAAGCTGCTACAATAACAGTAAACCATCCATCTAATGTATAAAAAAGAACCATAACGGCAAAAGAGTTAAAAACGCAAGACAGCAGAATGAAAAAAATGCAAAGCCTAGAGATGAAAGAACTAGAAATGAACTTTGAGCACCACGTTTGACGGAAAAGCAGTGCATTAGGATGTAAAAGCAAGATGAAGGCCAGTGCAATATATAAAACAACTTTTAAATGAACTTGATGCAGCATTTCATGAATGTGATGCTGATGCATGAGACTCTGCAAAAAAAAATAAAAAAATCGAGATGTAGGCCAGTGGAATAAATAAAACTTAACACTTAGAAACATCTTTTTTATTTACTTTTAACGTGACACAGCATTCTAAGTATGTGATGCTCATGCTTGAAATGCAAGTGCAATGGTCAATGAAAAAAAACAACAAAGGAAAAGCACTGAAGTGGAACACAAAAATGCAAGATGCAGTGCGGTAAAACAGGACAAATTCTAAAAAGACCTATTTGAAGAAAAACTTTTTTATATTAGTGCGACAATGGAAAAAATTATGAAAAAGCAAAGCAGTGGAATACAACAACGCAAGATGTGAGAAATGTTTTAGTAAAATTAATCTTTCTGTCATGCAAGATGTCATGAAAAGATGCAAACACATAGAATGCCTATATGGAAACAAAATGGAAAAGTGTGATTAAAAACAAGACAGTGAAAAAAAAAAAAAAATTAAGCTCTAGATACAGAAAAGCGCAATAGTTGATAGAAAAAAATAATAGTAAAGAAAACTGAAAAGGAAAATGGAATTTTAAAAAATGCAAGAATTATAATTTTTTTTATAAAGTTTTTTAAAATTCGCATTGATTTTTTTAAATAGAAAGAATCATAATTTGAGAAACCCTGCAAATGACATAAGCACAAGCAACCCCTAACAGTTAAAGTTTTAAACGTATCATTTTGCTATTCATCACTATGGCACTTCTCATAGGACCAAATAAAAAAACAAAAAAACTGATAAATATCGCAATTTTAAAATAACACTTTTTGAATAACTTAACTCTGCACTGCACTTTTCCAAACATTGCCACAATGGTCAAGTTGGCGCTTTCATAAAATGTTGAGTTTTCAACCAATTATAAGTTTGCAAAAACCACAAAGAAAGCTCTTTGCACTTTTTGGCATGAAATTTTTTGCAAAAAATCTAAATCAAAGACAAAGAAACCATCCTTTGCAGCTCAAGCGATGTATTTCAACACACAACACAGTCACATACTCAGCTGCTTTAGAACCAACATAAACACAACCCCAAACAATCTGCTTGAGTATGTTACTATATATATTAGTGCCGTTCATATTTCCTTACGTGTGTGTGTGTGTGTTGTTACAGCCCTGTCTGTAGTTCAGTCTTATGAGAGCTGCAGTTCTTTCAGGCTCCTCAGGGATTCGGCACAGCCTCGGATCAGATTGCAGAGCTGAATACTGGCTTCCACCGACGCGGCGTGCTGGAGCTCCTGCGTGGCCCATCTGAGTTTGTGAAGCACGGCCTCCTCTGCGCTGGACAGGGCTGGGTGGTGATGGAGGGAGCTGCCCGAAGACCCTACAGGAGGCGTAGTCTGCACAGGAGGGTTGGATGGCGGCAGGAAGTTGGAGGCGGGGGTGGGGATGGAAAGAGGGGTTGGCTGTACGGTTGGAGGGGGGCCTCTGAGTCCAGACGCAGCCCCCTCACAGTGCTCCGGCCTGGGCTGGCCCGTGATGGAGAGAGGGGGTTCGCTGGAGGAGGCTCCGTTAGATTCGGGGACAGGCTGAGTGGCAAGCTGGCGCTCTCGTACCTGTGACAAGGCTGCTTGGGCATTCAAAGCTGAAAGAGAAGTTGGATGATTTAACAGAGATCCGCAAGAATTTGTTTGTGGGTGTTTTTAAAAACTGGATTTGAATGTACCTGGGTTGTCCTTGTCAATATCGGAGTCCAGCTCTTGACAAGCAACACAGTAATTTTTCTTCTGCTTATCTTGGAGCAGAATCGTCTGCAAATACAAGATTTGATTTCTTTTAAACACTGTATTAAGTAATAACGATTAAAGTCTGTGTGGTCGGCGCCAATAGCCTAGTGGTTAAGTGCGCTGACATATAGCACTGTGGTGCTCACGGCAACCCGAGTTCGATCCTGACTCGAGGTCCTTTGCCGACCATTCCCCTCTCTCTGCTCCCAGTACTTTTCTGTCTGTATCCTCCACTGTCCAATCTAATTAAAGGTGAAAACCCCCTAAAAATAATTATAAAAAAAATAAATAAATAAATAAAGTCTGTGTGAAAAAATGCACAATATTTATTTTGCTAGCGCACATTGTTATTCGTTAGGTGAACAATGAATCCATGCAAATTTTTTTTGTTTTGTTTTGGTAATCTTCAATCAAAATCTGACGATCTGCTTTTGGAGTGGTGGTGCTGCTCTGTCGATGTCAGTTTGACGCTTCAGTCACAATATTTTTAACCACGCCCCTCTTACTGTTAGTTTGCTATGAGAAAATGTTGTGCAAAAAGAGAGCCCCGGCCCCTACTCAATATTCAGTTTTAGTTGGAAGTACAACAACATACTGAAATAAGTCTCAGAAACCTCTGGTTCACATAGACTTTAAGCAAATATTATCATAACATCCATCCACTTGTGAAAAATACTTGCACTATTTAACTTTAATACTATTTTTGTCTTTGTTTACCATTAGATATTGAATTACTGCATAGTTGCAACTGAAAGAGTAACTGTATTTTTTAATGATTAAACACGAAAATCATTGTAATTTTTCGTTTAAATTTCTTTTTTTCTAAAATTGATTGAGTTATAGATGTTGGATACTCTGGTCTCATTAAAAATTGTTGTCCCAGGCAAGATGTCGTAAAAGACACAAGCACAACAGCTGAATTACAGAAAAGCAGTGCAGTTGAATGCAAAAATACTAGATGTGGGGCATTAGTTCTTCAGTCTAAAAACAAGTTAAACATTTTAATGTTGAGGCAGCTTTTTAAAATGTTGATTCATGATTCATTCAGTGCCTTTAAAAAGAAACAAATTGGAAATGTGACAGGTTTGTTAAAAACAGGACAAATATCTATAGCTAAGTAGTGTGAGTACAACAATATAAATTATTACAAAATAAATGGACTTGATTTATTCCTTCAATGGCAAAACTGAATTTTCAATCTTATCAAAAACTCATTTTAAATGTTTATTTGCTGCTCAAAAAGTATTATTAATATCAATACTGAAAACAGTTACTTTTTTTGTGACAACCATGAAATACATTGTATTTTATCATTCCATGATGAATAAACAGAACAGTGTTTATTTGGAACTGAAAACTTTATAAATGTCTCAAAGCTCTCAATTTTAATCAAGCTGAAATACTTCCCAGCTGCTTAAAAACGTTAACCTCTTTCTGACATTTTGAACTGTAAATAATGCACGTCACCTTTTATCATTATTGCAAGGTTTTAATATTCAACCATGGCTACAACTTAATGCAGTATCTCACTGCATATTTAATCATTACAATAAGGCTCTAGCATGTATTGCACTAAATAAAACACTTGTTTAATGTAGTATCCTATGAGTGTATGGTGTTTTCTCTCACCCCGCACAGCTCACAGCACTCGCCCAGCATCTTGTACCCCTTCAGCAGATAGTCTCCCATCAGCTTGCTGATCTTATCCTGCCGCTCCCGGCGAGCCTGAATCACCTTCATCTCTGCTTCAGAGGGAGGCTCCCATTCAAAATCCTCATCATCTGGATTGAGGAAGACACACACACATACCCCTCATGTTTCTGGATAATCACTCATATCAGCGAGCATTTGTGTACTGTAACTTCCTACATGGCTATTATGCTGATGATACACTGGGTAACATTTTGAGCAATGTGAGTAACTAATTATGCCAAGAGGATACAGACACAATATTGTCGCCCATTCTCAATAATAAAGTAGTCAGGCAACAATGCTCTTCATTATTGCCCAGCAACATTGCTCAAAACGTTGCTCTGTGTATCATCAGTATTACACCTTTTCTGAAGTAAAATTTAATCACTTTCCAAGTGAAATCTTCAAACTTTTCCAGCACTTTATAAAGTGTGGGAAATTACATATTTACATACATACGCATACTTCATCACATTATTTCAGATGATCTTTGCTAATCTATAGTATAGTACAGTACAGTATATTATAGTATAGTATATTACGTTGTAGTATAGTATAGTATAAAGGAAAATTTGTGATGGCAGGTTTGATCCAACCCCAACATTGAATTACTGTCATTTACTTATTTACGTATCTTTATTGAGATTCGTTTAATTATAGTATTGATACCAGTTTAGTAAGACAAATTATTATGAAAGCAACAATTACATTTTTTAAGCACATTTAAACCTTGAAAACACGAGTAAAATTCAAGCATTTTTAAGGACTTTCAGCAGCCGTGCGATTCCTGTACGTGGAGCTTCAGTCTTCATTAATTGATAAAGACACAGAAAGAGCTCGATATTACGAATGAAATTAAAGCTACACGCCACTACAGAAAGGCAGACAGTGAAGGCGCTAACCTGCTAACGTAACATGATGTAATTTTAGCGTGGCTGCACGCGCATTAACGTTACTATAGCACGACGGAAGTGGAGTGAGTAAGGGTTATTTAAATATATAAATGGAGCGTTTAACAAGAGAATGATCTAAATATGAGTTTATTGACATTTTACCTGCGTTTAGGGCCATGCTTTCTTCATCAGCCGCCTCACAACACAGATAACGTTTCCTGCTCGAAACTTCAGCGGTGAAATGTGGAAAGTGCTGTGAAAACGGACTGGCGCCATCTAGCGAGCTGAATGTAGGTCTAAGTTTTTTTCATATTCATTTCCATAATGAAAATCTCATATAGGATTATTTGTTTCACTCTGGAATAAATATACTTTTTTGGATTTTGACATAATAAAAAAAAAAAAATATTTATGTTGTTGATTTTTATGTATGGAAAACAAGGAATGTTTCTCTAGGTTTTCAGTCAACTAAATATTCTAACTACCAGCTTGATTTTGTTTTACTGATAATATGCTGAAAATAAAATTTTATAACGAAAGTGGATTTTGTAAACAGACTCCTGTACAATAAAATCTCCCTTTCTGTACAACTCTGTAATATATTTTTTCAATATTACCATCGGTGAATCAGGTTAATCATAATTAATATATACAGTTAATTGATTTTAGTTAAAATGGCTGAATAAACACAAGCACTATGATTTCATGGTTTACTTTGACCAATAGGTGATGCTGTTACCAAATTAGTGTGGTGTGGTCAGTCTGAGGTGACACTGATGCATAATAATTTGTGTTAATATGACAAATCTTTGCAAAGAGATTTTCAGAGAGAGAGTCTGAGGTGTTGATGAGGTAAATGATAATCAATGATATCCATTTCATCTGTCAAACTAAAACACTTGTTTGGCCAGCATAGTTTGGAAATGTGTAGTTCACGCAGTCTCATGGTGACAATAAGTAACATTTTGCATTTTCATCAGGGCTCCCTTCTGTACTAAAACTGTGCAAGTAACCACTGGTTATGGTTGTCATAACACACTCCAGAGTTGTGGCCAAAATCGATAGCTTTTCCAGCTATATTACTATAGTATGTGAAAAACGGTATGTGAGCTAGTATTATACCCAGACTAGTTGAAAAACAGATGAGAATACTAAGAAGTTCACACATGATAGACACTTTACTATCTCATGAGCCCACAGAGGAGGGTTTCTGAATGGACAAATCCAAAACGACCGAAACATATGACGAATGATAACTTAAAGGGATAGTCGCAAAAATCAAAATGTATTCACTATTTAGTATTTACTCATCCTCAAGTGGTAATAAACCTTTATGAGTTTCTTTATTCTGTTGACAAGAAAATATTTTGAAGAAAGCTGAAAATTGAGCAAAAACAAGCAAATTCCATAGTATATCTTACTACAGAATATAGTTACATAGTATATCTTACTACAGAAGTTCATGCAATTTCTCATATCCTATCAAACAGGTGAGTAAAGTGAAGAGTGAGTAAATGATGACAGACTTTGCACTATCACTTTAAGCCAAGGAATTAGAGAAGACAATAATTGCATTTTTATTAGTTCTTACAGTTTGAAAGTTATTAGCACAAACGTGAATGCTAATTTGAACAGTAGGTGGCACTAGAGGGATTGAGTTAGAGACTCCAAACCCATTGTGGGTAAAACTAAACAGCATTTACACAGACAAAAAAAGATTTTATAAGTCATCAGCACTAAATGTATGCATGTAGATTTCAACACAAATTATTCAAATGTGGTAATTCACAGTAATACCACTGAAAACACACTAGGAACAGTTCCTAATTAAACCATTTGTTTCTTAGAAGGACAAGTTATAATACAAAAAACATTGAAAATGCTTTGTTTTCTTCAAGGATTCAATGAAGCCAAAAATCCTGCATTTTTAAGACTCAGCTAGAGTGTCACTACGGCTGGTTTGGCTTTTGTTCGTAAAATCCCAGCAGTGTCCACCATGGTCTCCTCTCCAACAATACTGTCCTCTCGCCAATTTCCACGCCACAGTGCGCTGAGCCAGAGGAAAGTGCTCTCATCCCAGTTTTCAGGAAGCTGCAGCATCAGATATCCAGCTGAGATGATGCCGGCAGCCGCTGCTCGCACATGGCTGATCTGCAGAGTTAACGTCACTAAACCATCCACAGCTTGTGAGAAAGAGAAGAATGCACTATATTCAATGATCAGACAAATAATGTTATTCTCTTTGCATTTTGCATGAGGATAAAAATGCTTATTTGTCAATTAATTTATATTTATAAAAATACCTGCACTTGCTGGGATTGTCAGGAGAATTCCCAGGGAAATTAAACTGGGGTACGTAAACATTTCTCCCAGATTTACCAGCACATTGAAAACTTAAATGAAAACAGGACACGACGTTTGTTAAATAGAACAAATAAAAATCTGATCATTAAAAATGATTAAAAATAACAACAATAATAAAGCATTTAATTATATAGAGATAAACAATTTTTCATTTATATTATTGTTTAATACTCATAACCAATCAAAAACCGCATATAAATATACATTTGAAGTCAAAATTATTCGCCCTTCTGTGAATTACTTTTTCTTTTTCAAATTTTTCCCAAATTCTGTTTAACAGAGCAAGGAATTTTTCACAGTATTTCCTATAATATTTTTTCTTCTTGAGAAAGTCTTATTTGTTTTATTTTGTTTAGAGTAAAAGCCGTTTTTAATAAAAAAACATTTTAAGGTCAATATTATTAGCCCCCTTAAGCAATATTTTTTATTCAACTGTCTAGAGAACAAACAGTTATTAGAAATTAGTTATTAAAACTATTATGTTTAATAATAATAACAATAATAATAATAATAATAATGGGCGGCGCGGTGGCGCAGTGGGTAGCGCTGTCGCCTCACAGCAAGAAGGTCGCTAGTTCTAGCCTCGGCTGGGTCAGTTGGCATTTCTGTGTGGAGTTGGCATGTTCTCCCCGTGTTCGCGTGGGTTTCCTCCGGGTGCTCCGATTTCCCCCACAAGTCCAAAGACATGCGCTATAGGTGAATTGGGTAAGCTAAATTGTCCGTAGTGTATGTGTGTGAATGAGTGTGTATGAATGTTTCCCAGTAATGGGTTGCAGCTGGAAGGGCATCTGCTGCATAAAACATATGCTGGATAAGTTGGCAGTTCATTCCACTGTGGCGACCCCAGATTAATAAAGGGACTAAGCCGAAAAGAAAATGAATGAATTAATAATAATAATAATAATAATAATTCCTTACATTTATATAGCGCCTTTCTGGACACTCAAATAGCTTTACACATTTTTTTGGTAATTCCAAAAAATTCTTCTCATCCACCTCCCCAGTTTAGAATTGTGTTGAAAAAAGTTTCAGAAATTGGGAAAAAAATATACAAGGGCTAATAATTCAGGTCAGGGTGACTAATAATTCTGACTTCAACTGTATGTATATATTGCATTTTTCAAGTTTTTAATCAAAAAGGGCTAAATATCATTGTTTCGTTGTAAGAATATAAAATCAAAGAATTACCCAAATTGATCCAACTGGAATGAATACAATTAAAATACATTTATTTCAATGTAATTTAAAGCATAGTGTAAAGCATAAATTACCCAGCAGTAGAGAAGCCATGACACAGAGTTTGTCCCAGGGGATATGCTGAGAGGGAGGCCAGTACTCCACATGTGTGAAATAAAGCAACACACACACCCATGAGTGCAGGACAAAGCTACACAGACCCACGCAGGACAACAACACACTGGCAGGACCTGGCTGCACATCCCCTACGCACTTTCTGAAAAGCACCTGAAACATAAAGCCATCCACTTTTACTGTAAACCTGCAGAACGTTACGTTCATATAAAATCTTTATACATACACAGGTTTAAAAAGACTCCCTTTTATTAAATACACTCTTTTTGGATGTTTGTAGTGGGTTAGTAAATTTCCCTCACAATGATCACACTTACTTAATGATTAAGTAGCTCCTTCGTAACACAAAATGTCACTTGTTGCCACCTACTGGCACAACTGTATATCATGTGATTTTAAGTAATAAGTGTGCACAGATCGCTTATTTTTTTACTTGATGTACTAGACTGATATTGTAAATTGAGTTAACGAATTAATAAATGAGTCCCTCCAGTATTTTGCAAACAAATTTCAGATTTTTGCGACTAAAATTAGTTTTTTCAAATTTTGCAGCATTTCTTTATATTCATTTGCCGTGAAAATATACACATATCTTTTTGTTTCTTAATTTGAGAACCATTGATCTCTGTAATTTATATAAAGGAAACACTGAGAGAACCCCTAAACCCCTAAAGCCTGCTGAATCATATTTGAAAAAGAAACCAATTGTTTGAAAATAAATGCTAAGTCATCATGTTGTCTAACGGCTATTTGATGCTAAATCATGCAGAGTGTGCACGCCTATGTGTGGGTGTTTGTCTGTGTGTGTTTGTTAGAGAGAGAGAGAGAGAGAGAGAGAGAGAGAGAGAGAGAGAAGGCTACACTTATGATGACAGATGCATACATACAATATATAGAAGTCTAGCGATTGATATGCTAAAATCAGCGATCGCACAAATCACAAATTCATGGAGGGTTTGATAAATCATGTTCACAATCTAGTAAATTAAGAGAAGAACTTAATAAATCATGTCCACAATTTTCTTGTATCTCGTGCGAGGCTCCCAAAAAATCACTGAATGTTCCTGAACAAATATTTTTGTTAAAGAAATTTAAAAGAGTCACTAGGATGAATTAAAACCCCACCGCTAGTGCTGACCTTGAATAAAGCTAAAGTTGAAGCCGAACCAACTCCAAGTGCAACTCCTGTGATTGAGTCACTATGAAAACCGTCCCCGTAGGCCAACATAACAATCCCAGTGATGGACAGGATGACAGCCACTATCTAAATAAAGACCAAAAATAAAACTGCAAGCGTTAATTAAGGAGTCGAAGAAAACAAAGGTAAAATGAGATGCTATTCAAATTGGCATACAAGAAGTTCAACAGATTATGGCACAATTGTTATTGCCATTCTAATAAAAGGAATCTAGATTGGATGACCAGTCACATGAGAATAGGCAGATCTAATTAAAAACTATATTATAATTTTTGACCACAAAGAGGCATTGTATATTGCTGAAGACACATGCCAGGTTTCGTAATGATACACAATGCATTTATAAAATGTAGCCTTTTCTGTCAACCTTCAAATTTCCAAACTGAGACAACTAGGTATTGTTTGACTTGGTATGCTGCTATGAATCTAAAGAGACCTGCCTGATATTTGATTTTTGAGACCTGAATTTTGGCCAAACCATTAGCTCAAAATAAACAAACACATCCTCCTGAACACTAGGTGGCACTGTGTCAAACTGTGCAACGACCAATTGCATAAACAGCTTAGCAAATTTTTTGGTCTTCAAGACTATGGCTGTTTCTCAATACCAATACCTTTCTTGCCATGTAACCTTGGAAGAAGCAACTAGGAAGACCGCGAGAACACAGAACGCATCCTGTGAGTCACATGACTTTTGTAAGTCATATATACAGTGGCAATAGAAAATCATCATACCCCCTTAAATAATTGCTTTATTTGTCATACGTGCTGAAATCAAATAACATTCCAAATAACTTTTCTATTTGAGATGTTTTTGTAGCCTACTCCTATCCTGTGCATTTGTACAACTTTAGCCTGAAGGTCTTTTGAAAGCAGGGTGTAATCTGAATTAAGGTATAGCTTTTCACAGGTTATGATACATTTCTATAGGCACTGTATGTATATATATATATATATATATATCTATATATATATATATATATATATATGACATGCACAAAAACCTTACAAAGATACTTTGCATAACACAAATAAAACTGATTTAAATATGAATTTCAGCACCTAAACACTTTTCAATGTTTATGCTTTTATTACATTTTTCATGGGAATGTTTACTTTCACCGTCTAATTTAGTGAAACTCCTTAGATAAAAAGTTAGGCTATATCTCTGAACTGTAAATAATAGTGAGTATAAAATGCTGCACTTCCCTCCTCTTTTATTTAGCCACATTGACTTCTGAGACTTCAAGCAAGTACTGCACTAAAATCTACTTTCGACACATCCTCTGCTCTGCGGTCTTGAGTATTAGCTTTGGCCGTTGATGATGACATTGAACGAGAACACAAGAAAGCAAGGTCACTTAAGAACACACATTAAAAACAGCTTATAACTTTTTAAAGTCAGTTACAAAGAGGTTGATTGTTCTAATTTAGATCCAAAAAGCAAGACTGGTTACCCCTTGGCGAAATGCTGTTGGCCAAACTAGTACATATGACTTAACGTGATTGTTATGTTTATGCAACTTGGCCAAACTTAGGTCAGGTTTCTCATAACGCACACCAAAGTTGGTGAAAAAAAGTTGATGGGGGAAAAAACCCGAACGTCAGCTGACTTAACAACACGGCAATAATAAAACATTAAACACAAAACACTATTATCCTCACCCTCACACCCATAAAGCGGTCCTTGAGTCCGATCCATGAAAGGAGGAAAGTAAAAGCCTGGCAGCAGCAGAGGACGGCACTTACGTCCACTTTGGAGATGCGGCATAGCGCCAGCAAGTACAGATATCCAGATAAACCCCATAGCAGCGAGAATGGAGCTGCTCCTTTCAGAACAAACCGCACAGTCAACTCCTCACCCAGGAACACACTGCACTTTCTGTCAAAAGAGGATAAAGTGGTAAATATCATGACACACAATGCCATTAGAGGTTTCAAACAATGCTTTCAAAACATTTCTTGTCACTTAATACATTCAGTAATGATTATAGGTATTTGGAAAGTTGTCACAGGAGTGTTATTTTCAAAAGTATGAGGTTTTGAGCTAAAGAGCCTAATAAGATGAAATTTTGTTGTTTTGTTTTTTGTTTTAGTAAATTCTGTTTTAAAAAACTCTTTTAAAGAAACACTCCACTTTTTTGGAAATATAAGTTACCTAGAGTTAAACAGTTTTTAAATCTATTCAACCAATCTCCCGGTTTGGCACTTAGCACTTTTAGCACTTTTAGCTTAGCTTAGCATAAATCATTGAACTGGATTAGACCATTAGCATTAAAAATTTTAAAAAGAGGTTTGATAATTTTCCTGTTTAAAGCTTTACTCTTCTGTATTTACATTGTGTACTAAGACCAACAGTATTTTTATAGTATTATTATTATTAAAAATAATATTACACAGCATTGTTACCTAGTTCTCTAGCTGGGGACTATTTTCAGATGCTGTGTGCGTGATATCTTTGCGCCTGCTGTAGCCATGGTACGGCAGCAAAGTCCTTTGATTATTACACCAATGAGAGTATAGTTCTATATCAACCTAGAAAACAGCTGAAATTAGGAAAATTATGAAAATAATCTTTTTAATTATTTGAGCGAGATGCTAATGGTCTAATCCGATTCAATGATTTATGCTTAAGCTAAAAGTGCTCTCACCAAAATCAGAGATAGACTGAATAGTAGGGGAGTTGTAAAATGACCCTTCATTGTAAAAAAAATGCATATATTGCAACAAATTAACCTTTTGTGAGCAATATTCATTTCAGTAAAAAAAAAGAGTGTGCCTACTTGCTCGTAAATATTCTGCAATAGACTGATATCCACAGATCATTCACTGGCAAAGATGAATGTATGCAGGTTTGGTATTTCATAAATAGAAAGGCCTATACCTCATGTGCTTTATACCAAATACAGCTTCGTCAGCAGCAAGGCAGTGCAATTAATAATAAAGCTGCAGTCTTCCTCAGCTGATATTGCCGAAGGTTTTGCTGTTATACATACAATTTCTGGCCAGCTTCAGTGATGACTTTTCTCTGATAATGGGCTGTTGGCCATGACTAGATTCATTAATGAAAAGTGGTCATTTGTTAAGCTGTACTAGAAGCTGTGAGGATTAGAGGCCGAAAGCTGCTTGCACTAAACAGCTTTCCGGACATTAAGTTAAAATAAGAATTATATACAATAATGTTCAGCTGGGGGTTTTGGACTTGCAAACACGCACTGTAAAGTACAAGTTGTAAAGACTGTAAAAATAAAGATTCTAATAAAGTGTTTTCGCAGCAAAGCAGTATAAGAACCATTTTGGTTTTTCAAAAAAATTTCAGTTAACAATAATTAAAAGGTTTTTTTCTTTTTATTGTGGCACACAAAATAGTATAGTAGTGGAAGTTGAATTGTACAGGATTTCTGGAAGACATTTGCATTGCATTCTTTAACAGTGTGGCTGAAAACAAAGCCAATTGCTATATTTTCATTCAAAGTTAATTAAAATATTGCTCTGAACATCAGTGAATGAAGCACTATTTCCTTTTCATGTTCAAAAGAACAGTATCATCACTTAACATCCTAAAATGCACATAAAAATAAGTGGATGAAGACTATATGACATTAAGTCGCCTAATCGATGAGGAAAGCTATTGTGTTTAAAACTAAAAATGAGTTTCAATCAGGATTGCCTTTATCAGAACTGTGATTGGTTGCTTTACATTGGTCAGAGGGCCTCTTTTGGTGATCCTTGGCCAATAGACACAGTAAGTTTTACTCAGTCTAAAGATCTGTATATGTGAGGCTATGTTTTTCCCAGCTGTCCAATCACAGCGGAGGAGGGGCGGGACAAATATCACAGACAGTCACATTCTTCTTGTACAATGTCTAAAGAATAATGGAGAAGTTGTAGCTTAAATATTGCTGGTTTTCAAGTATCCATGTTTGCACCAGATGACATATCCAGATTACAACAAAGAACACACGGCCTTAGTGTACACATTTAATAATCTGACGAAACAAGTTTTACTATTTTTGATTCCATTTAGCAGATCTCCAGATCTGGCAGGAGCACTTTTAGCTTAGCTTAGCATAAAGCATTGAATCGGATTAGACCATTAGAACTTTGGTTCTAATTTTGGTTCTAACTTTGGTTCTAGAGTTTTGATAATTTTCTTGTTTAAAGGGGTGGTCCACTACGATATCAAATCTTTAAACTTTAATTGATGTGTAATGTAGCTGTGTGAACATAAACAACATCTCTGAATGTAATACTCTCAAAGTTCAATGCAAAGGGAGACATTGGCTTTTACAGAGTTAGCTTAGCAAAGCCTACAGTGAACGAAGTTTGGGCACTACAAAAAAAATACATCCGGGTTAATGAAATCATAAACCCTTCAGGTTATGCGCATTCACCACGTATACACTTTACAGCAAAGGGGCGTGGCCAGAGGTGCTGTAATGTTATAGCAGAGAAAGCTAAAATGCTGTCCAAACGCTGCTATTTCCTCAGAGCTCATTCTGTTTCTGTATTTGGGCTTCCAAAGGACACAACACAAAGTGAGAAGTGCTTACAATTTAATTTTAATTATGTTCCAAAGAACTATAAAAAATATATAGCTATCATTTGACAAAGGACAGCTTCCAGAATCTCTCCCAGTTCAGTGCTGGATTCGGCTAAAAACTCCTCAAAGGAGCAGCTCCAACAACCAGAAGCTGTGGATTGTGAGCCACAACCTGTAATTATTTTTAATTTGTTAAAATTGATCTATGACATGCACAGTGTTGTAGCGAGGACGTAAACAAGGTTGTAAACAATGGGAAATGCTGTTTGGCACCGTTAACAATTTAGCTAACTTGCAAATTCATATTTACCAGTCAAACCACTGTAAACACCCACAATCTTCAGCAGCGCGTGCAGTGTCTCTCTATGCAGCTGCTTTCCCTGCGTTCTACATCTCAAATAACCAACTCGCAAAAGATATGTGAACGTTTCATATTACTTACACATGCTTATTCCGAATATATGTGAAAGACATGTAACGCATTGAGTTAGGTAAAAAAAATACAGATAGCTCGCCTAACTCGTGTTGCAGCAGAAAAATCTATCAAAACTCACACGGGTCGCATTCCACATCTTGCGCTTTATTCTCCTGTCAATAGCGTCCCTGTATATTATAGAAAAATAACTTAATTCCAGCATCAGAGAAAAAGAAAATTAAACATCGGTCCTGCACACATGCGGTTCTTGTGTTACATGCGTCTACAGACTGTTCACACACGCATACATAAAATGGTGATTCTCTCTTAAAGGAGCCACACCCTATTTTCACTCGTTACAGACACTTTCATCCTTTTCATTTTCTGTCTGATTAAAGCCTGGTTTATACTTCTGCGTCGAGTGATCGGCGTGACCCACGGCGCATGCAGTATGTGTAGTCATGCATTTATACTTCTGCGTGCTATTTGTGTTGCTCCGCAATAACACTTCCGAAACGCTAGCTGGCAGTGAGGTTTTTATGTTCCTCTGTGTCGAGTTTCTTCGCTAGTGTTTTGTTTTTTCTGAACGCTACCTTAATGTACAAGTGGCTCAAACTCGCTCATTTTGAGGGCGGGAACCGGCGGACGTGCAACAACTTTAATCATAAGGTAAACACAAAACAACAGTTTCCATCTAGAGCTCCTTCACAGGACTCGACACTTGTAAACACTCGCTCCATCGGGCTCGCGCGACTCTCACCCCCGCCCACACTTGTCAGCGATACCAAGCTGACCAATCAGAGCCTCTTGAGGGCGGGCCTTTCAGAGGCATTCGGAGACATTCGTTTTCATGTTAGCAGAGTAGCTGTATATGTAAGATATCTGAAAAAATAACGTTATTTTCTACAAATGAAGCATGAGCACACATTGCTTTGCATCTTATAAATACAACCAAGCCTTAAAAATACACTCTGGACCACCCCTTTAAAGCTTGACTTTTCTGTAGTTACATTGAGTACTAAGACCAACAGAAAATAATATTACACAACAGCAGTTACCTAGTTTTCTAGCTGGGGAGGGACTATTTTCAAATGCTGTCAGATGATGTGCAAATTACAACAAAAGACACACAGCCTTAATGTACACATTTAATAATCTGAGGAACTTTTTTCGACTGTAAAGAACAGTGTTAACTTTCTGTAAAGAACCTTTATGTTATAAACATTTTACCATTTTCTAACCTGAACTCAGTTGTTGGCAACCTCTTCTGTTTCTCCGTGAGAAGATGGCACAGATAGTAGACTGGAAAAAAGAGGATGTTCCAGATGCTACAGAACCAGATGATGAAGAATGGTGTGGGATGACTTATCAGAGTCTCTTTAGCGCTATGAGTTCCCCAGGCCCAGGAAACGGCCAGACAAGACCCCAAAATGAGCCCGCACATCACCTGTCGTACAGCTCGAAATGGACATCGAGTGCAGCAGCGTTTAGATGGTTTTTCAGCATCAGATTCGTCCTGAATTATAGTCTGTTCCAGGGGATCCTTCTCGCTTGCTAAGACCAACAAACGCAAGACATTTAAAGAAACTTTTCCCACTTTAATACAAAACTAAGCAATACTAAAAACATTACCTGGTGTGGGCAGGTGAAGTGCGACAGGTCCAGGTCCAGAGGAAGGAGAGATCTTGGCTGAAAGTTTGTTCATTGCTTGTTGTGGTCTCTTAAAAACAACCCTAACCTTCAGGTCAGGGTTTTGAGCCGCTCTCGATGATTTCCTCAGTCTCTCATGTCAGTAATATGCTTAAAGTAAACACACACACTAAGAGCAGATTACTACAGACCCACCTGTAATTAAAAAGCTATGGTTTAAAAGCTTATTGTCACGTATAACACTCCAGTAGCCACTTTGGCAGGTTGAATTGTATGCAGCAAGAGTCAACATTAAAGTGTGTGTGACTTTAACTTACTTTTTACTTGTCGAAAAAGTACTTGTCGAACTTTACTAAAATTTATCATTTTACTCAAAAAACAAAACAAAACATGGTAACCACATATTCACTATGGTTTTGCTACACTAAATCATAGTTTAACCATGTTTTTGTAGTAAAATTGTGGTCATACAAATGATAATCAGTATGCCAAAAACATGGTTACTAATCTATTGGTTCATTTTCATATGGGAATTTGTATGTACTATAAATACTTGGTTAAACTATGGGTAGTGCAGGAAATACATATTTTGTTCACTGAAAGCACTGAAACTTCAGCAAGAAATTGTCAAAAACTGTATTCGTGTGGAAAAATCATAACAAAACATAACAATTGCACAAATAAACTCACAGAAAAAATCTAAGGCATTTCAAAATATAATTGTTATATGCATAACACATATGATATAGCCTTAAGCACCATAACAAGACCAGAGTGCTGTTTTCAGACAAGGAATGCTAATTTAACGACAATTGTTTCATACTGTATAAGGGTCCGACTCCAAACGAGTAGTTAATATTAAGTGACTTAGATTTAATACACAATATTGTCAATGTTGACCGTTTTACCTTGAAAATAGTTCCATCCAAACCACGAACATAGCTCTGCATTTGCCCATCCAGCGGTGTTTTATTATCTAATGATTCAATGGTGTATTTGAACAAATCGAACGAGTCAATGATTCAATGAGCATTCATGTGTACGCTTGCTTCATTCTGAATCAACAGTCTGAACGAATCAGTTAAATGAAAGACTCACTCATGAAAAAGCATCATTGCATTTTCCCAACATTTCATATTTTTATATTAAAAACGCAAATGTCATATACTCATAATTATGCTACATTTGAACTTCATTAAATTGTCAGTGTAAAAACGTCTAAATGACACTTCAATATGAAAGATGATACAAGCTACATTAAAAGCTTGTACTTTTTATAAAGGCAAAAATGCACTGGAATTAAAAATGTTAATACAAAAGTCAATTTCTGTCATATAAAACAATTTCCAAAAGCCAAATTGTGCCCAGTAAAAATGCTGAACAGTAACATTGAAAAACCATAACCAAAAGGTAATGTTAAGCCCTTTTTATGATCATGAATACATTTATAGGGAAATGTAAATGTAAAACACCCCTAATTAACACTACAATGGCATGAGTTAGTTAATAATCCAGATTTCGGGCAAAGAAGTTATAAAGACTTTAATTAAACCCATTATTATTGGTTTATAATATGTGTAATGTTCTGTAGATTAAAAATAAAATTGTATATATTTTTCTGCCACTGTTTTTATTTGTAATTTAGTTACAGCTTTAGTAATTTAGTTATTTTTGTCATTTTTATTAGTTTTGTTTCTTCAAAATATGTCAGTAGTTTTGTAATATATTACATTTAACATTTAGCAGTGGTTTTGCTACTTCCTGTTTTCATCAACATTTCAAAAGTGAATGAAGTATATATAAACTATATTCTATAATTCATAGCAATCAACATAAACAGACGTCAGTTAAGGTTTTAGAGGTATTTAATTTGTTTTATTGATTCATGAGTCATAAAATTCCACACATGACAAACCAAACATTATACATTACAAGTCCCATGAGTTACAGTGATTTAATGAAGCTGATTCAAATGGCTCTAAACACTAGGCAAGACAAGTTAACACAAGCAAAAACATAATGTGGTGATCAGACTCCATACATATTAAAATGCATCACTCAGACACACTATGGGTTAAGGATGATGAGCATTAGGGAGCACTTTCACAAAGAAGAGGTATATGGTAAAATACCTGGACTGAGTACCTCAAGGCAAATATTTACCCCACATAAATGCATGCTTTAAACCGTCGTCTTATTATCATCATCATCAATATGACCTAGCGGCTTTGCTAAGTGATACTGATGTGTTTTCCTGGTTGTGAGGTACTCCTGCCTTCCTCTGAGATGCCTTCTTTGCTTAATGGGGAGCTTTTTCTTCTGCCGTCTCGCTGTGAAAGTGCTGAGGGAATGTATTTGAGGATAACATCTGTCCTGTGGAATCTGATATGGCCGTTCAGTCTGTTATAATCAAAGAGGGAGACACAAAGACAGGGAGTGAGACGCTTCATGGTGATAAACTTTTGGATATGGATCATTTGATTAATGCAAAAATGTAATAATAATAATAATAAAAATTTAATAATAGTAACGACATAACAACAGAAAAAAATTCTGAAAAGTTAAAAAGTATTTTAGTTGGTCATGTCAAATGAGTTTTACTTTGTATAATTATTTTTTTCATTCCTGATTAACATATTAAGTTAAAGTAACATAAAAAAAAATGCTGTCATAAATTTTGTTATATCTTTTTATATTACACTGTACTGCCCTGGTTGACTGAATAAATTAGGAAATGCAAACTTTTTTGTATTATAGGTTTTGTAAAAAGTTGTTTTTAAATATCACTGTAAAATAATCTTGCTGCTTTAAATTGTTTAGTTGAATCAAATGAAATTTTCTAGTCATCTCAACTTACATTAGTCAAACTGACAAAAAATATTTAGTTAAACTTTCATTCATTCATTCATTCATTTTCTTTTCGGCTTAGTCCCTTTATTAATCTGGGGTCGCCACAGCGGGATGAACCGCCAACTTATCCAGCATATGTTTTACGCAGCGGATGCCTTTCCAGCTGCAACCCATCACTGGGAAACATTCATACACACTCATTCACACACATACACTACGGACAATTTTAGCTTACCCAATTCACCTATACTACATGTCTTTGGACTTGTGGGGGAAACCGGAGCACCCGGAGGAAACCCACGCGAACACGGGGAGAACATGCAAACTCCACACAGAAATGCCAACTGACCCAGCCGAGGCTCGAACCAGCGACCTTCTTGCTGTGAGGCGAACGTGCTACCCACTGCGCCTTAGTTAAACTTATTAAAATAAATTAAAGTAACAAAAACATTTGTTGTCATGACTTTTTGTCATATCATTTTTTTACAGTGATGCAATTTAGGCATTATTTATTTAAAGATGTGCTAATTTGCATACATTTCCAGCACAAATATTGGAACAATTGTTTTTTTTTTAGAGTTAGTTTAGAGTTTTACAGGTTTTTACAGGGATTATCACTCCATAGGTTAGAAAATACTGTCCATTAGCAGGAAAATAATGTATGAACAAATATCTCTGTAAAAACCTTAAAAATAGGGACATTTTAGGAAAACACTTTTATAAAAAAGTAATGTAATTGGAATGAACAGACAAAAATTGATAAAGTAATGTTGTTCTTTGGACATTTTCTTTACTTAGACTTACTTAGACTGTAAAAACACTTCTTAAAAAGCTAGAAATCTGACAGGTGACTGAAAAACCCCCCGTCAATTTTGCCGGTAGTGTCTTGCATTAAGACCTTTTCATGGGTAATGAGATATGCTGGAAAAAAAACAAACAGAGAAAGTGTTTGTTTACCTTTGGGTTTGGGGTGCATGAGGGTCAGAGGCAGCTCTACTGTCACATCACTGTGAGGAGAAAACAATAGGTTAGACAAAAGGTCATTTCTGTTTTCACATATTCCTTTTATTCTGTTTCCTCCTTCTAATTTACCTTGCTGTCAGGCCTCCAAGCAGACTACAAAAGAGAGGAGAATCAGGTAAGTATAATACAATTAGTACATAACTATGTATATGTTAATAATAGCATTTAAAAAACAACAATGAACAACATCCACCTTCATTTTCGTCTTCTTATTACAGATTTTTATTTTAATTTGTAGTTTAAATATCCTTACCCTCCGCCTGATACCATGAGGTTAACCTTGATCTTGTAGGACACCAGGATTCCCAACATCTCCTTATCCATACCTGGTCTTATTCTAAGGGAAAAGTGAGAAATTTGCAATTTATTCACTTTTAAATGCCGTTTGTCACTAACTAATCTTATCTGATCAAACATTTACATAGCCATAACAAACAAATGTGTGTAGTAACATTCAAAGCAATTAGTTTAAGCTAGTATTAGCATTAGTATTAAGTTTATGTAAATAAAATAGTTTTTTACAGCTTGAATATGAAGTTATATCAATCATGAATATAAAGTCTTTAAAGAAATACTTGACTTTTTTGGAAATAGGCTTTTACATTTGGAAATCACCAGTTGAGTTTTACCATTATTGAATTTTACCACCATGGCTGCAGCAGGCACAATGATATAATGCAGTGCCTAAAAATAGTCAGACAGTTGGATAACTGGGTAAAAGCACTGCGTAATATCATTGTGCTTGCCGTAGTAATGGTAAGGCAGCAAAGTTCCTTGATTATTATGATGAGAGTATATGATAATGAGAGTATAGTTCCTAGTTATATGGTCCTAGAAAATATAATTTTCCATCTGTCTTAGTGCACAATGTAACTACAGAAGAGTCAAGCTTAAAATAGGAAAATTATTAATACGAATTTTTACATTTTTGAGCGAGATGCTAATGGTCTAATTTGATTCAATGATCTATGCTAAGCTAAGATAAAAGTGCTCCCGCCAGACCTGGAGATTGGTCAAACTCTAGGGCATTTATTTCCAAAAAAGTGGAGTGTTCCTTTAAAACAGAACCAAACACTCACATAGTGGTTGAGGCCAGATTGGTGTCTTCATCTTTAAGCCTGCCGTCCAGCGCCAGGCCGCGCTTCTCCTTGTTGTTTGCCAGTAGAGGAGTAATATCAAGGGACTTTTCAAAAGACAAATTGGCTTCTACAGTTTCTCTGTAAAGAACAATTGAATCATATAATTTAGACTGACTTTATGGCTGACAAACATGCAAATCACTATCACATAGAACAACACTCACCCGAACTCTTCAGTCAGCACATTTTTGGTGTATTTGTCAGCTGAGTACAGGACGACGTCTGTGGTTTGGTCAACTATGAGAATAAAAGTTACCAAAATCAGTTAGGTTTGATATATTGCATTACCACTTAAGTAATACCTGATTCGAATAGGCCAATTACAGCATTCTGCAGCTAAACTAATTATATTTTATCAACATATTTTAGGATATTTTTTTTCGATAATGATAATTAAACAATTGTTTTTTGCCAAGAGTTTTTGCTTTTGGCTATACGGAAATCTGATATATGGCCAAATATGAACATATAAATAAGATTATACATAACACATTGAACTTATATGTACATATTTGTAACTTTGAAAATAATTGTTATTTGTAGCAAGATCATAGTAAAATTTTATAATTAATAAATATATTTAACATTAAAACTGCCAGAACAGGCCAGAAAGCCTGAGATCCATCATTAATTCAAATGATTCATTCAAAACAGCCGATTCATTTAGAAACAGGTCCAATTACTGTCTTTGTAAATGGATCATGTTGGAGTGTTACTGGGGATTAAATTTTAATAATCTTTTAATATTCTAAAAGACTTTTTCATCCTAAAAAAAACTTTTTGTAGAATTCAAAATCATCCATAGATGTTCAAGTTTCTTTATAGAACTAAATTCATCAATAAAGAATCTTTATATTTTTATGAGTATGGTCATGTGATTAGTTGGGAACAGTCAACTGGAGTGTTACACATATACATCCGGTAAATGCTTTTGATGAATTCACCTGTAACCCTTATCCTCTTCACAACTTTGTTGGTCTCGTTCTTGATCTTGATATTGACAGGGATTGGATCCCCATGGTAGTAGATCTGTTCTCAACAGGGAAAATACACATGAGTTTCTTCCAGATTTGGTGAATAAAGATTACATCAGAGTTCACAAACCTCCTTTTCCAGAGAGGCTTCCAGAAGAACAGGCTTATCGGACATCATGAAGCTCTTGCAGAGCTCGGCTTTCTGTCCAGATCCTGTGTTATCAGGAGCAAACTGGATTTTACGAATGACAAGACGGCAAGTATCCCTTTGGAGAGAGACGACAGAAAAAAAAAACAATTACAAAACAATTAGTAAAAACTTTTTTAACTGAAACAAATGTGCAGAGTTATCAGTAACACTCTTACTTCTTATCAACTTTCTCATCGGGGTCATCGGCTGATTTAGCCACGTAGGCTTTAACCTCAAAGTCAACACCGCAAGCCTGTGAAGAACAGAGCCATGAGGACGTCCGTTCGGTGCATTTCAACTAATTTCAGCTGATTTTAACTCACTTTTCCTTTGTCATCTGGCCCAGGCTGAAGCGTAACAGAGCAGGGGAGGTTGGTAGGAATCTGAAAGAAAAACAAAACAGCTCATTTTAAATGTAGTTCTTTTAGTTCTGTGCAGCTTTGTTTGGGTCAAATGATTGAAAGAATAGAAAGACTTAAGACTATAACGGGAAAAAAGAATGATGGCAGATGACTTACATTGAATGTGAAGGGATGGCCCTGCTCTCCAGCTTTCTTCAGGAGAGTGTTGTGCATCTCTGTCAGGGTGGGTTTGTGTCCTGCTTCAGGATAAAGCTGTATGTGCTGAATCCAGATGTCTTTTCTGAAGGAAAGTCCAATCACGTCCAGGTCTTCACGGCCATAACGGAAAGCACAGGCCAGCTGAATCCAAACTAGATGAAGCAAAGTAATGTTCAAATTTAAATTCAGTTTTATTTACATAAATCTTTTTTTAATCAAATTGTTTTCATCAGCTTTCTTAAAGTAATTTTGACTCTTTATTAGGGAATGAATGAATCGATCAATCAATCAATCAATCAATCAATCAATCAATCAATCAATCAATCAATCAATCAATCAATCAATCAATAAAGCTATTGGATTCACAATTACAATATCTAAAAAAACAAATTAAACTGGAATTAAGTTGAACTCATAAATGAATTAATCATTATTCTTTAAAGTTAGGAAGAAAGTAATACTGAGAAGAATTTTAAAAGATTAAAATAAGTATTGCCAATGAATGCATGAATTGATAAACTTGTATCAATTAACTATTCCTTTATTTTATTTAGAAACAAAATACTTTCAATACCTTTTTTGTCTCCAAGATCTGCAGGGTCAATTTTCACAGCACCCTCTGTTTAACAAACAAACAGACAAAAAAATCAGTTTAGTTGCAGGCAATCTTTTAATGTCTGTGTTTCAATATTAAATGCAGATAGTTTCTCACCAACAGCGTCCACTGAGTCCACATGGTCAACATAGTCTCTCTTCCCGAGGTAAAGAGTGAGCTGAAACACAAACCCTCCGTTACTCACACATTTATTTCCACATTATGAAAGTTCAAATCTGTGAAATACACTGACAAAGGTGAGTTCAGTTTTACCTGGCCATTTCCACTGGTCTTCTTGTAAACTCTGAACACACACAAAAAGAAACAATGGAATCAGGATACATTTGTCCAAACACTTGGCAAATATGAGCAAAAATGGGTGTAAAAATGTCTTGACCCTTTGCATTTTGCTTAAAATATGAAGAAAAAACTGAATGCTTGATTTATTTTTTCCCAAAACCCTTATAAACAATTTGTGGTGATGTCAGATCATAGTTTTGGAGACCTTGGGATGTGTTATTTGGTCTTTCCAATGGTGATAAATGTGAGTTTGGGCTTTGTGTTTCCGCATATTTATGAAGCAAAAGGTCATGGCTGGACAATTTTCTGCTCCCAGTTACCGAGGTGTACTGAAAATGTAAACTTTAAATCAGAATATTGACCTTATTCTGCAATGTAAAACAAAGCTCTTTTCTGTGATTGTTTTAGGACTTCTGATCAATTCGTCTATGGGGAAATGACTACAGGAATAATAAACGCCAGTAAAGGTCAAACTACTTGCACTACTAACAATTGTGTTTATGACTGTATACATAAAAAAATAGGAATTACATAATAAGTTTTCAACATCAAGCAGCACAACAAGCTGTTTTTAAAAATCAATGGAAATGAATGACACCGGTAAAAAGTTCCAAAGGTTGTGCCTGCTTGTACTTGTAAAATAAGATCAATACTTCAAAAATATGGAGGTGTTCTTTGATAAAACTGTGCTGTGTTTGCAATTATTTGTTGTCAATAAGAGCAGGGTTTTTTTGAGAGCATAATTTGAGCAAAAGATAAAAATGTTAGAGAACTGGAAGAACCACGAGAACTAGAAGTTGCAACTGATTTTACCTCTGTATTGTGATGTAGAAGAAATAGAATAAGAAAAACAGAGGTTTTTCAAATTTATTGGATGTAACATAGGCGTTTTATTCCTGTCAAAGCTGATGGTTGGAGGGGCGTGGCTTGTCTGTTACTTCAGAGGGGAGGTGCATTTTCAGGTTTAGATGAACCCTTTATTGGGTTAACCATATATGGTAACTTCATGAACATTGATTACAATATCTACATGTTTTAAAGGCATAAAACTAAAAAACTACCAACCCCCAGTAACACTCCAATGAGTATTTCAACTAGTGCCCTATAAAGGGTTAAAGATTACAAAGGCACTCCTTTTGGACTGACTTGCACAAATTAACTAGCACCAAAAAAAGCAATGTAGCCATATTAACAAAGTAAATATGGTGAGTTTTCAATTCATGTGTACTTTAAACAATTATTTTTTCCCCCTAACAGCATTCTTTGCTAATATTTGCCAGTTTTAAAGAATGCTTCATAATGAACCATATGTCAGTTTAACCAAGTACAAAAATAAAAAATCTGTAAAGGCTGAGTGAATTTAAACGTTTAATGTTTAGATAACATTTCTGAAAATAAAAAGTCAAGTTAAGCCCTTCAGAGGGTGTGATTTGGGGTCACTCCTCCTATTAGGCCTGTCTCAGTTATTAACCTCTTCACCACCTCTACCAGAGGAGAGTATTAGAGTTCACAGCTTTGACCTTCTCGTCCTGAGCATTCATCACGTTGTTAAAGCTTAGTATTTTAAGGCACTTAAAGCCAAGTCCTGGACTACCCTGCGCACTAATCCAGGCTCTGTGAATGGAGGCAGCTTGTGTTTACTCCGAACGGGACACCTGATAATTGACTGTGACTGCCAGCTTATGACACGTCCATGTTTGCTATTGGTAAAATCTATTCTAAACTTTTTCAAAGACATGCAAACAGTAACTTTTTTATGATATGTGATGATGCTTCTGATGTAGAATTCTCTTTAGGGTATTAATAACCTGTAATTTGATCCTGTCCTAATCTATCCTACTTAGATATGGCATATTAAGGGGTTTATTCAGTTTTGATCTCTCAAATGGTCATTTGTGAATGATTTGCACCCTTTGTAAATGTTTGGACATAAATGTGAAAGCACAAAAACGCATAATATAATATAATATAATATAATATAATATAATATAATATAATATAATATAATATAATATAATATAATATAATGTGGTCAAATGGTAAAAATCAGCTTGTTTTGACTCTATGGTCATTTCTAGTTATATTATTTGCCTTTCTGTTTTCTCCAAAACTTGGGAATAGTAAAAATGTACACTGAAAAATAAAAACTTAGACATAAATATAAGTAAAAACACATAGTAAATTGTCTACTTTAATGTTTAGATAACATTTCTGAAAATAAAAAGTCAAAAAATGGTCAAACAGTGGTCACAGTCATTTACCATAATAGATATATTTACAGAAAAATGAACATTATGATTTCTGTATGTGTGCAGTATAAGACGTAAGTAAAAAAGAGAAAAGAACACTTACTTGTCAGCCATTGTACAAGAATTGTCCTGAAATAAAGGAGAAAAGTGAATTATTATAAACACTGATAAAACAAATTATAAACAAATTTCAAGCGAGGTGATGCCTGATTGTGAGGCTTTGATATGTGTTTGTGTGTGTGAATGTACTGATAATCTCATCCAATAAGATTACACCATCACTCTTATTTTTCCCGCAACCAAATCTTGGCCGAGAGATAAGCCTTTTCAACACTGCTCATCCAGCCAACTCAGACTCTAAATATGACAACTCGGCTGGGCTTTAGAAGGTTTTTTTTTTTTTTTTCTTACATGCAAATCATGTTGTGTGCACAATTTACAACTGAATAATTAAAAAAAAGAGTGAGTCAGCTGTCTGCAATAAGGTCAAAAACCAAGAGACATTCTTGGAGTCCATACTGAATTAAATATGAGCATTTTACATGCAATAACATCTGTGAAAATAAAAGGTCAAAATGTGGGTGAAATAATGTACGTAATTCATAGTAACAGATTTTTAGGTAAAAATAACATATTTATTCTGACCAGTTTATATTAAAATATACAAAAGCATAAATAATGATATTAAATTTCATTATACTTTAAGTTGAATTATTAAATTGTCTTGCTGACCAATGGGTAAATCAAAGTGGTTTGACGACTAGATGGCAACGTATGAAGATTTAGATTTTTTAAATGATTCTTGTTCTAAATATGTCAAGTTTTGTGCTTTTTGGTAATGTTGAATGACAATGAATGACATTTTAGTTAATGTCTTCTGTAAATTTTGGTATAATCAGATGAATTTTTTCCTGCTCTGAAAAAAAAAATTGAACAAAACACTTTCTTATGTACAAAAAATATATGTACACTATATTACACTTTCATGTTTGAATGCTTAAAACCCTCTTTCCGTTGTTGACTGCTGCATTAAAGTAGAAAAAAAACATTTGGAGAGCTGTCAAAAGGTATACTGCACTTGCTCCTTCCCCTTGGCTCTAATCTATTACATTTCTTTCGACTGTAAAGCTCATGCTGAGATACACAGCTTGATCTTCTTATCACGCTGTTGCTCATCTCTGTTCAATATCAATTTTGCTGATTAAACGGGTCTCTGCAGGAAGACGATCTGAATGCAATCAAATATTTTTTTGCACAAGCAGGCTAAATGAATATTAACTAGGCCCTGCTGACAATACATGAGAAATGAAGGCTTAATTTAACAAATACTGTATTTAAGAGATTTCGATTTTGACTTTAGAACACTTGGAAGATTTGCAGCCAGAATATGATGTAACTGAAGCTACGTTGTCCTGTATAGTAAAGTCAATGAGCTGTTACCTGTTCACTGGTAGGGCGATAAACGATCTTCTCCTCTCCCTGATAATCCGCAGCCCGTCTGGTGTAGTCAGAGAGTACGGATGACACTCTGAGGCGCAGGGTTTTATACTCGGACCTTTGCTCTTCTGGCCCCTCTGTTTTAGACGCTGTTGTGTTTCTGTCAATCCAATTAAACACTTAACCTGCTATTTAGGGCTACGGCATGTTTATAAATAAAAATGGGGAATTAAACCAAAGATCTACAGGGAAACCGCAGGGGTTGAGTTGAAAATGTGCCATTTCTATCCATGGAAAGACATATGTGTAAGAGAATTACGAGAGAGAATGCTGTTTAATAACACATGGAAGCTTGTTCCAGAGATTAAAGCTAAAAAGGTACAGTGTGAACTGCTGAAGTGTTTTCTCTCAATTTGTTACATTCCTTTAAAGGTCTTCACCAAACCACCAAGGAAATGTAATACATTTACTCTGGCGAAGTGGTTTACACACCTATTAAATACTAATGTGAGAAATATAAAGCAAATTTGATGATGAATTAATGCACTAAAAGTGGTTCACTGCAAAAAGAAATCTGTTAATCGAGATTCTTGGACTTGTTGTTTTAAGTTAATTATGACTCTGAATCTCATTATGGGACCTTGGTCTCTGCTCTGACAACATCTGATGATGAAAGGTTAATAAAGTGACTTTAATCTACACGTTTAGTAGTTTGAAACAATATGTTGTCTGTGATGATGTGATGTGATAATGAGCTTCCCTTACAAAATGTACCATTTGTTATACAATATATTGTACTGTATATGCTGTCAATAAAAGTGGATTTGTTAAACTGCAGAATTCAATTTTCAACATCAAAAGTTGTGTGAGCAGAAATTAATAAATGTAGAAATCAATAAATAAAATCAATGTAAATCAGCAAAAAACACACGTGTTACAACTAGGCATGGGCCGGTATAAGATTCTGACGGTATGATAACCTTGGATAAAAATATCACGGTTTCGTGGTATTGTGATTACTGCTCTAATATACATTCTTTTAAAATGTCTGGATAAAAAACAAAAACATTTTTCCTTTTAAACACAATATGTTTTATTTTAAGAAACCTTTAAAATGTTTTGTAACAGTAAACATGTCAGGCTAAATAATTCAAATGAATTATTGACTTCTGCTGTCTTCATTTACTTCAAAAACAGATTTTTTTATTTTTTTATTTAAAACAGCATCTTTGGATATCTTTTCTGCTGAAGACACCGTTGTCCTAAAAAACATAAGAAAGAAAAAAACAATCGTACACATACCTTAGGAACAGTATTGCAAAAATTTTTTGATGGTTTTAAAACCTTGACTTTTCCAAACCGCAGTATACCTTGAAAACGGTTATCTTCCCATGCCTAGTTACAACCCATGACAACTGTTACTAACTTAAAAGATATTTTCCATTGTTGCTTTATAAATTAAACCACTTTGATGCAGAAAACAAGAAAAGAGATAATGAATTTGTGAAACCAGAGGAAGAAATTATAATAAAGTGAACATAAATATTTCTAAAATCCCATGTTCTTGTGTGTAGGAACAAGTACATACTAATAAAGTAAATATTAGTACTAGTAAATACAAGTGGCCTATATATAGTAAAGCGTCCATTGAATGCACTTTTGAATCTCGCCAGAAGAAATGTCATCCGGGAACTTTTTGCATACTCTTTTATGAGACTTATGAATTCAGACATACTGATTTTTTTGTCACATGCTGTTGCTGATGCAAACAAGCTGTTTAAATCAGACAGATCAAACTGAAAATTGTAGTGTATTAGTGCTGCAATCTGTCCTGTTTGTTAATAGTGGTGAATGTCAGAAACTAAACGCGCATCTGTATATGGCATCCTCTGTAAACAATTTATAATCGGCTCTATTTGCTTATAATGCAACGCAATAACACTCGCATTCAGTGTAGGCTGAAGTGCCAATTATTAAGATTATTTTGGTCAGGAGGTGGTGTATATGCAAATGTACTTGTCCTTGTGACATCACAAGCCACTTCAAATCCAAACGAATTGTTTTTACAGCTTGATTAAATTAAAGTCTGCATGAACCAGAAGCTGCGACCATTTGTTTTTTTCATATTGTGACGCAGCTCATAGAGAAACAGAATATTAAATGAGAAAACAGTGGGCGTGGCTTGTTGACCGCGAGCTGATTGGATGTAGTAAAGTAGGCATTTCATTCTGAAAGATCGGGAAAAGGGTTTCGGCAGTTGTTATAACCTAACAGACACCTCCTCCTCACCATTTCTGTTTGTTGTCAAAACTGACAGTTGAAGGGGCGTGGTTAAGTATGTTAACCACGCCCAATACCTCAGAAAGACATAATGTGACAATTTAACTGAAAACAAACAGGACGAGTATTTTCAGATTTTCGTTTTAGATTACAAGGGCAAACTTTTTTTTTTTTTTTCTTAATGACATGCACAGATGAATTGTTCACCACAAAACTAGCAATGTGAGCTAACAAAATCATATGGTTAGTTTTGATTTAATTCGTACTTTTTTATAATGAGATCAAGATTCAACACTAAACTTGCAAGATGTTTCATTTATCTTATATATGTCATAAGATCAAAGTTTGGTCTGTTAAAATAATCTAGGATTCTTTCATCATGCTTTAAGTGAACATGGTCATAAAATATTTCTATACAAGTCAAAGTAGCTGGATTATAATTTGAAACCTTCAGAAGCAAATATTCAAAATCATTCATTTTTTTGGGCAGATTGATTACCATTTGTATAACCACAGTATTACTATAATACCATGATTAAACTATGGTTAATGTAGGAACAGCAAGATTAATTTGTAGTTTAATTAAATTATTTTATTTTTACAGAAAGCTGAATGTTTCTTCAAAACAATCATGTAAGGACATCCTTGAAGTATTTTCGTTACCCAGTAATAAGATTTTGAAGACAACTGCCTAAAGATAGATCATTCACCCTGTTCTGTACCTAAATATAGTAGTGCACGTATTATATGTACACTATTTTTATTTATATACCATGCATATATTGCAGTATTTCTATCATTAATCATATATTTTGTTAAATACAAGATACACAGCTTTAAAAATTGGCAGGCTCAGTAAGGAAACCCAAACAAAAGACAATATATCAGATAAACCAATAAAACAGTAGACCTGCAGCTCCAGATGGCTGACAGGCTTGGAAACCCAGTGACCTCTGGACCCTTTTCTTAAGCCTTTCCATACATTAAATGTTTTTGTGTTGAGTGATTGTTATATTTTTTCTTTATTATTATTATTATTATTGATAAATTATATAATTACTTGAAATTATATACTTATCTTTTAATTTCCACCAAGGAGAACACCTCTAAACAAAAAATAATTATAATATTTACATATAAATTAAAACAAAAATATATAAACATAGTTGATCATTGACTGTTAACTTCTAAAAAAGTGTATTATTCAATCATGTGTTTCACACAAACTTAAGGTAAAATATGTTGTAAATAGGTAACTGCAAAAGTAATTATACACCCACACATTAAGGTGCTTCCTTGCACAAAAGGTGTATGTAAGCTTATTATGAAATCCCTCTTTGCTCAACAGCAGGTAAATCTGTTAGCGTCAGTGTTCACTGAGATGGCCTTTCCTCCCATCTGTTCCCTCCTATCAGGTTCTGGCAGTCCAACCACATGTTTATGTAAAAGCTCTCTGCCAATCGCAGGGGTTTGAACGGTGCAAGAATTGGCAACCTAAGGACCTTGCTTGAGCATAATCCACTTACCGCTAAGAATTCACTTAAATAGCTACAGTTGAGTCAAAACATCAAGTCAAGAATATATGTCGTTATTTTTAGGACGGAGGATAAATCATCTAAGCATACAAAGTGTGATAAGTTCATTGGCTTAATTAAAACAATGCAGCAAGTCAAAGTTATTAGACAAATATTTCTTATATAGGGACAATGATTATTATTATTAGTACAAACAAATTAATACACTATAGTTTAAAGCCTCCACTGTGTAAGTAAAAAATCGACGAAGTCAGTAACATCTTCGCCTCCAACTATTTCTGGTTCAAAGTGTGAAGATTTCGGATTTAATCCAAAGGTAATTACAGAAGAGCTCAGTGGCGGCTGTAATGGTCAGCTTGTTGAAAATGAGGTAAAGCTCAGGTAACCAAGTGTCAAAGACTGTAGTGTAAATATAGAGAACAATTATTTATTTATAATTGGTTTTAGATTGTTTAAATGACATATTTAAAAATACTTCTAAAAAAAATCAGTAAGTCAATATATATATATATATATATATATATATATATATATATATATATATATGTGTGTGTGTGTGTGTAGAATTATGTGTGTGTATTGTAGAATTATCGCTGTATTTGTCTTCAAAGCATTTTTGAACATTGAATGATCCAAAATGATGCTAATATAAAAAATGTCCAATAAAACAGAATCTATTTTCATTCTAATAACGTAAGACTCTCTACATGCTTGAAAAACATTGCAGAATTATGAACTGTTTATATATATCTTAGAATTGTTCTGAAAAATATTTTCATCAATTTTATCGACTTGTATTATCATAAACAGAACAACATAATATTTCTATCCTAAAAAATCCAACTTTGTTAGAGAAATTTTCAATGATGATGACGTTTCAGGTTTATCTTTAGATATTTTTTTAAGTAATTGAAAATCACACATTCCAAACATATACAATGCTGCCCATGCTCACTAGATGGCATCTGTTTCATCGACATTAGCATGTAAAACAGTAATGTTTGTTTTGTCAGGTGTCTGATGCTCGATGTGGTTCTGCTGACGTTTACCCTCAGTTGGCACAGATTGATTCTGAGTTTAATCTCTGTTAATCTGTCTACACTCCTAGTTTGTCGGTAATGGGATTGTTTGTACTGAGTGCATAGGATGGATTCCCTCTTTATTAAAGTGCTCGAAGACAAAACCAATGTCACTCAACTGAAGCAAAAATGGCAATGCACTCTAGCCTGACCTTTCGTAAATGCCCAGGAATCCCGGAGATCTGGAAGCTTCTCAGCATCTTCTTGGCATGTTTTAAGTCTTCACTGTGATTAAACTTTTCTTCAGTCTTTGTTTTGGACGTCCAGAGCGGTTGTTCAGCGGTTTGTGTAGTATTGCTTCTACAGGCGTTCTTTAAGAAAATAGAATGATTTTGAATTTTAGAATGTTGTATTACGATAAAATTCGATGACTTCGATTTGGCTTGGAATAGTTATATGACTATTTTTTTCAATCAAATTGTTCAGAAGGTCATGATTCGCACTCATTAAATAGGTACTTTGTATTGTTTTTATTTTACATTCTTTAGGTGATACAAAACAGACGTTTCGGCACGATGCCTTCCTCAGTGTGTGACACAATCCTCTAAAATCAAATTATGCCTAAATGGCGTAGGCTACAGAAGAAGAGTTAGCGTATACAGTACTGGCTGATACATGTAATCCTTTCCTGAAAAAAACAACAACAACAAACCATCACAGAATTTTTTTTGTTTTTTTAATCATTATAATGTACATTATATTGGTTTAATGGAAACTGCTGTGGTCCTGTTGGTCTATATTGGTATAGCTTGCCTTCTTTTGGTGGCATATTAAAACCATTAAATCCTAATTGATGTCTCTAAACACACTAGGCACCATTAAAATACTTCTAGTTTTAAGGTTATGTGTAGTGGAATCCATTAGAATCTTCTGTAATGTTTTTACAAATAAATAACTGAATAAATTATAGTTTTTTAAACACAGTATGTTTGATATCTTTTGTGTTTGCTCTCTGTTATACACAATGTTAAGCTTTTAAATCTTTGTTCTGGAGATTTACCTTCATTCTGAACGTCTAGAACTAAGATTACAAAGCTTAATCGCTGTGCCTGGCGATAAAAGTTCTGGAACAGGCCAGGAACGTTTTGAACACCATCCAGATCTTAGAAAATGTTTAACATTTACTAAAGGTCAGAGTTCATGTCCTCAGTATGAGTGATTGCCAGCACATTGTAATATATATATATATATCGAAGATGTCATCTTATGGTTATTGGGCTGCAGTCAGCATCAGTAAGGGCCTTAATTTGGGTTGAGGATCTGCCTGTGTCTTCTCGGACAGCCCGTCGGATCCTCCGGCTCAGTGCAGATGAAATTTTTTTGGGTCTACCACTTGACTTTTTTGTCCTATAATGCTCAGGATCTTTTAAAAAATTTAAAATGACTATCTTACTGCGTACAACTTCGGCAGCAATGACGCGCTGTGAGAGCCCTTGCTTGTGCAGCTCAACAATCCTGCCACATTCAAAGAGAGAAAGCCTTTTTGCCTTTGCCATCTAGAGATCATCAGAGTGTAACAGGCCAAAGGAAAATGACAGCAAAGCCAGTTTTGCACAGAATTTAAGGCTATGGACCTACATTTTTGCTCAGCTGATTTGAGCCTGTTTGAGTTTAAATGCAATTTTAATTTAATTGCCTATTCTCTGTTTTTTATGTGTTGCACCCGTGTCTTTATTTGGCATTTCAAAGCCGTACTTACAACCTGATTACGATCAACCAGTGCAAAATGTGAATACTTGAAATCTTTCCCCTGGTCTTAAGATTTTGCTCAGGAGTATATATATATATATATATATATATATATACACACACAGTTGAAGTCAGAATTATTAAACCCCCTGAATTATTAGCCTCCCTGTTTATTTTTTTCCCCAATTTCTGTTTAACGGAGAGAAGATTTTTTTCAACACATTTGTAAACATAATAGTTTTAATAACTCATTTCTAATAACTGATTTATTTAATTTTTGCCATGATGACAGTAAATAATATTTTACTAGATATTTTTCAAGACACTTCTTTATCTTAAAGTGACATTTAAATGCTTAACTAGGTTAATTAGGTTAACTAGGGAGGATAGGGTAACTAGGCAAGTTATTGTATAACGATGGTTTGTTCTGTAGACTATCGAAAAAAAATAGCTTAAAGGGGCTAATAATTTTGACCGTAAAATTAAAAAATTAAAAACTGCTTTTATTCTAGCCGAAATAAAACAAATAAGTCTTTCTCCAGAAGAAAAAATATTATCAGACATACTGTGAAAATTTCCTTGCTCTGTTAAACATCATTTGGGAAATATTTAAAAAAGAAAAAAAAATTCAAAGGGGGTTTAATAATTCTGATTTCAACT
>CAIGQV010018202.1:13163629-13193330 GCA_903798115.1 Danio jaintianensis
GGGGGTTTAATAATTATGATTTCAACTGTATTTATACATATATATATAACCAATAAAGCTTTTATAACCAATAAAATAAAATCAGCAAATTTATTAATTATATTAAATGTTAAGGTTATATCTAAATTTGCATTTATTAATGTAAAAAATATTATATATGTATTTAAACATTATAGGGTACTGTATATTTTGTAATTAATTAGTGCAATAATATGACATTCATATATAGTACTGTATTCATAATTTACCAGTTTTTGAATACGTTATAGGCCTATTTTATATTGTAAATGTGAAAAAATGCCTTTATTTTGAGTGAGGTGATGATGTAAAAAGTGTGAAGTTACTGTAGGTATAAGACCAAGTGCGTGTCGACCTCTGTCCATGGTGCTGGATTTCATAACTCGTGCGCCTCGCTAACTAAACCCCACAATAAATAACCCACCCACGTCTGATTGAAATTAATTCTCCAAAACTGTTTTTATGTCGATCTTTATGTGAGAGCATGTATAATAAGTGTGACAATAATGAGCGGATAAGCGCGGTCAAGGTGTCTGTTGTCGCCACTGCAGCATCATCTGCTCTGCGGCTGCTCAAAGCTGCTGCCGCCGCCGCCGCTGCTGCTCACAGTCCCGCAGACAAAGTCATGAAGGGAGGGAACTTCTGAGGCTGAGAAGTGGGTCTGCATCCCCACCAAACGGGCACATTAGAAACAATGGCGGAGGCTAATCCACTCAGGGGACTGCCCCGGATCCAGAGGGCTGCGGTAAGATGGATTCTGCTCTGTTTTGGACCGGGTTTGTGCTGCAGAACTGACTGACGAGACTGCGGGCGACGGGTGGGAGTCTTGTTCGCTTTATATTAGTAGCAAACTGCAAACAAAATCACGCGTGCGTTTGTAATTATAACTGTTTGTTAGGAACGCGATGCTTATTGATTACATTTGGATCATTTGCTGTGAGATATCGCTACGGTTTTTGAAACACACACACCTGGGCTCCTTCGTGTAGGCTACTCTATGCATTGTATAGCGTAAAAAATAAATAAACTAGTTTTGGGGGGGCTCTGCCTCTGTGTTATGCAGCATAAGGGTAAGTTTTAACCTCTAATGACGACTATTGTTGTAAAAAAGTATAAGTGTCTCTGGTGAAGTTTATCGATCATGAGTCTATCAGAAAGAGAGAAGACAGACATCCTACACTTACTTGTCAGCATTAGTAGTTGAACAGAGTCAACAAATCCAGCCTGTTCTATAGATTTAGCCTTTCTAAGGCTTTGAGTAAAAAAAGTGCACAGCAGTTGCTTAGCAAGACTGAATTTCTTGCTTTAATCAGCAAGGAAGGTGTCAGAAGAGCTGTTTGTTTAATCTTTTAGATATTTTAAGGCTAAAAACACATTTGATTTTAATTTCTAACTTAATTGTAATTTTAATATGTGCATTTATGGAAATAGGTGGGTTTCTGACCCACATTTCTACATCTATGAAGACATTAAGGGGGAGGATTGAGGATGATAGAATGAGGGATTTGCAGGAATGTCATATCCATAAACAGCATTTTAATAAACATTTCTTAAAAATAAAGGGTTTTTTTGCCATTTAAAAAATTTAATGAAAATTCTGTCATCATTTACCACCCTTCACTTGTTCCGAATCTGTTTGAGTTTCTTTCTTCTGTTAAACACAAAAGGAGATGTTTTGAAAAATGTTGGAAACTGGAAGCCATTGACTTCCATAGTATTAGTTGTTTCTTTACTATGGATGTGAATGGTTACAGGTTTTCAGCTTTCTTCAAAATATCTTCTTTTGTGTTCATTGTTTAGAAACAATTAAAGGTGAGTAAATAAATAGTAAGTAAATTTTATTTTTTTGGATGAACTATCACTATCACAAAAGTTGTTTTACAATAAAAAAAAAAATAATTATATATATATATATTAATATAACTCCAAAAGAGTTTTTTTTGCAGTGTTGCCATAAAATAACCATTTATTTCTTAGTGTGAAGAATATTTCAATGATCTGACTTTTTCACTCTAAAGATCTTTTTGTGCATTGAAAAGTTTCCATTGATGTTAAAGATTCTTCATGGCAAAAATCTTTTGACTTAGAATTTCTTTATTTTTAAATGTGTATGCAAGCAGCCACCATTTGTTTATGATAATTTTTTTTGTTTTATTACCATTTAAAGAACCAAAAAGAATGTGACTGGGTACAAGCTTAAAGTACTGAAATCTCTTCTTCAGATGTCATTCCCTGGACATCTGCACTTAGTTCTAGTGGTGAGACCCAAAACTCACCCTCAGACGACTGGAACAGACCTCGGTTTCCGCTTCAGTCAGGACGACTTTGCTCTCAAGATGCCGGTAAGAGAAAATAAATATTAAAGATGTGTACTACAAAAACTAAAATGACTTTATAGTGATTAGATGTGAACCAAATCATATTAAGGCCAGTCACTCACTGATTATGTGGGAAAACATTTAATAGCTTATATCATTTGTTTAACAATAATAAGGCCATTAATAAGCCTTAATAGTTTGTTCATTAATCAAATGCATACTTTATTTTATTTAAATTAATTTTCATTACACATACCAGGCTTAATTAATTCTCTGCTTCTCTTCTGCCTCATTCAGATGATAATGCTGAGCTCTCTGACGGATCTGCTTCGCTTCATTGATGAAAACCAACTGAGCACCGAGTTTGGTGGAAGTCTGGAGCAATGCCACAGTGACTGGATCGTCCTGCGAACCGTAAAGCAGCATATTGTTTTCATGCAGGGAAACAATGTGAAAAAAAAAATGACCGAAAAAAATTGCATAATGGAATTAAATTGAATCAAACTGTTGTATGGTATGCTTCACTATTTGATGCCGATGAGAAACAAACATATCTAATCTCTTATTAAATTATATTGCTTTATTTCCTATTCATTGTGATGTCATGTGAGTGTCATTTTAGATAAGGATGCTTTGACTTACAGTTGAAGGAAATGCTGAGTAATGCATATTGTCTGTGTGTGCTGCCTCCTGCAGGCCATAGAGAGTTTTGCTGTGACCGTGAAGGAAATCGCTCAGCTCCTGCAAACCTTTGGCACAGAGCTGTCCGAGATCGAGCTGCCGGATGACGCCAGCGGCATTGAGTACTTACTCAGATCACACACTGAGAAATACAGACAGATGAAGGTATGGACAAATGTGTATTATTATAAGCTGAATAGATGTTTAAACACTTTAATTCTAATATATAGGGCTGCACGGTGGCACAGTGGGTAGCACGTTCGCCTCACAGCAAGAAGGTCGCTGGTTCGAGCCTCGGCTGGGTCAGTTGGCGTTTCTGTGTGGAGTTTGCATGTTCTCCCCGTGTTCGAGTGGGTTTCCTCCGGGTGCTCCGGTTTCCCCCACAAGTCCAAAGACATGCGCTATAGGTGAATTGGGTAGGCTAAATTGTCCGTAGTGCATTTGTGTGAATGAGTGTGTATGGATGTTTCCCAGTGATGGGTTGCAGCTGGAAGGGCATCCGCTGCTTAAAACATATGCTGGATAAGTTGGCGGTTCATTCCGCTGTGGCGACCCCAGATTAATAAAGGGACTAAGCCGAAAAGAAAATGAATGAATTCTAATATAAGATCTCGTTATATAATATAATAAATGATTACTGATAACTATAATGATAAATATATAAAAAATGCTGTGCTTCAATTCAAATTCAGTAATATTTTATGCAATTAAAATGATATCATGCATTTAAAATATTATATTATACATAATATTTGATACATTATTATAAATATTAGATATTTTCTAATAAGTTTAATGAAAAAGATTTTACATTTTTGGCATTTAAAATAATACACGTCTAAATGCAATTCTGGCTTTTTAATGTTTTAAAAATGTATTCCCAGGTTTAAATACACATTTGAATCCCAGGCTTTCAATGGTCTTTTGACTTTTTGGAAAATATATTAGTATAAATCATAATGATTGATTTTGAAAACAGAAGTCTGTTGTGTGGCAGAAAAAAACTAAAAGACTAAAAAACTAAATAATAATACAAATGAAATTAATACTTCATACGTAACAAAAACTTTAAAGCAAGTTATACGCATATCAGCTTTTAACATGCAAAATTGTTACTCCCAAGTTTAAATTACAGCCATGTCACCCTGCAGCCCAAGACTGGTTACTCACTGAAGCTAAGCAGGGCTGAGCCTGGTCAGTACCTGGATGGGAGACCACATGGGAAAACTAGGTTGGAAGTGGTGTTAGAGAGACCAGCAGGGGCCACTCAACCTGCGGTCTGTGTGAGTCCTAATGCCCCAGTAAAGTGAAATGGGGCGCTATACAGTCAGTGAGCGCCGTCTTTTGGATGAGACGTTAAACCGAGGTCCTGACTCTCTGTGGTCATTAAAAATCCCATGGCACTTCTCGTAAAGAGTAGGGGTGTAACCCCGGTGTCCTGGCCAAATTCCCTCCATCGGCCCTCCCCGACCATAGCCTCCCAATCATCCCCATCCACTGAATTGGCTATGTATCTGTCTCTTCACTCCACCAATAGCTGATGTGTGGTGAGCGCACTGGCGCCGTTGTCCTGTGGCTGCCGTCGCATCATCCAAACGGATGCTGCACACTGGTGGTGGTGTGGAGAGACCCCGCTCATGATTGTGAAGCGCTTTGGGTGTATGGCCATACACAATAAATGCGCTATATAAATACACACATTACATTAAATTAGATTTTGGATTTCAATTTGACTTGTGTAAAATATATTCTAACACCATTTAACATTAGTTAACTATATTAGTTCCTGTTAAGTGATAGTGTACAATACATCAAAAGCATTAATTAATCTTGGAAAGTAAACCTCACCTTTTACTGAAATATTTTTAAGAGCAAATGTTGCATCTGGTACATGTTAGTTATACATTTGCTCATGTTAGTTAACATGAATTAAAGATAAGAAATGAGACCTTATTATAATGCATTACTAATACAAAAACAAATCACTATGATTTGATGGTAGGAATGATTTCCACAACACAATGTCTCACCACCAAAAAGTAAGTGTTGTTTGAAAAAAAAGATATACCCAAAATAAATGTCATAAATAGAGATGCATGGTTTGAAAACTATTACAGGATGACATCAGGTCAGTTATGAGAGAAGGACGGCAGCTGCTCTCAAACCTCGAGGCTTCAAAAGCAGTGGAAGGAGCTGCAGCAGAAGACAGAGACATCAGCCAAGACAAAGAAAGAGTGCAGAGGTACATTCATCATTACTTATAATAATAAATTATGAGCTCTTTCTGTGTCTTTATGTGATTCACGAAATCCAAAATGTTCTTATTTACAGTCTCTTTTCATTTTTATGCTTCATTATTGGATTGAGTGATGCCTGTTTTGCAAAAAAATGTGTCCATCACAATAATCTTCCAGCAATACATCACGTTTATTTGTTCCTATCAGGCTCGTGGCACAGTTACGAGACATGGAGATGGCTTTTGATGGCTTTTTTGAGAAGCACCACCTCAAGCTCCAGCAATACCTTCAGCTGCTCCAATACGAGCTTGGCTTCCACGAGGTACAGGCCAGTGTTTGTGTATCAAACTGAAAATAGCAACTCTACTAACATAACTAGATTATGCCGTAGCTCCAGTTCCTAAAAAAACTGCTTTCCTTGTAATAATGCATTTAGTCTTGACTCACTAAGCATTTATACTGACATTTAAGACACAAAAATTGCTTTTATGATGAATTTCTTTGCTATTTTATCAACCTAACAATGTTGTGTGCTGGGCTGAACATACTCATTGTATGTGATTTGAGAAGTCAAAACAATGAACAGAATAAAAAAGGTTTACCGATTTAAGCTGCTATGATATTTTAATTTGTTAATTAATGAATATTCTAACTTTGCATTTTACCCAGTTATTTAAATAAGTTTCATTATATATTACAGTATGTGAATAATATAAACATATTAACAGCTGTGGAAAGATCCACTGTATCCATAAAAAAATTGCTGTGATTTTGACTATAAAAATGCTACAGTAAAAATCTGTAACCTGGTTAAAAATAAATGTTTTTATTATGTACAGTGAATAACTGTAAATTGACTTTCACAGAATTCCCTGCATGACAATTATCTTTTGATGCTTTTTTTTGTTGACATTACTATAGTCCTTTGATTTTTTTTCTCATCAGTTATGTATATCAGAGGTTTGTTACATTTAATGTTGATAAATAATATTTATTGCATTACTTTAGTTTCATGTGTAATTCATGCATTTCATTTCTACCACACGATGGTGTTTAGTAGTTGTGTGAATGACTCTGAGCACAATATTAGTAAGTTTCTCTACTTATGTGATGAGCATGTTTTTGGTTGTGATTTTGTCTTTGTACAAAGCTACAATGTTTAGATGTTAGTACTTCAAAACATTGGTGTATTAATACTTTAAATTTATGAAATACGATAGCTTACTGCAATTGCTTTTCTACTGTATTTTTAACATAGACTGAGTTTTTTCACTGCAAATTTTACTGATTTTATTTACAGTAATTATGTATGGAAAGATCCAGATCCAAATGTATTTGTTATTATAGAAATAGCAAGCAGTGCTATATTTTATTTAAAAAAAAAAAGACTGTTTTAATGAAGAATATTAATCTCAATATTAGAATATTCATCTCAAATGCATCATTAAATAATCCTGATCGGTTTATAGATGGAGGCCATTCTGGAGAAGCTCAATATCCAGGAAAAAGCCATCGCATCTGTGGGGACAACAGTGGCTCAGACGGAGCAGCTGCTCAAAGACCTCGAGATGCTTGAAAACACAGCAGAGGTTGAAAATATCTCACATTCTCTTTTTCACTAGTAAATACCAGTGTAGGGGGTAATGCATTACAAGTAACCTGAGTTATGTAATCAGATTACTTTTTTTTTCAAATAACTCCTAAAATAATGCATTCATTTTTGATGTTTAAGATAATTTTGGGGTTACTTTTTCAACAAGTAATGCTAGTTATGTTGTTTTCACATATATTGACTGACAGCTCTATTGTTCCTTTTTTGATAGAAATTGTAAGTAAATTCAGATGTGTTTTGTACGATCTGTAAAAATTATATATATGATTTATTCACTTCACATTTAACTTTTGCTGTAAAAGGGCCTTAATATTCATGAATTTTTTTTTTTTATAATAATTATATATATATATATATATATTGCTATGCAATATCGTAATATATTACTTTTAAAAGTAACTTTTGCCCAACACTAGTTAATACTGGAGACTGTACTTCAGTTCAAATGCTCTGCACACCAAAAATGCTGACTGATGTTGAAACTAATACCAACAAGATAGACGGTCTTTTAACTGATGTGCACAAACATAAAGAAGGTGTTTGATGAAAAGCTGAGAGCTTTCTGTTGTTCTTGCAGGATGAAATGGGCCGTGCTCAGATTATTATTTTGCATGGGCACCAGCTGGCAGCCAGTCATCACTACGCTCTTGCCCTAATAGTTCAGCGCTGCAATGAACTGAGGCATCACTGTGACACTCTCACAACAGCTCTGCGTGCCAAACGGGCATCTCTCACACGCATTCGAGACCTGCTTTTGCGGTTGGAGGAGGTATTACCTATGCACGCATCATGTTATATATGGATTTATGCAAAGCACATAGAGACGGTGCATTTCTGTGTATGGGCAGACTGTGCGTTGGTGTGATGAGGGGGCTTATCTGCTGGCGAACCAGCTGCTGGATAAGTTTCAGTCCAAAGAGGGGGCGCAGGCAGCCCTGCGGGACATTGAGACGCTGATGGAGACGGCACCCACAGTCCTACGCTCTAACCTGGATATCCTCAGTCTAGAGTTTGAGGCAGTACTCACACCACAGCTGCAGGTACTGCATCTTATTTGTAGTCTCATTTGATTCCATTAGACACCCAGTGGACTGATTGCTAAGCAAATTAATTCCCTACTGCTCTAATCTTTCTCCTGAGAAAAAAGACTGTACAGTTGCACGTCTCCTCTGGAGTATCAAAAATATGCTCATATTAACAAATGCTCCTGCAATCAATTGTGAGAAACTTCAATATAAACTCAAATATATCTTCCAAAACTGAATTATCTGAGCTGTGTCATCCACATTAACTTTGCATTTCTATTTATTAAACTTTGCCTCATTTAGATTTTTATGTATCCTAGGGAATTTTAGTAGAAATGCTCATGCAAAAGAGGCCAGAAAGTAAGAGCTATGTGGCTAAAAATCACTTCTCTGGCACCCTTGTTAACATGTCCACAGCCCATGCGGAAAACATTGGTTTGAATCCCACTCCCAATGGTGGGAGTACAACTGGAGAGGTCACATTCGTGCCATGACCCAGACAGGAGTAAGTTTATAGGGGTGAGTGTAATGGAAGGCAGCCAGTAAGATCTGTGTGTAAACCTCACTCCCCTTATATCAAAAGGCATTGACAACTAATATTAGAGTCTGCAGTCTTTAGTGCCTTTGTTAGTGCAATAGGTGCCTTTGTTAGTGCTTATTTGCAATAGGTTTGCATTAGTGCCGTGCCACAGATGGGAGTGAGGTTTAGGCATCAGCTATTTTTACTGTCCTTGTTAGTGTATCCCCTAAAAACTCGGCTGGGGCTAGTAAGAGTCTGTTTGATCTTACTCCCCTGATGTGATGAACACTGGAGGCTATAGTCTTTAGCTTCACTGTTAGCACACACCTCTCCTCCAGTGCCAGAATTCCACTTGTCTGAAATGCAACATTGCTTGTGTCCTCTTTTGTTACAGTATGTCCTTACTCAATCTTTATCGATCAAATGTCTATTTTAGGTTTAAGTCCTGTTCTTTTCTTGTTAGTCTCAGATAGAGGCTGTCACAGAGAAACTATCAACAGTGCAGGGAATGATCCAGAGCAGACAGGCCTGCTTGAGGAAATTGGCTGATATTCAGGTCAGACCCATCCAGCTAGTCGCTCCGAGGCCCGAGACCTCACCACGCTGCAAATCCCCTCTATTCTCTCCTAAACACAGTATGTTTATCTGTTTCAAACACATGGTAAACATAACGTCCCCATTTGTTTGAATGTTTCGTTTATCTTTTTTTAAGGTTTTGACGTGAACTCCAGTTTAAGGTTTTCTTTCGATCTTGCTCTTCCTGGTAAAAAGGCCTCACGGAAAGGTCCCATCACTAAGAAGGTTTGACCAACCGTCTTTGTTCATCTCAATCATACTGCGTCTGCTCCTTGCTGACAGCTTCAGAAACTTTTTTCTGGCTCTTGTAGATAGAGGTGATGCACGACTATGAGGAGAACCGCAGCTGTCTGTCCTACGGCCCAGAGGGAGTCGAGAATCCCGACCAACATAAACGGTGAGCACTAATGCAATATCTTGACAAAAATGTGTGCTTATGAATCACGAAATCCTTCTCATCCTCCTCTCTTTGTCTGTCTTGCACCAGTCTCTTTCTCTTTCTGTCCTCATCTCTTTCTTCCCCTCTCTCCTCTGTTATTGCCCACGCATCCCTGCAGCCGCGTAATGAAGGAGCTGATTGAGACGGAGAGAATCTACGTGGAGGAGCTGATGTCTGTTTTGCTGGTAATGTCCTGACCAAATGACCTTGAAGTAATTGGCATGTGTTTTGTTTCCCCTCATCCCATTTGTCTAACAGCTGTAATGTTGTAGATGACCTCATGCAGATGCACTCATTTTGAAATCGCATCTTTGCTTTCACACTGTAGTTTATAGTGCCACAGTGACTCACAGCTTATAATTATGTACACTTTTTCTGTTTTGCTGATGTTTTCTGTTGAACCATTGGTAGAGACTGCTACTATATAAAAATAAAACTGTTATGACTCTGATTCTGCACTGTGATTTAGGGTATGTTTAGAAAACAATGATGTAGGGCTGCCCAATTAATCAAAATGAAATCGAAATTGCAATTCAGCAAAAGCTGTAATACTCATGCACATCTTGTCAGGGAAGCACGGCTCTGTAATCAGTAGTAAATCTCCTCCAAAGGCCTCAAAATTTGCCACAAAGAAGAAACTTGAAATATCAAAGCAATGGCTTTAACTGCTTTTATTGATTTATTGTGACTTATAAACCCATAACTTTGGCACCATCTCACAGAATGATTTATTTCAAACACTCGACTAAAGATATGAGGCGAGTTTGGAGTAAAAACATGTTGTTAAATGTGGTATTTTCAAATGCTTTCAGATGCAGCAGGAACACAGAGCCATAGTTCACTGAGAAGTGACGCAATTGCCTGTCTAATTGCAGAATGATTATCTTCGATTTCAGAATAAACCTTCAATTAATCGTGCAGTCCTACAAAGATGCACTAAAAGCAGAAAGTTTTTAAAAAGTCAACATTGTCAAAACGACCCCCATTCAACACTGTTCTACAAAAATGACAGAAAACACTATATTATGCATGCCAGGCCAGTAGATGGCAATGTCACTCTGTAAAGCAACAGTGCGCACCTGTTTTTTAATTGTTTGATGCATGCTCATAGAATGAACATAATATAAATGTTCAAAATCTCACTATTTCCACATAATGATAATGATTTCAAAAAGTTTTTTTAAACGTTTGTGTTTTTGGGTTCCCAGAATGCTATTTCGGGTTCCCAGCTGCTGTTGGGGTGTTTGTGTAAATTAACTTTTCCAACTTAAAGTTCCCGTGAACTGCTTTGAAATGTGCATTTTTATTCGATGTTTGATGTAATCTCAACCGACACATGAAGAGAGGGAGGGACATAGTGTAACTCCTTCCCTTTTTAAAAACAGCCAACAGCGTTTTGTTTTATCACCACTCTGCCAGTGAGAGTGGTTGAGCTCAAACACATCAAATGTGAAGCGTCTTGAAGGAGGCGGGGCATGTCAGATACTAGAGAGCATTTGATTGGTCACGATTTGATGAGAAAATGAAGTATGAGGTGACATGAATAAAACCGTTGATCCATTTAGGTGGAAGTGACAAACTTCAAGCTTTACATGTTTATATCGGTTTTATAGTTTCTAAACGCAACTTTTGTCACTGTTTTGGTGCGCACTAGCATATAGATATCCTAAAAACTAATAATACTGATACTAATATCTAAAAAAACTTTATTTTAATTTCATGAGACCTTTAAATGCCATAAATGAGCTCTATATGGCAAAATAGAAATGAAAATTGTTTTTTAATGCATATATTGCTGTACGTACAGTCAAACACACTGCATTTCAGTATATATTGCTAACACAGCTGAAAGATTTATCCTTGTCCATTGTGTATGTCTCCTAAAGTTACGAGTGCTAAAATGTTTCTGTAGTTGTTTGAAGTAGTTGTGGATATTTTATAATCCTCTCACATATGGGCATGTCAGTGCAGACACATGTTGGTTTTGGCGTATTCAGTAGTTTGTTGTTCTCTGTTTTTTTTCTAAATATGACACAATGGCCTAGTTCAGTGTTGACACCTTGTGGACAAAATAGGTAGTGCACAAGCATTTGGCTTCTGTGCAAATGACATGTCTCACACTGTGCGCATACCATAGCGAGAGTTCTTTGGGCTTAAATTTTGCATATTTTTCTTTTACTGGATGGCAGGGTTACAGAGCAGAGATGGACAACCCGGCTCTCTCTAATATACTGCCATCTGTACTGCGAAACAAGAAAGAAGAGCTGTTTGGAAATCTGCCGGAGATCTATAAATTCCACAGCAGGTGAGAAATAAGCCCACACACACACACACATACACACGCACACACACACACACGCACATACATACACACGCACACACACACACGCACGCACACACACAAACACACACACACACACACACACACACACACACACACACGGACATATAAACATTCACACATTCATGCTGACTTTGCTTTGTTGCGCAGAATATTCTTGCAGGACCTAGAGAGCTGCTTAGAGACCCCAGAGAGAGTGGGTGCAAGGTTTCTGGAAAGGGTGAGCCAGCTGGACTTTTGAATATTTTTTGCCATCATATTAAAGTACGGTGACTCAGTGGTTAGCACTGTCGCCTCACAGCAAGAAGGTCACTCATTCGAGTCCCGGCTGAGTCAGTTGGCATTTCTGTGTGGAGTTTGCATGTTCTCCCCGTGTTCATGTGGGTTTCCTCCGGGTGCTCCGGTTTCACCCACAGTCCAAAGACATGCGCTAATAGGTAAATTGAATAAACTAAATTGGCCGTAATGTATGAGTGTGTGTGTGTGAATGCGAGAGTTTATATGGGTATTTCCCAGTACTGGGTTGCGGCTGGAAGGGCATCCTCTGGGTAAATCATATGCTGGAATAGTTCACTGTTTATTCTGCTGTGGCGACCTCTGAAATAGAGACTTAGCTGAAGGAAAATAAATGAATGAATGAATTTTAAAGTGCATTTCTTTTTTTATTGCATCACAATCAACATTAATTATTATTATGGTTAGTACTAGTTAATACCATTTGAAAGTCCTCTTCTAATAATTGTTTTTGCAGAAGGAAAATTTTCAGGTTTATGAGCGCTACTGCCAGAACAAGCCTCGCTCAGACGCCCTCTGGAGGCAGTGTTCAGATTCAGCCTTCATACAGGTATTTTAGTGTGTATTTTTGTTTATATCACACAATAACAGCTGATAGACATTATTACAAAATACACAAGCAGATATTTATACTGATAGATGGTGATTGTTGGAATAGTCATTTTAGGATATTCAGATTATTTGTCTTTTTCGAACTTTTATTTTGCTAATTTGCATCTTCTACTTCTCATATGCAGGAGTGTAAAGGGAAACTGGATCATAAACTGGGGCTGGACTCATATTTGCTGAAACCTGTTCAACGTTTAACTAAATACCAGCTTCTTCTAAAGGTGCAAACATAAGGATAAACAAAGAGTACATTTACACAACGGAAAGGAACTAAATAAACTAAACACCCTTTCACTTGATCCACAAAAACTACTAAAAACTGTATTATGCCAGGCCAGTAGATGGCGATATCACTTTGGTAACCGCCATTGTTATTTTGTCTTTTTAAATACTACTCACACATACCCATAGACTTAACACTGGAACTACAGGCAGTCATTTGTTAAATAAACCCATATACTGTAACTACTGTACCCTGACTTTTCCCAAATATGTGTCTATTTCATTCTAACATTGTTATTTAATTAAAATGACAAAAATTGGCCATAACCATCAAATTGACCGCATGCACTTCAGCATCTGCTACCTTTTCCCGTGCCATTGAATATGTGTGTCTCTGTTGCCTAGCAAAGTTCTGCTAACAAAAACATACTTTACTTCAGACATGTCTTTCAAAACAACATTTTCATGTGCTGAAAAAACTTGGTGGTCAGTGGTTCTCAATTGCGGTCCTCGGGGCCCCTGCCCTGCACATTTTGTATGTCTTTCTTATTTGACACACAAGAATCAGTTCATGGATCTCTTTGTTAACGAGCTGACAATCTGAATCAGGTGTGTTAAGTAAGGAAGACATACAAAATGTGCAGGGCTGGGGGACCCGAAGACCAGAATTGAGAACCACTTGAGTAAATGAACACACACCTTTGGGGGCGGTCTAGTAACTCATACACTATTATAGGCTATATTATTTAAAAACAAAAATTATTTTAAAGGTAATGACTTATATAATATAAAATATGATGACAGATATTCAAAGCTTAAATCTAAAATCTCAATAGAAGCTTCAAATATAAATATGATGTGACAAAAATTATAAATTCAATACGGCACAGTATTATATTAAAGATCTGAATGACCCCTATGGCCAGTCTAGTAGTTCCAGCGTTAACACATTGCATACATGCCTATGACATCATTTCCACAAAATCATGTTTTTGTAGTTTATGATGATAAAGGAATTGATCTACATAACCTGTGCACTACATAACTCATTTTCAAAAGTTTGCATAAATGAACCACCAAAATAGATAAAGATTAGCATTTTTAGTCGAAAATGGTGTCCTAAATGGTTCCTCTCTCTCTTATCAGGAACTACTGAAGCACAGCTCAAACTCTCAGTATGCATCTGAGCTGCAGGGGGCGCTAAATGCCATGCTGGATCTCCTCAAGTCTGTCAATGACTCCATGCATCAGATTTCCATCACCGGTTATGAGGTGCGACCAACAAATGAAAAGGTTTAGTGTGATTGACAGTCAATAAAAGATAGTTGTGAAATATCTAAACAAGCTTTTCTACATGTTCTTTGAATCTAGGGTGAACTGAGTGACTTGGGTCGCGTTCTTATGCAGGGGTCCTTCAACGTCTGGATCAATCATAAAAAAGGCCCGACGCGCATGAAGGACATGGCACGCTTTAAACCGATGCAAAGGCACCTGTTTCTTCATGAAAGAGCTCTGCTTTTCTGCAAGAAGCGGGAGGAAACTGGAGAAGGACATGACAGGACAGCTTCTTACAGCTTCAAACACTGCCTGATGGTGAGGGAGAACGAGAGAACATCAATTCGACATTTAAAGTCCCAGTGAAATCAAATTTTTTTAGATGGAGTTTTTTAGGTGTTAGTATCATTATGTTAGTCTTAAAGGGATAGTTCACCCAAAACTGAAAATTCGGCCTTCATTTACATTTGACGAAAGTTGGAAACCTGTAACCATTGACATTCATAAAATTTGTTTTTTTACTACTATGGAAGTCAATGGTTACAGGTTTTCAGCTTTCTTCAAAATATCTTCTTTTGTGTTCAACGGAAGAAAGAAACTCTTAAAGGTTTATAACCACTTGAGGATAAGTAATGTAATGTAATGTAAACACATACAGAGTCAGTATGTAGGGAATCAGGAGATTAAAAATGAAATCCGTTACTCACAGTGTTTATTTTTATTTGGTGAACAGTACTATATATGTACTATATAGCTCAACAGCTCTGACTGGCACAGTTGTGATTTAAATGGTTAACTATTAGCCTTTTTTAAAGGGGAGGAGCAACATTATGTACCGCCCAAGATTACATCAAACAAAAATGCACATTTTAAAAGACTTCACGGGGACTTCAACTGTGTATTTTGTCAGAACCAACTTTGATCTGCTTTTTTTGAACATGTTGATGTTAAGCACCTATTTGTTTATTCCAGCCCTAGTTTAAGTGTCCTCAAAAAGATTGACATTTTGATGAAAAAGGTTTTTAGGCTCTACTCAAATTCCACTGGCAGTTAAAAACCCAGAAGGCGATTAAAATGCAGCAATTATGAATTTGCGTGTGAGATCTTTGACATCTCTGGTGTCATTTGCAGATGAGTGCAGTTGGTATCACAGAAAACGTCAAAGGGGATGTAAAGAAGTTTGAGATTTGGTACAATGGAAAAGAGGAGGTGTATGTTGTTCAGGTGAGTCATTTTAGCAAGGTTAAACCTCCACAGCGTGCAATGCATGAAAAGTTTGGAGTGCCTCTGTCATCGCTTATTAACGCCTCTTCAATACTCAGAACTCAGAAATTGCTTGTTCACAGTCAACGCTGATGCAAAATCCGGAACACAGATTTGTTTGTAGACTTTGCAGAATTGAAAATATGCAGGTTCTTAAATAGTAATAATAATGGCCTTTTTTATGATTTCACATAGGTTGTGAGACAACATATATGAATGCTAATTCAAAATGAAAAAGTAGAGAGTAGACTAATTAGCTGAAAAATAGCTAAAAAAATAATAATAACTGGGGCAGGTTATATATATATTAGTCCAAAAGATGTTAGATCATATTGAACATTTTGGATTCAAAAACAAGAAGTAACATTTTAAAAAATAATAAGTCTTTTTTGTGATAAAAAAAAAAATCATGAGAGAACACTTAAAATTATTCAAAAGTTAATTTAAAACAAAATCATTTATCATAAAAAATTTGAATAATAAAATATCAAAAATAAATTTATAAAAATAATATAAATAAGATGCACAATTATTTAATGAATTAGTAATAATAATAATAATAGATAAATATAAAATAACAAAGAAATCTCTTCAAACTGTCTGTATGCTGTGATTGCCTTATTCTTCAGGCACCAACTGTAGATGTGAAGATTGCGTGGCTCACCGAGATAAGAAAAATCCTCAATAATCAGCAAAAGACTGTCAAAGGTTTCTACACTGCACCTCCAATCCTGTTTATATCAGTGCTGATTTTTTTTTTTGTTTGCTATGTATAATTAAGTCTTGTTAAGTGGGTCAAACTCAACCTTTGTGTTTCTCAGGAGACTCTCAGACGGACGGAGAGCAGCCTTTATCTGCACCACTGGCTGACAGGTGATCCTCACTGTAACCCACGCTTCCTTTATACAATGTGAAGTTTCACAAACTAATTTCGAGAGGAGCACGTGATATGAACGACTACAGCTGTTACCTATCGCTAATCATTAGCTAACCTATCAGATCATTACGATTCACTATAAATATCCTGCCTAAATTTCATTCCCTATCTTCATTTTTGGAAGGTTTCTTGGGCTCATCTATCTCCGAGCTCAGGGTTCTCTCCCGGAACAGCATGCCAAATCTGCTATCATAGTCGAGCATTATCAAAGTGCGAACTCTTGAACTCTCCTTTAATATAGATGTAAAATGTGTTCATCAGCATTCATGTTTGATCTTCACACAATAACAACAGTTTCAGTTTTGACACTGTATGCTTTTAGCCTGTCTGCATGATGGATATAACACTACTCAGAATCATACTGGCATGAAAAACACTTTTTGAAGTGCACTTTCTCTTAGTTTCTGAAACCTGTTTGATGGAAACATTTGGTTTGGACTTTGAAGAACCAATTGTAAAATGCTATGTGCAGTAAAACGTCTAAAAGTTCGGTCACATCTACCATTGCAAAAGGAAAAAAAGGTTGCCAGGTGCTTGTAATAATAAAGTTAACTATAAAGTAGTTATAAAACTAACAGACAGGTAACACTTAACAACTGCAAACCTGATTTCCAGTAGAAGACTAGAGGCATAGTTCACCCAAAAGTTAAAACAAGCTCATCATTTATTCTCCCTTTTGTGGTTTTAAACATTTATGCGTTTCTTTCTTCTGTCAAACAGAAAAAGGAGATATTTTGAAGAATGCTGGTTGCTGGGACCCACTGACTTCCATAGTAGGAAAGAAAATTACTACGGAAGTCAATGGGTAGCAAAAAATCTTCTTTTGTGTTTAACAGAAGAAAGAAGCATATAAACAAATCAGTCTTGAACAAGTGAGTAAATGATGAGGAGAACTATGAATTTTCTTTGTTTTCCGTTACATGATTGCTGTCTGTTTTGACATTTTTATTGTATTGCTGCTAGTTTCTTTTGTGCGTTTTAGTTTTGTAGTTCTTTTGGTTCACTGGTTTCCATCATTGTATTGTCAGGTGTTTCTTTTGTCGTTGATTTTCTTATTCATTTCCATAATTGAAAAAAAAGATAATCGACACTAGGAGCAAATAAGAAAACATGAGCAAAGATAGCAATCAGGGTTGCCAGGTCATGGTAACAAACCCTGATGTTGAGTGTAAAAGCCCAATTACTTGTGAAAAATGGGTACTTTGCAACACAGCTGAAAAGGGCTTAAGAGCTTAAGAAAGATAAACATGCGTATTTCATGCACAGATAATGGTTGATGGGATAACAAGAAAACAAGAGACACCCAATCAAGGGAACCAGTGAACTGAAAAATTACAACGAGGCCCCATAATGCGATTTGAATGTCTAAATAAATGGTAATCTCTTAGGATATAGTCAACTGATACCAATATTTTTATAGTGTATTTAAAGTTGTGTAAAATCCTTGCCTAAAATGTTTTGAGTCCCTAGCATATGTTTTAAAAAAAAATTGTATTTCTGTCTGCATCGATAGCCTCATGGTGTCCTGAGTTTGATTCCTGGCTCACTGTCCTTTCCTAAACTCCCCACCCACCCCAACTTCACTGCCTGTCCAGCTACTGTCCTATTGTAATAAGGCAAAAAAAAAAAAAACCGCCAAAACATAAAGCTTTAAAAACAAAAGAATAATAATAACTTACTTCAATCAATGGGCTAACAATTGGATAACTAATGTGCACATTTGTGATTGTTTTTACACGTTATTATTATTATTTACACTTAAACGAAATCAATAATCGTAATAATATAACTACATTTGTGAATTTATCTGAAGCACATAGTACTTTGCATTTGGCATCAAGTATTTCTTTGAATGTCATCATGTTGTTGAATGGAATACGATTGCGGTCGATGTTATGTTAATACTGAATGTACAAATTAAATGTAATTTACTGGCTCTTATTTCATTACCATTGGATTTATTTGCCACTTTTCCTCGGTTGACTGCAGTCCTGTTCCAGAGTATCCAGTTTGTGACGACGTTTGATGGTTGTTGTTGTTGTGTTTTTGCCCTGTGCTCTTCGCCGCCCTTGTTTCCGCCGGGTTCATCGGTTGGTGGTGGGGTCAGTGTGAGGCATATTTCCGTGTGCATGCCCTGGAGTGCCACACAGATCACTGGCTGCTCAGGTTGTTTTGATGTCCTTCCTCACAGCAAGCACCAGGGGGCGTCCGTCAGCTCGGAGGAGGCCGATTCAGGCCGCGTGAGTCCGGTTCTGACAGATCCAGTCATCATTTCTCCGCGTCCCAGAAACCACAACCGTCGCAGTGAGTCAGAGGCCACTTTAATTGGCATTTAGGATTGGCTGATGATGGGAGCAGGAAAGTTCACTGCACTATTGAGCATAATGGGTTTTTGGAATGGGATTTTCAATATGTGATATGTAAATCTTGGGGCACTCATTTGCACAAAACTGAATTGCATGTTGTTATGGTTGGGATGGTTATGTGTTGCAGGCTGGCCAGGGACCTCTCATTCAGTGGACATCTGTGAGGGTCTTGAAGACTGGACCACTGATCTCTCGAACATCTCAGATTCGGATGAAGAAGACGATGTGCTGCTGGTGAGCTTGCAGCTTTTTAACGTCCTCAGATTCGCAGTTATTTTGGAAAGAATGAATTTAGTCTTATACAGTTGTGTTACACACATCCAAGATCAATAAACACTTTTTTCATGACATACATTCACACGATTTTTTCGTGACATACAGTGCAGAATCAGCTGTTTTCTCACATTTCATATGTGCTAAAATATCTGTTTTCTCTAAATCGCTACTTTCTGAGAGCTTTACTTTGCTCTGATTGGTCATAAACTGAATATACTGTCACTCTCATATCTAAATTCCAGCCCCAGACATTGCTTAAAACAACAGGGGTTTTAAGGTGTTTATTTAGTCTGTATGTGACCTTGTATTCTGACCATGTTTCTTGTTATTAAGGTTCCTGGAAGATACAGAGCAATGCTGGACCACTTAAAGTGTGGCAAGGATGACGTAATCATCAAATGTGGTGATGTCATTCACGTGCTGCGAGAGAGTGCCATGGGGCTTTGGTGAGTAATTTTTACGTTATTTATTTATTTATTTATTAAAAATATATATTTAAAAGCAATATAAGCCATTCTCTGATGTATATATAAGCCATTCTCTGATTAGTATCAACAAGCTGAACATATTTATTAGTATTGAATGACTATTATTAAAATATATGAAAGGAATGGTATTACTTTTGAAATATTTGAAAATAATGCTCTAAAACACTAAAATGTTTCGCAGTGATGGGTTGCAGCTGGAAGGGCATCCGCTGCGTAAAACATATGCTGGATAAGTTGGCGGTTCATTCCACTGTGGCGACCCCTGATTAATAAAGGGACTAAGCCGAAAAGAAAATGAATGAATGAACACTAAAATGTTTTAAATGTTTCAAATGAAAGTAATGTATACAGGATGTTCATTTTGAGAATTTGTTAGGATTACATTTAACATGTTAAATTAAATTTAAGCATTAGAAATGGTAATGTGATTCAAATGTAAAAGCAGAACAAAATATTCTATATCAACTTTTATATACATTTTGAATAAAATGAATTAAAATATCTTAATGTCATCCATTAATCATTCTAATAATGCACCCTTAATTTTATTGATTGGTTTGTTTAATTTATGAAATGCCAGTATGGTTTGCTTACTTGACCAATTGTACTGCAAGACTGCAATTACTCTCTAATATCTGGTTTCAACATGGTGTTTGCTTTTTGCATATTCATCTAGTATCAAACATTGATTAATTACCTTCAGGATGAGAGCACGTTAAAATAAAGCTACAAGCAGCCATTAATGAGCCAAGCACAACAGAGGCAAAATAAGGAGTAAAGCATGGCAGGAAGGTTGAGGCAAACCACAAAAAAATGAGCAATTAAAGTCATGTTAAAATAATTTTAGTCTAAACATTGTAAATAACCAACAGTATGATTTAATATCATATTTATCACTTTTGACAAAAAAGTGACTGTTACCAAATAGATGACATCACAATGACACAAAGTTTTCTGTCAGCATGTCAAAGATTTACAGAGTTTGCATCATGCCGTCAAATTTGTTGATGTGAATTTTGTAAAAATATGCCAGTGCAGTCATGGAACAGATTTACGACAAAATTTAAAATGGCCAACATGAAAAAACTGTTCAACTCATTATGCTACTCTAAATCACACAAGCCCAATATTGTGAAACATTTTAGAAGTTTAAGCAAAGACAATTTCAAATCTACTGACCACTAGGAGGCACTATACCAAAACTGTGCAGGTCACGGTTGTATACAGAACAAGTTTGGTACATTAAATAGACAGATTTTTTTACTATGGTGAGATGAAAAGGTCTGTATTACTTACCATTGTAAGGTATATAATAGGTAGGCTCACAACCACTGACAAGCTCAGAATATTTTCAGAATATTACCCATGGTGAAAATTGGATGGAACAAATGACATACTCTAAAAGGATGAATTCAAATCATCTTGAATCTAGATATCAGGGGGAAAATCTGTAGTACTCATGGTTCAGAAGTTATTAACATAAACACAAATAAGGAACAAAGCAAATTTGCACTGTTGGTGAAGCACTCTAAGACTAGTATATGTATCCCCTGACTGTGTGCAAAATTGTGAATAAAAATAATAAGCCTACAGTTCAAACAGGCTGCTATAGATGTGCCAGCAGAAGATGAATAATATTTATGGATTTACAGATGAGGAATTTTTGACAGATACTGATACCCAATAACTTTAGATTTGGAGGCCGATATATTAGCCTATAATTATAGAAAATGCATTATACATACAGCGAACTTATTTTATTTTAAAACCTTAACTTCAGGAAGGTTTGAACTGATCTCTAAGGTTTATTAATCAGCTATTTTTTTCTATGGCCAACTTTCTTTTATAGAAAAAGCAAAAATAAAGCAACCAAGTCACTGAACATTAACAAATTAAAGTCAAAATACCAGTAAAATAATAAAACATTGGTGGGAGACAAATGATTCAACCAGCAGAAGTAATACAAAATTTATTAACTTAAAGATATTGGCCTAATTTTGTTATCGGACCGATAATGATAACATTAAAAATAGCATTTATCAACCAATAATGATATGGCCACTGATATATTGTGCATTCCTAATAATAAAACTAACGATTGCCTTTGGCTAGTGTTAAATCACTCTTTAATTTTGTTATCAGACTGATAATGATAACATTAAAAATAGCATTTATCAGCCGATATTTGGCCGCCGATGTATATCGTGCATCCCTAAAAATAATATGATGATGCCTATGGCTAGTGTTAATCGCTATAATCCCTCTATGTAAACGAATCAGTGTTGTTCTGTAATGCCCACAGGCATGTCAAGAATCTGACTCGTGGAGGTGAAGGAAAACTACCCGTCGACACGCTGCTGAGAATGCTGGGAGATGCAGGCAGAAGCCCCTCTATTCGGTCCGGAGGTGGGATTGTGGTGAGTAAATACGACAGACATTATGACAAAGATGTTGAGTGTTTTATTTTCAAGAGACAAAACCGATAATCCTGTTGTGCTGTACCGCAGTGTCTTTCTCTGAATGCACTTCTCTGTTTTCTCATAGGTGCGGGAGATATAAACAGCAGGAAGCCCAGCAACACCTAAGTACATCCACCACACATACACAAAGCTCCCACCATGTGACAGCCCTAAAGGCCATTACTGTCATTCAGGACTTGAGCCCAGTCACGCCAACCTGACGCACACAAACACACACAAAGTCAGGAAAACAGAGTCCAGAGTAAGTTTCCATCTGCCATCAGTGGGGATTATGTTGGATTTAAAGACAAAAAATGGATTCATATCTCTTCTCCAATGAGCCAATGATCTAACTACAACAACAAAATCTGGAAATAAAAGGAGCTTTGCAAACTGTACACTGATCCACTTCATCACTGTACTGTGCCATTACACACCATAGAAAAGATGTATTTGTGTAGTTAGCACAGTTTTTCATTGAATAGTAGAACAGAAAAGTTTATGGCATGGGGCTGTGAGAAGTATTTATTTCTCTTTGGATGGGTTTGATAATCGGACATTTGTTTAAAAAGCCATTTTAATGCTGAAAGGAATGCCAGTGCTTCAGTGAATGAAAGATAAACTCACGTCACTAACTCGTCTTTACGTGCCAAAACCTGACATTCCATTTGCAGATTACCTGCTTGGTAGGGATGCACGATATATCGGTGGCCATATCGATATCAGCCGATAAATGCTATTTTTAAATGTTATCGTTATCGGTCCGGTATCAAAATTAGGCCAATATCTTTAAGCCGATATATTACGTAATTGTACAGAACTGCCTGCCTTACGCATGCGTGGGTCGAACTTGTTCAGACTTGTACGGTGCATAGGCATAAAGTTTCCAGTTCGGCTGCACTATTTATATTTATAATATCTTTATCGGTATCGGCCGAAAAATCCATATCGGTGCATCCCTACTGCTTGGATTTCACTCTTTGTTTATTTTATTATCCTTATTATTTCTTCTTAAATCGCTTGTCAACAATAGCTTTCCATACCATCTACAGTATATGAATGTATATTTTGGAATATTGCATAAAAGAAGCTGAAGAGAAATGCACAGAATTTCATAAAAATGAAAACCAGCTACAAAATGTTTTAATACTTTTGTGTTTATTTAAACTGCACTGTAAAAAGCAGTTAGTTTACATATATTGTTGCCTAATAATTATTAAATAAAAAAATACTATGTGCAAAATTATAAAAGTTAAGTCAATGGGTTTACTGACTTTTGAAAGTAAAATCAACGTGTTGCTTTTAAGGCAACCTGTTTACTCACTTTGTTTAAAAATTAAAGTAACTAATTGCTTTTTACAGTGTGCGTTGGAAACACATCTACTCAATAAATTTGTATAAAAAAAACAACAACAAAATGCGTGGCTTCAGCAGATCATGTGACATGATAACTGTACTAATCAGCAATTCGATCCAATGCAGTCTCACCAGAAAACATAAATAATAATTTTTTTTAAAGTGGGAAATTTGAATGATGCCATTCGTACAAAAATGTACGACTTTGCAAAAGAAGGACCACCCTGAAACCCACCCCTAAACACAGCAGTCAGTGTGGGTGTGAAAAGATTTTATATAAATGGTATAAAATTACTAAATTACAAAGTTAAAAAAGGTTGTTTCAGCCATTTGAGCCAAAATCCTTCATAAAAACGATTTACTGTACCTCCCAGAACTGCGCTCGCAGATATATTTTATGCAATATGCCAAATTTAGATGGACACAAAGCTATTGTGATTTATTGCTTCACTTTAATGCTTAAAAACTTGCTGTTCACCTTCAGATGATCCACATTAATTGTGGATTAAATATGGCTGTTTTTGACTCCTTTTCTGTTTTTTTAGTTACCAAAGTGTTTCTATATGGGATAACAGTTCAAGTAGCTTAATTCATTTTGAATGTTTTAAAATTAGTATTATACTTTTTTAATTTAGTTTTTTTAACTTTGGGTCTGTTTTTGTCATTGAAATGAAACTTTGCTCTGTGGTATACATCAATATAATGGCCACTTTAAGCTTTTCCATTTCATCATTTTTTTATTTACTTACAGTATTCCCAATCCATTCCTGCACTCACAATGTGCACTTATCTTTCTTAACAGCTTTTGAGGTGAATGTGCAAGATGTCAAAAACTATTTCACTAGTTAGCATCATTAAAAAAAACTGCAATGAATAAATACACCACTGTTCCAAAGTTTAGGGGTCACTACATTTTATTTATATGTAAAAATAATTTGAGCAAGAATGTGTTCAATTGATCAAAAGACATCAATAATGTTACTATTTTTTATTTAAAAAATGTTTCAAAATTATGTAGAATAGTTTTCACAAAGCTGTTTATAACATTTATAATAATATGAAGTCATATTCCAATGACTTCTGAAAAATCACCTGACACTGAAGACTGAAGTAATACTTTTAACATTCAAAAGATTAAAAAGATCACAATTATTTTACTCAATAATACTATTTTTCTGTTTTACTGTATTCTGATCAAATAATAAAACAGCCTAGGTAAGAATAAAAGACTTTTAAAAATGTCACATACCCCAAACTATTGAACAGTAGTGTATATGTGCATGTCCTGTTAAAAGAGGGGGAATAATGATAGAGAAGTAAACTGGATGCGGTCTGAACGAGTCTCTTGCGTGCTTCAATTTAAAGTACGCTTCTTAAAGCCATACACTTCTAGTGTATAATATGTACAGAGATACTAAGACGAAAGTGACCTCATACTGATTTATGGTACATTATGTATGCAAATAATTTGCTAGATGTACAAGCACAAAGTGTAAGAAGGAAAACTATATATTTTTCTTGATTGTTACAGTGCCTGTGGAACAATGACTAGTAAATATCATCTGTACAGAAAATTCATTCCAGCGTGTATTTCTTCAACACAAAGAAATGAAAAAATTAGTGATGCATGATATTGTTTTTTTTTTATGCTGATATTTGATGAACTACTCCTTTTTGCTGATAGATTTTTGGGAAAGTGTTCATTTACAAGTGTTAGTTTTGTGATTTTATTCCCAGTGAGCTGTAGTTTCTAAACATTTAATCAAATCAGACTTTTCGACACCAATTAATGATTGATTCCTCAATAGAAATAACTTAATATTTTCTTAATAAATCATTTTAAGCGCCTGTTAGTAAATAAATGACTGACAACTGCTGTCCTGATGTTACTGCTAGCACTCCTGGTGGACATTTGAGTTACTGCAGACTCATAAAAATGACATCATTTTATCTGCATATTGGCATAATTCTGCATATCAGACCAAAAACATTTCTAGCCATTATTGGCCAATTTTTTTTAGCGTTCCAATAATATCATGCATCCCAAATGCGAGTTTAAGTTTTCACGAGTAGGCATGGGACTATAACCACTTTCAAGGTTTACCACGGTTTACCGCAGTTTGGAAAAGTCAAGGTTTAAAGCCACAGTTTTTTTTTTGTTATATATATTTGAAAGTTTTTTTCTTTTTACGAATATTTTATTTAGTTATTTTAGGGCAACAGTATATACAGCATAAAAAGACCATCCATATCAAAAACTACTGGTCCGCCCACGATTCAGGAAACATTTGAAAAACATTTCATTTCATTTCAATTGCTTATGCGCCAACATCCAAGAATGCTATAGACCTGAACAGTGGAGTGGATTACTTCAAAGAAACATATCCATAGATGCCTTTTCAAGTTTTCAAAGACATCTGTGTTTTTGAAACTAATGAAGACAGCAGAAGTCAATGATTTATTTTAACTATTTAGCCTGGCATGTTCACTGTTCCAAAATATTTAAAATGTTTCTTAAAATAAAATATATTGTGTTCAATGGGGAAAAAAAAGTTGCTTTTTACCCAGACATTTAAAAAGAACATATTTTAGAGCAGTAATCACAATACCGTGATATTTTTATCCAAGGTTACCTACTGTCAAAAACATATACCAGCCCATGTCTATTCACAAGTAAATTAAAAGTCAATGCAAAGGTGCAAATAGAGGCAAATTTCCTCAATGCGGCACAAATGAAAAATGACATAATTTTAAACATCCCATGGTGAAAAAACATCCCATAACTAATCTAGAGTGGTTGCGCATGATCTGTTCTCTTCTCGTTTGGTGTGAACCTAGCATACAAAAAAAAAAATCTAATTCAAACTTTGTTGATCACCATTAGACATGTGTCCTGTTCTGATTCTGGTAATGTTAGTAATCCAGAACATGTATTTGGAGATGCGGGTGTAGATGCCATACTTCCCCTCTTTGGCGCACTCCTCACCCCAGCTGACGATGCCTGTGAGGAACCAGGTGTCTCTGTAGCGGGTGGCGTGTGGCCCTCCGCTGTCCCCCTGACAGGAGTCTTTACGTACTGTACTGTAACCGGCGCAGAACATGAAGCGGGAGATGCTGTCGGTGCTGCTGCCTTTGCACTCCGTCCGGTCCACATAAGGGAGTTCCACTTTCTGCAGCATTTTGGATTCGATGCCGCCGTAGCGCAACCTGCCCCAGCCACTCACCAGGGAGCTTTCTGCGGTCCGGAGCAGGTTTTCAGTGAAGTCTTTGGAGCCCAGGCAGACGGGCAGGGCATAGTCAGAGAGTCTGACGGGCCCCTTGAGCTTTAACAGGGCGATGTCGTGGTTGTAAAGGCTCCGCTGACTGTTGTAGCGGGGATGAATGTGGTATTCCGCAATGCCATGGTCGGACTCTGTTCCCTCCTTCTTTGAGATGTCATGTTCACCTGTTAAAATACAACAACTCATTTTTTATCTGTCTAAATCCATACACCTGGTCTCTCTTAGCTGCATGCCAATTCTACGCTCCCTCCACCCTTCCCAACTTCTCCTAGCTCCTTGCTCATATCTAATATTTGTTCAAGGTATTTAGCCTAGGTACATGGTAATCAGTGTTGGTATATATACATACATATATATACATACATACATACATACATACATACATATATATATATATATATAAACAAAAAGTTTATATCTAATAATAATTATGAAATAATAAATTAACAACTAACATGAAAAATATCAACAACATGTGACAATGTGTGGTCTCTTACCCACTCTGATGAAGAAGGACCCCTGCTTTCCTTCAACACAGTGGGCAGCAGTGATGACCCACTCTTCACTGAGGAGAGAGCCTCCGCAAAACACAATCTTATTCACCTTTTCCAGAAAAACCACCTGCCAGCATCATAAACAAGATTCAATTTTTATGTCATGGCTTATATGAAATATTGTTTCTGAATAAGCAATATAGCCTCTACTCATTTGACCACTGTTCAGTCATATCACACAATAAAGACTATTCAAAGTTGACTTCTATAATCACTCTGAATCCAAAATGAAATAGATATTTGTTGAAGAAGAAAATTGTCTACAGAAATGAGTCACCCACTTCTTCATCTGTTAAATTCAAATCCTTGATATAAATAATGAAAGGATGCCATATGTTTTTAGATACAACAAATGACAGCATTTGTTTTATCCAGTGAGCCATATTTGGACTCATTTGGACTCATATTTGGATTCTTTTTTTTTTTTTGCATAAAGCAAGCTGAGATCTATAAATGCTCATTCACTCCAATTGCACTTTTGCTTTTCAGGGTTTTAAGGGAGAGTTCACCCAAAAAGTTTAATTCTGACATCATTTACTCACCCTTGGCTGATTCCAAGCCAGTTTGAGTTTTGGTATTTATTTTTGTTCTGTTGAAACATTTTTGTATGTTTGAAACTGGTAACCATTGACTTCCATAGTAGGAAAAACATTCCATGGATGTCAATGATTATTGATTTCCAGCATTCTTCAAAATATCTTCCTTTGTGTTCAACAAAACAAAAAAACTCAACCTGGTTTGGAACCAGCCAAAGCTAAATAAATGATGGCAGAGTTTTCATTTTTGAGTGAACTCTCCCTTTAAGCCCAACAACAACAACAACAACAAAAGCTCAGGATACAGTAAAATTGGTTCTTGATTAGATCATGATTTGTTGTGCATATACATTTTAGAAAATTAAGATTGATGAGGATAGGACAAAAAAGTGAGCTTCTTAAAATAGGATAATATTGGCCACTGGGCCGAGATAGAACTATTGAAAATCTGGAATCTGAGGGGGCAAAAATACTCACCTTAAAAATTGTCTAAACAAAGTGCTTAGCAACCCATAATACAAATTAAAATTAAGTTATGGTATATTTAAGCAAGGCAATTTACAAAATGTCTACATGGAAGATGATCTTTGCTTAATATTCTAAATATTTTTGGCAAAATATAAAAATAGATCATTTTGATTTACAATGCAATACATTTTTGGATTTTCCCACAAATATACAACTCAAAACATGTTTTGTGTCTTGTCACATGTTAGTATGATTTGTTGTTAGCTTTGGCATCAGTTCGCTACACTGAGAAAAAAGTGAAACGGCTGTGTCTTTCATTCAAAGTACATTTTTATATTGGATTAAATGAAAATTATGGTTTCTGAGTATAAACTGTTTTATTCAATTCACCTTAAAGCAAAAAAACAAAAATATGTCATCACTTCTCACTCACCAGGTAGCGTTTTGCCATCTGCCATTACTTGACTCAAATGTGAAGTTTGGATTTTTTTTTTAAATAAATATTTAAGTGGAACCATAAATTTATGGCCTCTAACACTATTTTACTTTTGAGTGGATTTTCTTTTCCCCTTTGGGCAGAATAGATATTTTCATTAATTCGTTTAGTGAAAACTATCATTTGAGGAAAATTAAACATTTAGCTGTAACAAATTAGTCATTTTTTAGGTTGGTCCAAAGAAAAATTATACCTTGATGTAAGGGTAAAAACAATGTTCTACACTGTACCAAAGAAAAAAAAAAAGTTTAACGTTAGTTAATGAAAATACAGTTTTAATAATGCATTGGGGCAACACGGTGGCTCAGTGGTTAGCACTGTCGCCTCACAGCAAGAAGGTCTCTGGTTCGAGCCCCGGTTGGGTCAGTTCGTCTCCGTGTTCGCGTGGCTTTCGTCCGGATGCTCCGGTTTCCCCACAGTCCAAAGACATGCGGTACAGGTGAATTGAATAAACTAAATTGGCAGTAGTGTATGAGTGTGAATGAATGTGTATGGATGTTTCCCAGTACTGGGTTACAGCTGGAAGGGCATCCGTTGTGTAAAACATATGCTGGATAAGTTGGTGGTTCATTCCGCTGTGGTGACCCCTGATGAATAAAGGGACTAAGTTGGAGGAAAATGAATGTATGAATGAATAATGCATTGGTAAATGTTGAACGATGAGTAATAAATGCTCTTCAAGTATTGTTCATTATTAGTTCATGTTAGTACATACATTAACTAATGAAACCTGACTGTAAAGTGTGACCAAAATATTTCTACTTTGCGTGAATTTATTTTTTTTCTTGACTACAATAAATATACTACTAACTATTTTAGCTGTAACAAATTACAGTAATTTATAAAAGTTGGTTTAAGGTATAATTTTTTCAGTGTGTTTGGACCCAGAAACTTTGATGTCAGACTTAAAGATATTTTTAATGTAATGCCCATAAATAACTGTCCAGTTAGCCACAAAACCAGGTCTGCTTCAGGAGGTTGAAAAAGACACTCATGAATGTTTTATTCACACACACACACACACACACACACACACACACACACACACACACAC
>CAIGQV010018202.1:13194651-13275818 GCA_903798115.1 Danio jaintianensis
TAATATAATATAATATAATATAATATAATATAATATAATATAATATAGGGCGACGCGGTGGCGCAGTGGGTAGCACGTTCGCCTCACAGCAAGAAGGTCGCTGGTTCGAGCCTCGGCTGGGTCAGTTGGCATTTCTGTGTGGAGTTTGCATGTTCTCAGTTTATGAATTGGGTAAGCTAAAATTGTCCGTAGTGTATGTGTGTGAATGAGTGTGTATGAATGTTTCCCAGTGATGGGTTGCAGCTGGAAGGGCATCCGCTGCGTGAAACATATGCTGGATAAGTTGGCGGTTCATCCCGCTGTGGCGACCCCAGATTAATAAAGGGACTAAGCCGAAAAGAAAATGAATGAATGAATGAATAATATAATATAAGCGGTTCATTCCGCTGTGGCGACCCCAGATTAATAAGGGACTAAGCCGAAAAGAAGATGAATGAATAATATAATATAATATAATATAATATAATATAATATAATATAATATAATATAATATAATATAATATAGGCCGAACCAGATGATATATCACTTGATGATATATCAACTGACAAAAAAGTAATTAAATATTAAATGAAAAAAAAATATGCTGACAATTTTAATATATATAATAACCCAAATAATATCTAAAAAGAAACATAATTATCAAATATACTCTTCAAAGAAACTGGATCTTACCCAACTCACAGTTCTTCCCGCTGAAGCGTGCAGGACACCAGCAGGTGTATGTGTTCATCCCATCCTCACATTTCCCTCCATTCTGACAGGGAGACGACAGACACTGGTCTCCATCTGAAAGCAAAAAAAAGAGACCATAATCATCACATTATCAAGATATCCTTCTAATAATATCCATTCTCAACATGCAAACACAGCGGATCTATCAACATTCAACCTCACCCATATAAGTGATCCAGAACTTCATCTGAAAGAGAGTTTGAAAAGTTTTAACCTCACAAGGAAAATCTTAAAACACAGCAATGAGTTTAAAAGTATGCTTGTGTTACTCACAGTTTGCTCATTGTCTTCAAAACACTCTCTGGCCTCCTCTAGACTGCAGCGTTCCTCATAACATTCCCGCTCCAGGTTGTCCTTCATCATCTCCTCAAGTCCTCCTGTGTTATAGCGCTTCTGTCTCTTCAGAAGAGACTCGGCCAGATCCCTCGGCAGAAACACTGAAGCTACACACAAAACAAAACCACAACGAGAAATCACAAATGTTGCTGCTTTGAGGACATGAAAAAAAAAAAAAAAAAAAAACAGTTAAATGCAATTTGGAGATTTTTTTATTAAGGTATTCAAGGTAATGCTATTGTACTTTAAAAGGCTTTCTATATAAAAATTTGAAGAGCTGAAGTCTCTGGTAATAAAAATATAAGTTATCTACACTGTAAAAAATGCTGGGTTCCACACAATCGATTTGTGTTGGGGCAACATGAAGGAATTAAGTTAGCTTTTCTGGGAGCGGCCTAGGTTTTTCCGTGCTGATGGGCTACACCCCAGCAATGCTGGAGCTGAACTCCTGTCGGACAACATCTCCAGGATGCTTCGTTCTGTCTGACTAGTAAGTGAAAATTCACATTTTAGCCATATAGACTCTTGCTCGTCCCGCTTAAATCACAGTAATGCATATCTGGCTAACCCCAGAGACTGTGTCAGTTCCTCGTATTATTAGATCAGGAAATAAACTTACTGTGTGCTCTAGTAAAAAATCTATTAAGAATCAAACCTTTGTAGAATCAAAATTTGTAGGAGACTTTAACATCCACATAGATGACGCTAACGATACATTAGGGCTCCTGTTTACAGATTTACTACAATCACTTGGGATAAAGCAAAACGTTGTTGGTCCAACCCATCGCTTAAAGCATACATTAGATCTAAATTTGTCTCATGGAATTGAGGTCATTGATGTAGACATTATACCACAAAGTGATGATATAACAGACCACTACCTCTTACTATATAAGCTGTGTTTACCTGAAATTAGCAGATCTGCACAGATATATCACCCTGGTAGAACTATCATCCCGTTCACTAAAGATGAATTCACAAATAACTTACCTGATCTTTCTCTATTTCTAAATGCACCCGCAAACGCAAATGACCTTGATGTAGTAATCAGCAGTATGGATGCTATCTTTTCTAACACAGTTAATACTGTGGCACCCATCAAATTAAAAAAGGTTAGAGAGAATAAAACTACACCATGGTATAACAGTCATACTCGCGCTCTCAAAACAGCAACCCGTGCCCTGGAACGTAAGTGGGGAAAAAAACTAAATTAGAGGTCTTTAAAATTGCGTACAAAGATAGTATGTCCAGCTATAGGAGGGCTCTAAAATCCGCCAGGGCTGAGCACCTCCGCAAACTGATAGAAAATAATCATAACAATCCTAGATTTTTATTTAACACCATTGTTAAGTTAACAAATAATCAGTTATCTTTGGAACAAAATGTCCCACCGCAAATTAGTAGTGATGACTTCATGAATTTCTTCAGTGATAAAATAGAAGGCTTCAGACAGAAAATAGAAGATGTTAAACTTTCGGCAACGCCTTATACTTCAGATCCATTAAACATACCACTGAACCAAAATAATCTACAGTGCTTCAAAATCATAGAACAGGAAGAGCTAGATAAACTTTTAAATGCTTCTAAACCAGATACATGTATGTTAGACCCAATTCCAACTAAATTACTGAAAGAATTGCTACCTGTAATAGGAGAACCTCTTCTTAACCTCATCAACTCTTCTCTATCTTTAGGCCATGTTCCAAATCCTTTCAAGCTAGCTGTTATTAAGCCTATTATTAAGAAACCACAACTGGACCCCAGCAACTTAGCTAATTATAGGCCTATTTCAAATCTTCCATTTATGTCTAAAATACTAGAAAAAGTTGTTTCTGCCCAATTATGCTCCTTTCTGCAGATGAACAATGTTTTTGAAGTGTTTTAGTCAGGTTTCAGGCCTCATCACAGTACAGAAACCGCATTAGTGAAAATAACCAACGATTTACTCTTAGCTAATGACCAAGGGTGCATTTCGTTATTAGTTTTACTTGATCTCAGTGCTGCATTTGACACCATCGACCACAATATCCTCATAGATCGCTTAAATTCTACAGGCGTTCAGCGACAGGCTCTACAATGGTTTAAGTCATACTTAACTGACCAGTTTGTGAATATAAATGGACAGCTTTCACAGGTCAGGCCAGTAAAGTATGGGGTGCCTCAAGGATCAGTTTTAGGCCCTTTGCTGTTCACAATATACATGCTACCCCTGGGAGACATTATAAGAAGACACGGGATCAGCTTTCACTGCTATGCAGATGATACTCAATTATATATTTCAACAAAACCTGATGAGACGTCTGAACTGTCTAAGCTAACTGAATGTATTAAAGATGTTAAAGATTGGATGACCAACAATTTCCTTCTCTTAAATTCAGACAAAACAGAATTATTACTTATTCGGCCTAAATCCTGTACACAGCAGATCTCACAACTCCACCTGCAATTAGAGGGACACAAAGTTAGCATTAGCTCTACGGTAAAAGATCTGGGTGTTATACTAGACAGCAATTTAACTTTTGAAAATCCTATCTCCGATGTCACAAAAACCGTCTTCTTTCATCTGAGAAATATCGCTAAGTTACGAAGTATGCTATCCATCTCAGATGCAGAAAAGCTAGTTCATGCTTTCATGACTTCTAGGCTGAATTACTGTAATGTTCTGTTCGCTGGTTGCCCAGCATCCTCTATTAATAAACTTCAGCTAGTACAAAATGCAGCTGCCAGAGTTCTTACCAGGTCTAGAAAATATGATCATATCACCCCAATTTTATCCTCCTTACACTGGCTGTCTGTTAAGTTCCGTATTGATTATAAAATATTGCTTCTTACCTATAAAGCTTTAAATAATCTAGCTCCTGTTTATCTAACCAACCTTCTGTCTCGCTACAATCCAACCCGGTCTTTAAGATCTCAAAAAAAGAGCAAAGTCGAGTAAAGGTGGTCGAGCCTTCTCATTTATGGCTCCTAAACTCTGGAATAGCCTTCCTGATAATGTCCGAGGCTCAGACACACTCTCTCAGTTCAAAACTAGATTAAAGACCTTTTTAGTAAAGCATACACTCAATGCATCGCATAACGGTATGATGCATGAATGTGCTCCACGCAGGTGAGCTGGCTCGACATCACCTGTAGGACACACTCCTCAATACACCAGACATTGTGTTAGAAACTCTCATATGCTTTACATGTTTGTTTCTATGTTTGTTTATTTAACTGCTATTTTCATCTATAACACTCCACTTTTACATCTCGTTTAAATACACTATGAACAGCAGCTACGCTAATTATTTTCTTTATTCTCTATTTCCACCTGGGCATACTCATTCAGAGGTCCCTAGAGACTATGCAGCGCCATTGATGCGATCCAAGACCTGTGAAAAGATGATCCCAAGGTATCCATAATCCTGGACCAGGTCGTATCCCGAGCTGATGCTGTGGTTGTCATGGAGAAATGGAGTGCATGAGACTGATTCCTTAATGACCACTGTGATAAACGAGTCCCCACATTGATCCTGCGGGCCAACCTGACTGCCTGCCAGTGCCCTACTCACACCTGCAGCTTCTCCACGATGGACGTCCAGCTTCTTCAGCCTCCAGCGCCTAGACTGCAGCTCTGAACAGGAAGTTTGGCCAGATGAAAAATGGCCATGCCTAACAGAGTCTAGTTTCTCTCGAGGTTTTTTTTCCCTTCACTTCGTCAATTGGTGAAGTTTTTTTTCCTCGCCACTGGCTTGCTCGGATCGGGACTTGTGGAGCTGTGCTTTGGTGGATTTGCTCTACAGTGTTTGAACTTTCAGCAGTGAAATTTAGACCACACTGAACTAAACTAAACTGAACTTCAACTCTGAAATCTGGACTTTACTAGAACTATGTTAAGCTGCTTTGACACAATCTACATTGTGAAAAGAGCTATATAAATAAATTTGACTTGACTTATTAGTTTTTGCAAATTTAAGTGGCTCGAACATAAAACAATTAAGCTGTCCCAAAAAAAACTTAAGAGTTGTGTTGTTTCAGCTTATTTTATATAAGTAGTTTGAACAAACACCAAAGGTCATTTTTTGAGTGTATACAATTTGTATTTTTTTTTTTTTATCAAGGTATTCAAGGTAATCCTGTTGTACTTTAAAAGGCTTTCTATGTTATGTTTAAAGAGCTGAATTCTCCAGTAAAAACAAAACAAAAACAAAACAATTTGACGATTGCTTTTATTAATGCATTTTCATTAAAAGGCTTCTGGTGTAAACTTCTTTCTCTCTTTAATAACTCTTTAAAACACAAGGCTTTGACTATGTTGAATATGTTTCTTTCTTACGCCGTAATATACTGATCACTGATCATTTTGATAATTTAGTGACATTTGTAAACTATGCTACTAACGTATATTTCATACTAAAGTCTGTTAAAAACAACTGCTTTTATTCAATTCAATTTATATCAAGTTTATTTGAATAGCGCTTTTGACAATAGTATTGTTTCAAAGCAGCTTTACAAAAGGTGTGCATTATTGCATTACAATCAAATTTGGAAAAGTTAAGGTTATTAGTTAGCATAACTTTATTAGTTACTAATAACTTATTAATAACTAATTAACTAGTAACTGATTTTAACTGTTAGAGATATTATATATAAACATTTCAGGCACAGACAATAAGTTAAGTCAAGAAAATTAGCATACCTCCAGAAGAGAGCCAGGACTGAAGCAGCAAACTGCACATCAAAATAACTGGATAAATCTTCACCATTTTCCCTATTATGATTTCCCTTCAGGCACAAATCTTTCTCAACAGTCTAAATACCTTCATGATCTGCTCCAAAGTTCAGCACATACGTGTTTGCACTTCATGCAAACTGATATCTCATCCGGTGGGTGTTTTTCTTTTTTCAGTCTGTGCCTCCAGTGTTTGTGATCTTTTTCCAGCATTTTCCCCATTATTATTATTTTAATTTAAATAAGTTCTATTTCAGTCCTTTTCAGTAATGTGTAGTGTAAGAAAACATCCCAGCGGATAAATAATGCATTTTGTCATACTTTGGATTTTATAAAGTAGCCATTTAAATTTATAAAGTGTATATTTATTTAATATTATATTTGCATGGATACCACAGCATGTGTATGCCTCAGTCATTCTGCCTTTTTAATGTTTTTTTTCCAGCTGAGTCAGAGATTTCGGTTCAGACTTGGGACCCAGCAAATATTGACTTGGCTTACTAATACTCCTCTCATAATTGACGTCCGTGTATGCTAAACTAGCTAATGCTAATAAAAATACAAGTTAAGAAACAGCAAACACTGACATTATGTGCTAAGATGGGGTAATGCTATCTAGCAAACATACAATTTGCCCTCCGAGAGTCAGTTCTTCTTTAGTGATTAATGGTAAATAAGTCAAGATAAGATACTAAGCAAATTTTTGTATGAGTGTATCTTGTACTAGACATGAATGAAAGCAGACAGATCTGGTTTTCAATGTAGATTTGAAATATTTATAGGTCTTATATCCATCCACCCAACTTGGGTGACTTGCAGTATCTTTTTTATGTAACAGGATTTGTGTTTTCTCCGTGGAAGTCGAACAGGAAGTTTAATCTACATAATTAATGCTGCTCTTGGATGGGTAAATGAAGTGGGAATTACAATGACTTTCACAGGGCCAGCTAGTCAAATATTTGTAAATATTTCTATTAAACAAAGCCAGGGTTTCTGCAGGGTTAATGGAAGTAAATTCAATACTTTGAAGACCTTTTCAAGTAAAATAAAAGGAATAAACTGAAGAGCGCACAATATCTTAATACAGTATGTTGTATTTAAATTGAATAAAAATACATATAATTATCAAATATCAATGTCAATAATATTTTTTAATTCATTGTCAATAGTTACAGGTTTTAGATTTAGTTATATTATCTTACTTTGTGTTAAACAGATGAAAGAAACTCAAAAAGGTTTGGAACAAGTGAAGGGTTAGTAAATACTAAATAGTGAGTACATTTTTATTTTTGCATGAACTATCCCTTTCGGTGAGTGTATGACTAACTAAACAAAAACAAATACCTTTCACTGGTATTTTAATAAATTCATTTTAATTTGCAATTTGGTTAACTAAATCCGTCTTGATTTGAAGATGTGTAGATGCTTGTATTGAAAAGCAGGACAAAAATACTAAGAGATATATATATATATATATATATATACATGTTTTATGACATATACGTTAATACATGTGGAATCTCGTATATGATTAAAGCATACAGTGGCTTACCTAATACCTCCTAGGTAAACTCAATTTCTCATCAAAAAACTAAAAAAAAAAACCATGGCAGCAGAAAAAGAGATCCCTTCGTAACTGGAAAAAGTGATGAGTTATTTTTTTTTTAATCCCATTAAAAACATTCTTACTGTAACCTTAAATAAGCAGACCATCCCACATTATAATTTGCACCCTCACTGTATATGTAACAAACTACTTTTGCAAATTTAAGCAAGATAAACAACCTCAGCAACCTGACTCCATCACATGCTGAAGTATCATTACAGCATTTCCGTGCACTCCTCATTTTGAAATCAATTATCAGATTTTCTTGATTATAATTTAGAGTTTAGATGCAAAAGCTTGTACACGCCATCTGAAACTGTATTCTATGAGTATTATTCTAAGGCTCCTGTGAGTAGGTCAAGTAATTTTACTGTTATTGCGATAAATAGGTTCCTTTCAGTTCCTTTGAAGAGAAATAACTGAACACAAACGTAGGAGCCTGAGAAAAATGCTCATTTGAGGGAAAATTTCAGGCTTTTGCATCTGAACTCTATTTTCAACGACCTGTAGCTACTCTTTAAACGAAACCTGTATTTGAAAAGCTGTGTTTGTTAATGAATGGTGTTGCGTAAATGTTCACGTAATGTTTGTCAACTCGAGAGTATTCTTTCTGACCGAACTGAGGCGTCAGTGGCGGGCGACGTCACGCGTCACGTGGTGAAGTTTGGGCTCCACAACGCGACCTTAGTGAAATACACCGCCATGTGGTCTGATTGATGTGTCAAAGCACATCATGAGCGCTCGAACTGTAATCTTACACACCGCAAACTGAACGACACTAAAACAGCCCGGGAAGTGGCCTTTGACGTTTTAATGTTTAAATAAGACTGTTGTTACAATTTTTTTTCACGCCTTTCTTTTGTCATGGAACAAAGCGCAATGTACACCTGCCAGAGAAGATCATAATAACGACCAGCACACGGTAAGCATTCAGCAACATTCAAATCCACTGACTAATTATGCGTTGAATTAATTTAATTAACATTATTATTCAAATTGCTTGATGAGTGATGTGTTTTGAAAAGCATTCATGCTTGATTTATTCTGCATGCTGTAACGTTATGTGATATTTGATCTATACACATTATTTAAAAAACAAAAAGACAACCCGTTATAACAGCACCCTGGTTCCTTTAAGGAGGGGTTGGCCACTGTTTAATAGAAGAGCCAGTTTTAAATGATCGGACCGATTTGGTGTGAGTTATCATCTGGAATTCTTCATCAAAACTGGGATCTATGAGCGGGAAAGCATTATTAAAGACGAAAGAAGATAAGGATGCAACCAAGGGTAAGACATCACAAATATATTTACATGACTATCATTGTTTCCTCTATGTACTGACATACATTTGGTTGTTTATAATTCTGGGGAAATTGTTGGTAGTTGTGGTTGTGCAGACGGTTACAATGAATGGGCCGATGCCAAGCATAGCACGGAAAATCATTAAAAATTGATTCCCTCGTCGTTAGTAGCCAGCAATCTATTAAACATCTACAAAAAGAGTAACGCTACACTAATATGACCGCTTAAAATACATGCTAGCGTTCAATCTCATTGATACATGCAGCCAACAAGTGCGATGTTTATTTAGCGTTTATATTTTGAGGCGCGGTCACTTTAAATCTACAGTAATAACAGCTGAGAGCGCTTCACGAGGAGCAAAAATAGCTTTCCACGCTTCTCATACTTTACCTCAAAAACAGCAAACGCTTTAGTCAAAAGGGTTTCTCTTGACGAAACGTGCTTATAACAGGAAAACGAGTATTTATGTGTTTATTTCCTACTTGAGCGTGATATACACACGCTTCAGTTCACGGAGGCTGGGGGTACCTATTGCCATGGAGACAAAGAGGCGGGAGGCTTCTCATTAAAAATACATATCATGCTGTATAAAGCAGATGTATTCTGTATTTTTAGCGTCTACAGCGGTTCTTGCACTGGACATAAATTGCATAACGTTTTATATAAGGTCAACAAGCATTAAAGTGCTCGTTTTAGCCTAAAAAGTGTAAGTAATCTAGCTAGGTATCCACAACCCCCTGAAGAGGGAGTTATAAATGCTTGTGTGGGGGATTATGTTTGATTAAGCTGTTAGAGGAAAAACTCATTAAAGTTTATTACGTCATGGAAAAGTGTGGAACAATCTAGACATCATCTGCACTTGAGACCATGTTAAATGGGGGGTCATTAAAAAAGACATAACTTTTAATTATATTTAATAGACCTGTGGGGATTCAGCTTAAATGAGAGATTTGGCTTCTTCTGGGTTTTGATTGAACACAACGTTCATTTAAAATGTTGCGTTTAATTCTGGTCACTGTATGTCACCGCTTGTCAGTGTTTGATTTTAGCGTCCTTCAAAAATATGTCGTATGCTGTGTCGTTGATAGTATTAACATTGATTTTTTTTCAGGTTGAAGCCTCAGTGATTTACACATTGTAGCCTCATAAATGTGTCAGGGTCTAAGATTTATCGTATGTGATCTGCTATATAAATGCTCCACTTCTATCTGTGTAAACAAGACTCTCGTAGTAGGCTAACCATAAAAAAAGTAACAAAATATATTTTACATTTTATTAGAGGTATATAACAAAATCATTGTGTGGTCAAAGACAAGAATAACAACTTTTTGGGGTGTCTAAATAAAATGTAATTACATTTGATAAAAAATAATGTAGAAAGCATATGCAATTCAATTAATGTTACCTAAATACCTTTTGTGTAAAAAATATGGGTGAAATAATGTTCTGTCATCCAGTATTACAGATATATTTACAGTTTATAAAAATTAAACATACTTTTGACATGCAGTTTTTTTAATCTGTAAGATGAAAATCTATTTATGTGCCCCTGCACCACAAAACCAGTCTGTTGCATGGGTATAGTTTTGGCAACAGACCATAATACATTGTATGGGTCAAAGTTATTTATTCTGCCAAAATTAATTGTCAACAATTATTAGAATTATTAAGATCATGTTCCGTGAAAATATTTTGTAAATTTCCTCCTGTAAATATACCAACAATTAATTTTTGAGTGGTAATATGTATTGAACCAATTAAAAGCATATTTTCTGTTAAAGCTTAATTGCATAATTATTGTTTTGATGCTTTTGTCTTTGACCCTAGCTGCATTATTAAATTGGACTAAAAGTTTTTTGTTTCTGTTCAGATAAGACCTGAATTAGTGTATATATTTTAACGTTTGTGACACGATAAGTTAATACTGTTGTAGAAATTGTGTATGTCACTAAATCCACAGCTTTGCCACCAGATGTCAGTATTATCTTTCAAAACTTATTAGGTCTTTTTCTATACCTCTTGCCCTCTCTCAGTGTGTGTATGTGTACGTGCACGGTTGCATGCATCAATATAGTCTTAACATGATGTCTATATTTTTTATAACGCTATTGTCCCCCCTAATACTTGTTGTCCTGTCATGTTAAAGTATACACAGTTCAAGATGGCAAGGAGTACATTCTGTTGCGGACGGAATCAAGTCTATCTCTCGCTGTAGATCAGAAAGAAAACTCACCCTTTCACAGTAAATGTCAGGAGCTCTTTTGCTGTCCTTTCTGGAAACTCTTCGTTCTAAGAAAGAAAAAAGAAAACACTGAAGGTTTGTCGAGACGAGAGGTTTATCAGTTCTGCCTGCCTAGCACTTTCACCGCAGACTAGCATTGACATTGTTTTTATTAGCAACAACAACAACAAAAAATGTACACCGTGCTAAGTCATCGTAAACAGAATGCGTTGAATATGCTTTATATCACAACGCATGCTATTATTATGAATTTGAATTAATTATTTTATTTTATTTTGGTTTTTTTTTTTTTTTGTCTTTGAATTGTAAGGAAGTATAATTCGCCCTCACATGTTAATATTACTCCTGCATGTAAACACGGATTATATTTTGTTTCATTGCGCACTTTAGGAACATTTGAAGCCCAACATTTCTTCTAAAAGCTCATTTCACATCTTTTAGCGCCATCTTGTGGCGATTTCTGAAAGTATCTTCGTCAGGGTGGGGTTGTTTTCTTTCTCTTCAGAAATGTGGCTGAAAACGTAATGTAGCACCGCTAAAAGTTGTTTATAACGGTTTATAGATAAAATAGTCAGACTGTTCTGATAATTTACATGTTTGAATTATGTAAGATGTAGGAAGAATAAGAACTACACGTTTGAATTATCTAAGATATAAGAACTAAACAAGCAATCACACGCAAATGGCTACAGCAAGAGGGACCAGCCTTAAATAATTGGATAGATGCAACTGAGATCTATACAATGGAAAAAAATCACTTTAATGTATAGAAGGAAATATTCCTGGGAAAATGGAGGAAATGGGTTGAATATATATCAGTTAAAAGACCTGATTTTGTTGCTATAAACAAATAGAAGATGCTTAACTGATAGATAAATATATGCTAATGTGTGTATACGTATATGGTTATAAATATTCATATTGTTTTGTGTGTTATCCCCATGTCTATAATGAAGATGGTCATTTGAGATTATTCTGGAAGGAATTATATTATGACATGCGTTCTCACCCTGGATGTAAATAGTCCTTTAATTTTTATTATTTCTTTTTTTTATGCTATTTTTCTTTTTATAATTTAACAAAATTTGAGTTATATAGTTAGTACACCTGACAATAATGTATGTAAATTGTAGGTCACATACTGAGATTGTGAACCTTGAAATATTGTATGATTGTACTCAATTGAGTGTTCACAATAAAATAGTTCGCATAAATAAATAAAAAAAAGAACTATAAGAACGATTTTAATATATCTATCTATATATATATATATATTTCCATGCATTTGTGCCATTAAAACCAAAGACTACAACTGGATATTGTTTCATATACTGTATATCAAAATATCACAAAAAAAATCTATTTAGGTTTTATAGTTATATTATTGCCTTAAAATCAGTAGAAACAGTGATAATGACAGTATATTAGTTAATAGAAACAGAAAATAAACAGACTGCGAAGACAAAGAATTAATAAAAAAGTCAGTCTCCTGAGATTTGATGTGCATGACTAATATAGAGACTACATGCGCATGCTAACATTACATAAAACACTTATGACATTGACTTTGATATGATCTAAAACTGACATGAGACGAGCAGGAAGATGTGAGCTTGGTTGTGGCCCAACACATAAGAGGAAGGAAGGCCAGACTAATTCGATTGCCCCTGTTTGAAAGGGAAAAAATCCAGTTTCCTCATTACGCCGATATCTCATTAGCCTCTCTCTGAATGTGTAGCTGGTTTGCTCTGCTGTTCTCGACTCTTCGAGAAGTGTGCAAAATATCTTTCATTGGTCTGTTGTTTTACATGACAGCCTTGGCAACAAATAACAAGTGACTATAAGATTGATATTTTGAACATATACAATTAAGTAAATTCTCAGGTTTGTGATTAGAAGGCATTTAGCACAGGTTAAGAAGTGTGCTCTTCTATATCCTTGTCTTCTTGCTGTGAATGACCCTGAAGGGAATGATAGAGTTGGCAGGATCACAGATGCATCTGATGAATCATTGATAAGGCGCCCTAAACTCATAGTGGTCTGTCAATAATAGCCGATAATGATCTGCTATGATCGCCGGGCTGTGCTCTTTTAATGGACGGAATACACATGAGAATTTCTTGAAAGTTTGCAACGCCCTTTTTTCTTGCTTTTGAACACTGTGAAGAAGTGCGAAAGAATAAAAGGCTGCTCTGGATGCCTGTGAGAGTGGCATGGCGTTTCCCTTGAGAAGATCTGTATCAGGTACACTTTTAGATATCTGTTGATATCCCAGCAAGAGGGGGGTTCTAGATAGAAATGATAATGGCTGATTATGGCATGTTTGAGTGGTTGAATGCTTTTATTTGTAATTAGCTCAGAGGTGTGAGTCTTTAGTTGCTGTCCGTGGTACTGAAATTGACCTGTGAAAACTGAGCTTAAATGGGTCACTGGAGTTTTTTAGTTGTTTCTTAAAAGGAGGATTGCCGATTTAAAAACTAACCAATTAGATAATACATACATATACATACATACACAATATATATATATATATATTTTTTTTAAAGGATATGCTTTTTACGCTATATGTTCTACAGTGTATTTGCACACTGTAAAATGTTTTTTGGGGTCATTAAAAAAAAAACATTAAATTAACTAGAATTGGATTAAGCATTTAATGAAAAATATTATTTTGACTCAGTTAAAATGCCTGTAGGTTTCACCATCAAAGATTGTGTTTGAGAAACCTAACAATTACTAGCATTACCAACTATACATTTTTACCACATATTAAAAAGTCATTTTAACACAAAGTAGAATTGTGTGGTTTATATAATGTATATATAGAAATCATTTGTTTTATTATTATCATATTAATAATCCATTAATTATTAACAGTATTGTTTAAATAAATTTATTATAATTAATTCCTTTTTCCGCTGTGTTCTTTAATGTAGTTGCAATGGCACATCTTGGTTTCAAGTGGTATAAAATGGTTTCACATGGTTACATTTAAATATAATAATATTCATAATAATACTTATTATTACTGGATTTAACCTGCCTCTTAGTTACCACCAATAATTATACTTGATGTTAGTTTTAAAATTTGAAAAACCTATATAATAAAAAATATATAAATGTTTACTTACAGGCAACTTTAACATAAACATTAAGAGTATTATATTAAGTTATATAATAATAATAATAATAATAATAATAATAATAATAATCATTTAAATTTTAATATTTTCTATCTGAAATATTTTACATCAATAATAGTTTTAAAATGCATTTAGATAATACATAAAATTACTAGATTAGTAAATTTTTTATCAAATTTATAAATTACCTTATTGCATTACAGGTTGCATAATAGGTAGTTGCATAATAAATAGATATTCAACAATATTAAAAACATACTTTTAAAGCATATAAAGCATATAAAAATGAAAGCATATAAATAAAGTTCAAAATTTTGTTATTAATTAATGAAGAAATATGTATTCTAAGAATTGCAAACAAGTTTGTGTAGATATTTAAAAAACTGATCTTATACATAGAGTGCTACATTGTGCAGTATATCATTTATACTACTGTACATTATGTTACTGACATAAGTTGCTTTGTACTTTGTTGTTTTTTGGCATTTTTAAGTCGTTGTGTGGCCTTTTTTGCTTATCATATCAGCCTATTTTATGAATATCACTAATGAGTTGATAAATTAGCACATTTGCAGCTAAAAGTCAATACATATGATAATATCATCGTGTTTTAAAGTAAAGTTTTGGCATCAACATATTTTTTAAACCTGGAATTTAACAAAAACAATTTTAATTTGTAGAATTATGTAAAAAAAATGTTATGAAAGTAATATGACTTAGATTACGTGTGCCATAAAAGCCACTCCTCATTCCAGGAGGCTGTAATGTTGCTTGTTTATACACGGCGGCTTGTTGAAGACCACAGTCACGTCTCTCGGACTGTCTGTCACCATGCAGCCGCTGCAGGAGAACGAGCTGCTGCTGCAATCAAACCCGCTGCCGAAAACACAGCACTCCGGCATCCCCGCGCCAGTGGATATGGACATTATTCCTCCATGGATCATACAGTTAACACTTCAGTTCAGATGCTCTATCCTGCGCCTCTGAATATCCATATTTTGCTTGGTCTCGATGAACGGGGGGGATCTGTTGAGCACCTATGCAGATCTTCACTGCTGAAAACATTAGCACATCTGCAGGGGAAGCCGATTAATCTACTCAACTTCAATTAAAGCCTGCGTTATTGAAAGGCGGAGACCTCTTGCTCACTATTTCTTCCCGGCACAAATCTCTCTCTCTCTCTCTCTCTCTCTCGCTCTCTCTTACATGAAGACAATATTTAATTAATTCCTCAGCCGCGGTGTGTTAACAGGTGCTCGTTTTTCAGAATCAGCCCATGGCTTAGTGAAGCTTTGGATCATGGCACAATGGCACGCGTTTTTCCCACTCACAAACGCGCAACAAAAAGCCATCGTTTTCTAGAAGAGACAGCTTTTTGTCCCCGGAGAGAAGAGGAGCTGCTGTCCGGGAACTGCTGCACCATGTCCGGTCACAACAGCCGACGTTGAATGAAGGTTTCAAACCAAGTGATTTGACTAAATAATAGTAATTAAAAAATGCTCAGTGCTTGTGGAGACAACGGCGGACTTCTGAAATGACCACTACGCAGTCCGTCATGGAGTATTGATTTTTTTCTTGCTCCGTGACAATGCTTTGAGCAAGCAGGACTTTATATAGGCTATACAACGTATGGTCGTTTTTTTCATCTGGGACGCGTCGCCACAACAAAACGCCAAACTGGCTACAGCCGCAGCGATCGCCAGCTCCCTCATTCGGCAGAAGAGGCAGGCGAGGGAGCGGGAGAAAGCCAATGCCAACCGATGCGCCAGCAGCCCCAACAAGAGCATAGGGAACTGCGAGAAGCCCAGCAGGCTCAACTTGTTTTCACGCGTCAAACTCTTCGGCTCTAAGAAGCGCAAGAGAAGGCGGCCAGGTCTGATGTTTATGTGTGTCCTTTATTTTTTCTCGCTCTCAGACTTTTACTCATGTCCATCAATCATCACCACCATCATCATCATCATCATCATCATAGCTGACTGTATTCAGAAAATGTGACTACACTTTTAACTCCTCCGGGTCTGAGCTGCGCAGAGAGTAAGGATTTCACAGCTCACTGCTTTTGAGCACTGCTTTCTCTCTGAGCTATAGAGCTGATGTTGCAATATCACCAATGCACACAGCTCATCACTTGTTCTACACTACATATCATGCAGTCTATACGCAGTCTGAAGCACGGGTCTGTGGTTTCATTTGCTGGCTTTCTGATGCCAGTATTGAACATTTGTTGTTGACATGATCACTGGTTGGTCTTTTGAAATATTTACCGTTTTCATTGAGGAATACATAATATATGTGGTTCTTGTTTCTTAATTAATGTAGTGGGTTTATTTCTGGTTGGTGCACTGACTGCACTCTTAGGGGGATTTTGTAGTGATTTCATAGAACCATTTTTGGTCTTCCAAAAATCTTTCAGTATTCAGTTATCAACAGTTTTTTTTGTATGAAGTACACTAAAATAAAGCTTTTACCAGTCTCAAATGCTTTGTGGAAAAGGGAGTGGTTTTTACAGTATTAAAAATAAAGCTTCCAAAGTGGTGTTTTTGCAGCGATCCCATACCATGTTTTGGTTCCCAACAGAAACTTTTAATGATCACTTCTTTAAAGTAGTACTTTTTTCTTAGTATGAACCTAAAGAACATTTTTCCCCATTAAATAACTTTTTTAAAGAAATCTTTGTAATGGAATAAATGTATTAAGTTCTTCTTGGAACCACAAAAATCTGTGAATGGCATTTATTTTTAAGAGTATATATAATCAATTATTTGAGATGCTCCTGGTCAGAGAAATTTTAAAATACAACCACTTATGAGTGCAAATAGTACAAACTAAACAAAATACTGAGTACATATATTAATAATAGTGAAATAAGTCAGTGTAAATAAAGATATTTATTATGACAGAACAAACTTGACTATACAATTAAATTTATTTTAAGTGTCAGGTCAGGTAGAAACCTTTTTAAAGAAACATCTGCAAATCAAAATAACTGTAATTAATTGTTTGTGAATAAGACTTAAACAGCATCACTCAGAGAATGGATAAAAAAATGCTTTGATTTGCGCTCTTTACTGCTTTTTCTTGCAGTTTCTAACTCATAAATCCAAAGGTCTTTATCTGGAATTAGAATATTACCAAAATGCATGTTATATAATTCAGTTATCTATCACCTCGACACTGACGCATGCTTGGCAAATGCCCGGGTCCTGCTGGCACCAGCACTCACTATGTTTTCACAATGCACATTTTATGGTTTTCCAACAGTCATTTCCTGGCTCTGTGTTAAATGTTCCCTTCTTTTTCCTCACCCCATTTGTTACTACCCCCCCTCTGTCTTTTTTTTTTCCACCTAAATTGTGATGTCTCAATTCCACAGAGCCTCAGCTCAAGGGGATAGTCACCAAACTCTACAGTCGACAAGGCTTTCATCTACAACTCCAAGCTGATGGAACCATCGATGGTACAAAGGAGGAAGATAATAGCTACGGTCCGTTCACGTAACATGTTTTAACACGACCAATCCTACATGCTTCTTTCCCTTGGGCTCAATTGTGTTCTGTTGTACTGTAACTTCACAGCTATTTTCAACCTCATCCCCGTCGGGCTGCGAGTGGTGGCTATTCAGGGCGTCCAGACCAAACTCTACCTGGCCATGAACAATGAAGGCTACCTGTACACCTCTGTAAGTACAATCGTCTCTTCATAGCGCATCTTTGCAAGTCCCTCCTACACACCGTGGGCTCTTCAGAGATCAGGGCAGTAGTAAACATCCCACATTTGGTCTCTGCCGCTCTGATTGTAGTTAAATCTATGCCTTAGACAGCACCGTGGATGCCTGAGGATCTGAGCTGTTAACTTAAAGGTTGCGTGTTGGATTCTAGACAGCCTGCGATCGATGCACTGAAGAGTTAATGAGATCCAACTCCTGCCCAAACACCATCTGCCTCTCTTATTTATCGCGGCATTGTATCGTGCTCGCATTCGAAGATGAGATAATGGCATATTTAGACATGCCTATTAGCACCTCGCTTTCACACAAAGATAATTCACACTTCATGTAATTGTTCTGTGTTTGGACTATCTATAGAGCGCTCTTGGGAGATGATGCATAATTGTACGTGAGGTTTTTCCGCCCAATATCTGCAGTTTTTAAATATGGAGAAATCACAATAATGCTCTAATGGATATCCTTCTCTTTTTTTGCGAGCGCCTCCCTCACCTCTTTCGTTTGATTAAATGTGCTGTGGCGAGATGAATAATTTAGTACCTTGCCAATAAGTGCTTCTGTCAATTCAAAATGGACATTTTGAGCAACACTGCTGGCATTAGTACGCTAAAGATTTGCAGTGGCGCTTGAAACTCTTGGCTGGGTCTGTGCTTCATAACGCAGGATCTGTTTCGACTGTTCCTTTGCGTTTCAACTGTGTGTGGGTTCACGTGTGACCGTCTGCCCACAGGAATACTCAAACTAACACCTATGGTCGTGCCGGTATACACGTATCTTCTTGTTGATTTCGAGAGGTTGTTTTCCCCAGGATGAATGTATTGATTCACTGGAATGAGTCAAAGTGTTGGGGGCCTCAGGAGTTTAATGGTAATCAATCGGCAGCGCATACTGGATGGGACGACGTGCTACCATGTTTAGACCACTTATTACAGCTCCAATCAGAGGAATTTACCATCAAGGTTTAGAGGCAAATCACGATGAGGTGATGTGCGGATATTGATAGAGGCTTGGCTAGGGCATCTTCAGCTCGATTTTCTTTTATCGTCGTAAAAGCTTGCACACATTTGTTTTTAGGTTAGTGTGATTTCACCAAGTAGGGCATGTTTCTAGATTAACATCCATGTTGATCCTGGAACAACATTACAAAAGGCCAATCAGATTAAAGGGATACATTTACAGTTTATGGTAAGTTTAGGCTTACAGTTTGGGATATGTGCTTCTACGTGAGGGGTTTGTAACCTTTTTCATAGCATGGACAGGTGTTAGTATAAAAAATTTTTTGCGGACCAGTGTTGGGGTGTATTAGGCGATGTATTTTGATTGGTTTGTATGTGAAATTACATCTATATCACAAATGCATGCAACAACAAACTAATACAACTCACCATAACAGAGATGTTATATATGTTTGTTTCCACTCATGCTGGAGTAACTAAATCTTATAAAGATGGACGCCACACCCACCACATTGTAAATACTTTGCTAAGCAACGCAAATATGTTCGAATCCTCATAGAAAATGTTTAGAGTTATAGTAGTGGAGCGGCGCGTCTGGTCTGCAATGTGCACAGATATGGATATTGGTTCTTAAAGGCGTAACTCACAAAAAAAAAAGTGGGATCTCATATAGAGCAATTTTGCATTCTTGGGGCTGTTGTACATCATTGTATATAACTATTAATCCCCTCTGATTTTGGGAATAATTTACAGTTAGAGTTAGGTTTAGGGGTAGGGATTACATTATCGAACAGGAATGATGTTCCAGGATCAACATAGATGTTAATTCAGGATCGCATCCTATTTTGCAATATCACACCCGCCTTTTTTCTATCCCTCTCTCAAGGAAGTACATGTTTAACTGCTATAAATGATATTAATAAGTAAACTAATTTTAACTCAGCATAATCTGTTTGGATATTTCATATCATTTGTTTTGTCTGTCACTTTAGAGAATTAATTTGTCCCAAAAATGAAAATTTGCTGTTAATTTACCCATCTAATGTGTAAGCGAATTAAAAAAATTTTTTTTTGATTTAGTACAACTTTAAAGAAAATCTTTACATGAAATTGTGGTTCTTGGTGATTCATTAAATGTGAATCAATGGCTACTGGCAATTTGAAAGTTCAAAAAGATAAAGAGGCAAAATAAAATTAATACCCGTGACTCCTGATGATATATTGAGGTCATATAAAGTGAAACAATCAGTTTGTTCATGAAATTGATTTGAACGTTATTTATTTACAACATTACAACCTCGAATCCACAGCCTCAGCAGACAGTCCTGGGTGCCTCATGACAGTCTAGAGAAGGAATCTGCATATTGATGCACTAGAATAATTTTCTAACATCATTTTCTTTTCTAGGTGATGACCAATAAAAACTTTAATAGCCAATAAGAATCCATCCTGCTTTAAAGAGCTTGAACATTTAAAGAGGCAGAGAACAAAACTGCAACCTGATAACATTATACAAAATTGAGGTTTAATGCAAATACAGTTAACTTTATAGTTATCATTCTTGGCTTGAATGGGTAATTAGTCTGTATTGGAAATGTAATTTTTTTTTTCAATCTGACACACACTTAAAGGTAGTCTTTGATATCATTAGTGATTAAAAATAATAATTACAGTTTATAATCTTAATCTGAGGGGAAAAATACTGTGTATTATAATGTTGTGATGCATAAATTCAAAGTGATATTCTGCTTTTAAATTTTACTTCATTCAAACAATATGGATTAGAATATTAAAGTCCATGTGAAATCAGAATTTACAATCTTCAGGTCAACAATTAATCACTTCAAGTTAATCCACAGAAATAAAAATAGTGGCTCAGTGGTTAGGTCGCTGGGTCCAGTCCCGGCTGGGTCAGTTGGCATTTTTGTGTGGAGTTTGCATGTTCTCCCTGTTTTGGCGTGGGTTTCCTCTGGGTGCTCCGATTTCCCCCACAGTCCAAAGACATGCGGTATAAGTGAACTGAATAAACTAAATTGGCCGTAGTGTATGAGTGTGTGTGTGTGTGTGTGTGTGTGTGTGTGTGTGTGTGTGTGTGTGTGTGTGTGAATGAGTATGTATCGTCCCCTACTCAATATTCTGTTTCAGTTGGAAGTACATCAACATACTGAAATAACCATCTCAGCAACTTCCGGTTCACCCAGACTATCAAACTATTTATTCTATTGGTTGTTTTTAAATTTGACTTCATTCAGACAGCATGCATTAGAATGTTAATATCAAACTACAAACAACAAATATTTGCATTAAACAGAATCTTACTATCGATATTAGCCTGAACCATCTTCATTTTGTCTGCTCTCACTTTCTTCATCTCCCTCGCACACACACTTTTTTTTTTTCTCAGTTATGCAGATACTCCTCCACAAACACGTTGGAATATTGCTCTTCCCCTCATTCTCCCAGTCTCTAATGTTTCTGTTGTCTTCTCTGCCCATTTCACTCTCACAGGAGCACTTCACGCCAGAGTGCAAATTCAAAGAGTCTGTGTTTGAGAACTATTACGTGACCTACTCGTCAATGATCTACAGACAACAGCAGTCGGGCCGAGGCTGGTACCTGGGTTTCAACAAAGAGGGTCAAATCATGAAGGGCAACCATGTAAAGAAGACCAAGCCGGCTGCTCACTTCATCCCCAAACCTCTTAAAGGTTCGTTCAAGTGTCTTCTGTTTTGATCGTCAGACTGATGGCTTTCTAAAAATACTAGGTTTTAGACTGGGGGAGATATTGGTTGATTGCGGCGCAAGCAATCTAGTCGCTTGTTGGCTTTCCAGCACATATTTGCTGTTGTTTGGTGTTAAGGATAGAAATGTGCTTCATGAAAGGATGAAAATGGTGATGTGTTGCAGCAAGTGGATGCTGGGATTGTGCAAATTTAACTTGCATGGTTAAGGGGTTTTCTGTGCTATCGAACTGGTTAAATGGGTATTAATGTTTGTTGACAGTTTAGCAAGCTTGTCCAGCAGATTATGTGATATATTCATTATATAAGCATTTTAGATTTTTAGTCCGTATTGGGCATAAAAAAAAAAAAATCTTACTTAATATAATCTATATTGGAAATTTTATTTTCATTTCAATTTGTTTTCCAATTTCATTTGGCGCACATTAGTTAACCTTTTAAAGCAGAAGTAATTTGAATTTATTATATAATTATCATAATAGCTACATTCTCCAGTATTCAGTATGTTTTTTTTGGTTTATGTTTATTCATTTAGACAATATATTGTTTCTGATGTTTATTTCTATTATGTTCTGTTGTTTATATGTTAGTATATGATTTATTGGCCATAACTTAATACAGCAGTGTTATTTAGTAATATTTCTATTACTAAGTCACGTTCAGCTGGCATTTATAGAGAACTAATTTATTAACAATAGTTTGTGTTGTAAATTTGCACATTTTTCCTTTTTATCATCCATCGCTCAATTCATAAATTTTTTTAAAAACATTAGTAATTTTAAAAAACTTCAATTTAAAATGGATATTCTCAAAATTAATATCCATTTTTATACGTTGTGTTTTGACTTCTGAATTTTTGTGCAGCATTGAAAATATTAGGTTTCTTTTTTATATTTAATTTTTAATACAAAATACAACGTAACAGGCTTACGGTCCATAACAGGAAAATAGTTGTCTGCGTTTATCAAAATCTTAACACCAGCCTATCCCTATTTCTCATAGAATCGCTCTACTATTGACCCAAGATAGAAAATAAACCATAAAAAAATATATAGTTTAGTATATTGCGCCCTTTCTAGTAATATGGTTTTCCTCTTGAAATTAAATTGGTGCCTTCTTTCTCAGAACTGGTGAAACCAGAGGGGAAATCAAAAACTGCAGCTGCTTGTGTGCAGTCAGAAGTGAAGCTGAGATGGCTTGACATTAGTCATGGGAGCTCCATGCAACTGGATTTCACACAAACTTATGTTAAATGAGTTCATCATACTATTGTTTTTCTGCAATAAGGTGTTTTTTGGATAAAGAGTTCAGACAAACTACAGCTGGAAGTCATTCATTTTTACTTGAGAGATGAATGGAGTCCTGGTTATATATGCGTATGTGGAATTTTAAATCTGATTTGAACTTCAGTGCATTTATTCTCTTGAAATATATGAACTTTTACAGCTGCACCATATGCTACCATATGACTGAATGTGATGTGTTCCAATCAAAACATTCATTCATTCATTCATTCATTTTCTTTTCGGCTTAGTCCCTTTATTAATCCGGGGTCGCCACAGCGGGATGAACCGCCAACTTATCCAGCATATGTTTTACGCAGCGGATGCCCTTCCAGCTGCAACCCATCACTGGGAAACATTCATACACACTCATACACTACGGACAATTTTTTTCGCTTACCCAATTCACCTATACCGCATGTCTTTGGACTTGTGGGGGAAACCGGAGCACCCGGAGGAAACCCACGCGAACACGGGGAGAACATGCAAACTCCACACAGAAATGCCAACTGACCCAGCCGAGGCTCGAACCAGCGACCTTCTTGCTGTGAGGCGAACGTGCTACCCACTGCGCCACCGCGTCGCCCCCCAATCAAAACATGTTTTGTGTAAATGTACTGTAACGTGAATTATTGAGTAGGCTAATTTTACATTAGTGAAAAAGGGTAACGGCTACTTCATGACTAGTTCAGTGTAAAAAAACTGCAAATATTGGTGAATCAAACAAGATCAGATTCCTTTATTTGGCATCACTTCATAATAAGGTTTGTTGACATTGACATACATCTAAAGGATTAGTTCATTTTAATTTAATTAAAAAGTACTGTATCTACACTGTAAAAAATGCTGGGTTATACACAATCGATTTGTGTTGGGACAACATGAAGGAATTAAATTAGCTTATTAGTTTTTACAAATTTAAGTGGATTGAACTTAAAACAGTTAAGTTGTGCCAAAAAAAACTCAAGAATTGTCCTGTTTTAGCTCATTTAAAATAAGCAGTTTAAACAAATGGCAAAAATTTTGCCACCGCCAATGGCCGATTTCTGTATTTGTAAAAAATTTTTTTTCAGTTAAACCATATATAACTTTATGACAGGCTCAATGTGTGATAATCGGGACCCAAACAAAGTCCAGGACATTTTTTTAATGTGTTGGGAATTGTAAATATGGGATAGATGGGCCTTAAACTCCTGTTATGTCAACCTAGGTTTAGAGTTCAAAAAAGCAACAAGCCAACTGACCAGTAACAGTGAGTCATACTGTACTCGCTAATGATGATTCTTGCACACATTTAGTGAGTGTTAATTGTTCTAGGCTCTGTATATGGAACGGAATAGATGTGTAAACGTGTTCAAGCATTTTATGATTGTACTAGTTTTACATTTATGTTGTGTTCAGGTCCTCCAGAGAAGTTGTGATGGTATAAAATAGTCCATAAAACTATCAATAAACAAATTTACACTGTATATTTAGCTTTTTTCAGCTTATAAAGCTGCAGGAAAAGAGTCATATTTTCTACCATACACTAAAAATGCTGAAAAAAAACCCTAATTTGATTAAAATATGAACAATTAAATTTTTAGAAAAAAATGTTGCAGAAATTTGGGTTGCAACAACTCAGCATTTTGTGTATTGTAACTGCACATTTTGTACATGCAACTTAGACCAATTATAATTTTAACAAATTTACCATCAACACAAATGCTTTGTCCATTACTGTCTCATACAATAGTATCTGGATGCAGACTTGCACAAGCAAGCTGACACAAGCAGTCTCAGACATATGCACTCAATGGAGCTAGTGACATCACTGTGAGGGGTAGGGTTAGGGGCGGGGTTAGCTGTACCCATTGCATGCAGTCTCATCTTGCATCTGCACCTTGTCTGCATCCCGACCCTTCTCATCTCATATGCTTTCACTCAGACACTAGGTACTACTTATTGTAATTATGACAATGTGTGGAGGCATTCAAGTGCCTTCAACTCTGACATGATCTGAGCATGTGGCGACAGAATTGCAAATATTTCTTCTTTTTCACACTCAAAAGAGTCAGCAATTGAACTGTTAAAAGGGACAGTTCACCAAAACTGAAATTCTGTCATCATTTACTCTTCCTTTACTTGTTTCTAACCTTTATGAGTTGAACAGAAAAGATATTTAGAAAAATGTTGAAAACCTGTAACTATTGATTTCGATAGTATATGTTTATCCTATACCATGAAAGTCAATGCTTACAGGCTTTCAGCTTTCTTCAAAAAAATCTTCTTTTGTGTTCAAGAAACAAGCAAAGGGAGAGAAACAGTGAATACATTTTCATTTTAGGGGTGAACTGTCCCTTTAAGGTGATTCTCATCCCTCATTCTCTGTTGACACCAACAGAACTTATCGATCTACTTATAAAAACCCTAGCTTGCAAGAACCTCAATATGATCCTCACGAGGCCTATTTTTTCTTTTCTCTCCCTTCTCCAGTTGCCATGTACAGAGAGCCATCTCTCCACGACCTGACCGAGTTTTCCCGCTCTGGCAGCGGCACACCGACCAAGAGCCGCAGCGCCTCGGCCATGCTGAACGGCGGCAAGACTCTGAGTCAGAACGAGTCCACATAACCACCGCTGCCGGACTCCAGCGTCAACTCCAACAGCACAAACGCGTTTACAAGAGTGCAAAAAGTGTTTCCTGAAATCACTGTGAGATGAGAACACAAGTGCAAAACCTACATCGTACAATCTTCTGCAGGTCAACCTCGTGAGATACAAACAAACCAAGCCATCTTACCGATGTAGGGGTCTGCGGTCCCCCGTTCCCACGTGTAGCATATACAAAGCTCCTACTGAAACACCTACTTTGTGTTTTGCTCCATTTCTTCTTAGGGATGCCTGCAGCTCCATAGTGCTGAGTCAACTACAAAATGACAATAGCAGCTTGTGCGACCCATTTATCGGTATATAGAGGCAGAAATCCCAAAGGTTTTTGGACATATGATGCAAGTCCTTCAGCTCAGCTTTTTTCGTTTTTTATTTGAGAGCAGTGGTTCATCGTTGTGTGCTTTTTAGATGAGGCGTTTTGCCTTTTGAGCTCTTCTCCTCCCCAAACACATTGTTATTCTGCAAATTAAACAGATTTAGGGTTCGGTCTGTCAGTGCACCAAAGATGTCATTATTCTCTTTGTATGGAGGTAAGTCAATTTATGTAATTTCAGCTCTCTCAGACAGATGGTTGAGAAAAGCGCGAGAAGCGAATGTCATTTAGTCGGAGGAAATGTATTCGGGAGAGATGAAGGCTACTCGCTGTGCTTTTTTTATTTATTTTGAGGTCTGTTTATGTCTTCCTTTACTTCCTGTCTAATTTGGGAACCCAGCATCTTGGAGAAGTGTCAAATCAGACAGTGTTTAAATTATTGATTAACGTCAAGCCGGTAAGATTTCCGTTACGTAAAAACAGGGCAGGCTTTTTCTGCTTCTTCATATAAGGAAAGCTTCCATTGGGCAAAATCAGCATAAGTAAATAACCCGTCTATGAAAAGTCATTCTTAGTTACTAGTCTTCTCTGGTCAGGCAAGCAGCCCAGGTTCTAATTTCGATCAAACGCCTCTTTTTTGTTGTGTGTATGTACTGTATGTATGAAGCATATTTAATGCATGGGGGACAATGGACGCTGCATGTTGTGTGGCTTTGTATATTAACTACAATATGGAACCATGTGCTCTAATTGATACTGGAGTAAAATACAAATGTACTGTATATATATATATATATATATATATATATATATATGCATTTTAACCTGCTACCCGCCCGTTTATTATTTGTTGTACATTTAAGAAGCTGCACTGAATAAAATGTTTTGTATGTTCAGAGCATTCATGACGTCTGATTATGTTTAGAGAGTCTTGCTTGTATTTGGTACTTTTTTTTTATAACAACTATTTTGTATGTGGCAACCCTACTTTAAAACACAAATTTCAATCAACATTTTTAAAAAGATTAAAATGAAGGATTTATGTTAAGATATGCAATAAATATAACAATTATAAAATGATTAATAAATTAAATTCATTTAAAAATTATGTTCTATAATCATTCACCATGACATATATTTACTGTATCTAAAGTTAAAACAATTCTGACCTCTACCTATTAAAATACATAACAGAATAGGTGATCACACTTTTACTATATTCTAAAAACTTCTTGTTTCAATGTCATCAAATGATTCATGTTCTTAACATGGCTGAATATATATTTGTAGTGCTGAATAACATTTTCGTTATCTTTAATACATTCCAATGTAGGAAATTTAAAGCTGACCTTAGTTTTAAGCATATTAAACAATAAATGCAATTACAGAATACATGACTCACTGGTCCATCACAAACATAATTAATAACTTAATTAAATACAAAACACTTTGACATACTGGGTTATGTTATCAGTAGCTCTGACTGACAGATATAATGGCAACGGTGGCAAATAACTTTACATAAAAAGTTGTGTTAATTAAATGATGAGTTTGTTGTTTCTGGCCCAGGTATATAGTGAAACTCTTCACACCCTTTAAATATGCAAACTCTGAGTTACGTTCCTGAGGGGTCCTGAATGTCACAATGTTCATTGGCACCGCGGTGCATAAACAGAGGTGAATTCATCTAAATTTAAACCATAACTCGTGAATAAACATCAGGTCAGTGAGCAGTGTTTGATTTTTAAGTAGATAGTTCTACCTGTTTTTTATTGATGAATTCATATTGATGAAGACACTGTTGAACGAAGAAATTGATTTTGTTGTGCTTTGCTTCGCTGGAGTTGACTGTAATGAAACCTTGATCATGTCTAACCCATAACCTATGGGGAGGCCATTGGAAAACTATCTACTCTTGTTTAATGTACTGTAAATGGCCATTATATAGATCATCCAATTCAACTCTATTCAACTCCAATATGAACAAGCCGGTAAATAATGTGCATAGGGCCATTTTACTAGAAATGCACCAAAAATAAAGCATACGAGATGGCCTTGCCTGATTGAGTTTCAACATGTTTAAAATGGAATCGAGGATTTGTGGATTAGTAGAAGAAAGTCAAATGACATAAAATAGCTATTTACATGACTATTTTCATTATTTTCACTGTCATATACCAGTGTATTCTGTCTATATACACAAACAAAAAAACAACCACATTGAAATAATTGTGATATATTGACTCATCCACAACTGATGACTGAATTCCTGTACATGGTATAGAAAACAAAATAGGCTCCTAAACTTTAAACAAAATGTGTCAAATTTGTCCTTCATGTTCAACGCAGCGTGTGTAGAAGTGTCAATTTTAAATATGCTTCTTTTATAAGTTCACAGTATAATCACTTCAAGAAAAGTTAATGTGCCTCCATTATGGAAGGCAAGTTGTGCCAAAAGTCTTTAATATTAATGTGTGGAATTTAAGCACCAACATGGACAGTTTGACTTTAAGGACTTGAAGCCATTTCTTTAGTATATGTGTCAAACTAAGGCCTGCCATATTATTTTATATGGCCAGTGAGAGGATACGATTCACATAAAATGCTAATTTAAGTATTCGTGCGAGTAGATTACATACAAACTCAATGCAAACTTGGCAGCGCGAATGACATACAGAATTCACTTCAATTGCGTCCTCTGTGCTAGTTCAAGATATTCAACTCAAGTCAAAAAATTTGCGTGAGGTGAAAAACATCACGAGAGTAATCTAGAGAAAGTGACACAATACTTCACTTTTGGTGTGAACCCAAAATTCTAAATAAAAGTCCATGCTGCTTTGTATTGTGTATTGACTATAAACTAAATATCCCACAAAGCATGTTTGTTTTGCGACACGCCATCAGACGGCAGTGTTTCCACATTAGAACTAAGCAGAATTTTTTTATGTTTGGGTAATGACTGGTGTCTGATGATTGTTATTTACTTTGATGATATTATGTGGGTTTCTTAACCTAATAAAAAGGAATGCTAAAATTACCCAGGGAAGTCACATCTATTTTACATTTATGCAAATACGTGTATTACTTGTTACTTTACTATATAATAATCAAATAAAGAGACAATTATTTAACAATATGCTAAGTAAGGGTTGGTAGTAAAGTACATCCAGGTGGTTGTTTTTTGTGGAATGAAGTCTGACAGCGGAGCATGTTTATTTATAATAATAATAATAATTTTGAACATGTTTATTTATAAGACACTTTGTCTGCGTTGACGTGTTTTATTTTTAACACATTTTTTTGTATGAGTAAACACACAGTTTGACCAAGTCAAGGTGGCAATATTGAATGTGTTTCTTTAGTATGCCTAGACACTCACTGATGTTTGTATACGTGAATCCCAGCATCTCATATGCAAATACAGTCTTAAAGGGACACTTCACCCAAAATGAAAATTCTGTCATCATTTACTCTCCCTTCATTTGTTCCAGACCTGTTTGAGTTTCCTTTCTTCTGTTAAACACAAAAGAAAATATTTTAAAGAAAAATTTGAAAACCGGTTGACTTCCGTAGTGTTTGTTTTTCCTACTATGGAAGTGGGTAAATCTGGGATGGTTACATCACCGCTGCCCAGGCTAAGGCCATCAAGTCCTGAGTTAATATTTCATAACCTGACATGAATTATGAATGAACTGGGCTCTCGTTCCCAATAAACCCAGTGAGACAGTGAGATTATGTGCCTCTGGGAAAAAGTGCTAAAGACTTTGCATTCATTAACAGTCTTATCATTAAAATAGCATTACATGTGGTGGCGAGGATGTGGCATCTCCTGGTTGGTATCCAGATGGTGCCTGAAGAAGAAGCGCACACACTGACTGATATGGAAGAGAGATGGGAGAGATGTGTAGATACTGAAGAAAGGAAATGAGATGAAGAAGTGAAGTTATGATGGACAGCTCGGTGCTGATCTGCCGTTTTAAAATCTGATTCTGCAAGCAGCACTCAGGAAATTGTGCTCCGTGCTGCTCCAGTAAATGAAAATAATGAATGGAGCAGAACCAGACACGGGCCCCTGCTTTGTGCAGTCATGCGTGGCCACTCTAAAGGGCCTAAAGGTTTATTATGAGCTCAATGCGGTTTTGTCTTCTGCCACTTTAAATGCTTGAGCTTTTTTAAAAGTCAGATAGATTTTGATTGGATGTCAATTATTATTTTTTAGTTCATCAGCTTGTCTCTGACTCCAAAAATTGAGTTTACAGCACACTATTTCACATTATAAAAACTAGGGCAGCACAATATTGGAAAAATCTAACATTGCGATATATTTTTTTATTCTGCGATATATATTGCAATATGAATACAATTTCACTAGATTAGTTGCATAACTAGTTGCACAAATTGATTGGGATGATTCTGTAGGGGAGTGCATATGCATAAAATATAAGAAACAATCTACAAGCATAGATAAAATCAATAAAGAAAAAGATACAAATTAAATAAACAGTGTATTATTGTTTTCCGAGGGGTTGAACTGTATTCAGGTATACAGTAATTGAATAATCAAATTTAAAATAATAATTAATCTGTTTTTTAATTTGTCAAAGTTACAAACGGTACAATATCTTTGGCCTGAATGCTTTTAAAATCCTCACACATTCACAGGCCTCAAAAAACACTTGCGAAATGATCAATTATAATCCAGACTCAACATTGCATATACTCGCGATGTGACTATTGCGAATGTTCACATTGCGATATTGGTGCTGAAACAATATATTGTGCAGCCTATTATAAACTCACAATTGTGTTAACATTTACGCAGTTTAGAATTTTTCTCAAAATTCTGAGGTAAATTTTTTAAATATTCTGAATTGCGAGATGCAAACTCTACAAATAAATGTCAGGAAGACAAAAAAGGAAGATATAAAAATTCAGAACTATGATATAAACGGAATTCAGACTTTTTTCTTGTGATTCAAAGTATATATATCTTACATATATGGCTCACAATTTGGACTTCTCAGAATTGTGTGAAAGCCTATAAACTTGCTATTAAGAGAAGTAGTATTTTAATAAGAGATAGAATTGCGAGATGCAAACTAAGGATTCTAAGCAAAAAAGAAAAACGATGAGATTTAAATGTAGAATTAAAGACAAACTGAAAACTCTGACTTTAGAATTGCAAGCTTGTCTCACAATTACAAATTTCTCACAATAGACACTTTTTGGCAAGATAGTGATGATGCCTTTCAATGGTCATCAGCATCTTAAATTCTTACAATGTTTAGAATATGTTGATTTTTTTAATTAAATGTACATTTATAAAAGCTACTCTTTGTATTATTTAAATTTGCATTAAATTACAAAAACAAATAGTTAATGCTTATGCAAGGTGTCTATTGGCGGGACAGAAAATTTGACATTTTTCTCTCTTCTGGCTGCAAGTTATCAGTCTACAAAACTTTTTTTTTCGAAAGTTGTGAAACTTTATCATAGATTTTAAAGATATTTTTATTACTTGTGCAAGTTGGAATGCAAAAAATAATTATTTGTGCTACTCTCCCATTCACTGCTCTCCAAGTTTACCGAACTATGACGACTTCCACTTCTGAGAATCCCAGAAATGTTAATCAGGTCTATTATGAACTTATATCTTGCAATGGGAAAGGCACAAATTGGTGAGCACAGACTTCTTATAGAAATTATATGCTGTCTGAAATATCAAGTTCTATTATTATTTCTTGCATAACACTGTCACACTCATCGTTACTAGAAAGTATAGTTGCAGGTCTGTGTTTATATTTACAGTACAGCAGTGTGCTGGAGCAGATCTGAGCGTGAAGTTGCCATCTGTTTGGCTGTATGTGTGCACTGATGCTGACGGGAGTGCAAAAGAAAAGCAGCGTCTACCATCACCAATTGCCATTAATATCAGGAAGGACGTGACTCTTTAAAAACCCTTTACATGTAGTTTTTTTTTCTGCTTATAAATGTGTATATGTATCTACACTTCAGATTCAGATATTTAATGTCTAGCTGGAGGAAATGCATACAGTCATACTTTATTCCATGTCTCATAAATGCATCGAGTCAGGCCATCAGGAGAATCTGGAAGCTTATGGCTTCTGTCAAGAGAGCAGGTTAAAAATGCATGCAAGCTCTGTATAAAAAAGAAAAAAAAAATCAAACCTTGTGTTGTTTGTTTTATGCATCTTTTAAAAGCTTGGCAATGCACAGCATCTTGTCTCACTCTTTGTCTGCTTGTCTTGCTCTCAATTCCATTGGGGTTTATGTATGTATATACATGCAAGCAAACAAATAAAATCATGCACATATGCTGGCAGCTGCTTCAATGTAACCCTGCCAATGGCCCCCACAAGGGACATCACCAGTCTTTAACTGAAACGTCAACATAATTATGACAAAGATACTTTCCGCCAATTTAAAATCCAAACACCAATGAAAACAACATGAACAGTAAAGTCTGATCAGCAACCAAATGACATTTCAGTCAGCGACATCTTGCTTGTCAATACTGGTACATATATGGAATTAATAATAAGCAACTTATTAAACTTTGGCTTAGTCACTGATTTATCAGGGGTCGCAACAGTGGAATGAACCGCCAATTACTCTGGCATATGTTTTATGCGGTGGATGGCCTTCCAGCTGCAACCCAGCACTGGGAAACACCCATACACTCTCTCACTCTCACACACACACACACACACACACATACACATTCATTCACTATGGTCAATTTAGTTTACCCAATTCCCCAATTCACCTTAATTTGTAACCAGTCTGACAACTCAGGTTACATCTATAAAGGATTTAGCCAGATATACTCAGTGTGAGTGTTTACAACACACCATACTGAACATGCTGTGTGTGGTGTCTGATTCGCAAATGTTCATGGGCCAATGGCATCACCACATTGAAATGGTCTATACAAGATTTAATGAGAAAAACTAAATGATTTAAAGCATCATACTATGAGCTTGATCCTAACTGTGATGCCTGACTCACTAGAAAAGAACTCATATGAACTAGTTCTTCATAACGACTCAGTCAAAAAGATTCATGAAAAGGCCTCAAACATAGTCTTGAATGTTAAAAAATAAATAAATAGAAATTGAGACAAAAATTTTGAAAACAAGTCTGAAAACTCTTTTGAGAATTAGTCAACACATATAAACTCATGCAGTACATGAAAATATTGCACCATAAATTACACTGTATTAATTGATTTATGAACAAATGAATCAGTCAAAATGATTCACACAATGGCCTCAAAGGGGCAAATATGTAAAAATGACTCATGAACAGTGTAAAACTCTTTCATGATTCAGGTTTGAATCAGACTCACTAAGAATCTTTGTGGCTGAACTTGAATTCTCTAAGTCAGCATGAAACAGATTAAGACTGTCCTTTTTTTTTTCCATATCGTGGCTTACATCCACTTGAAATGGTCCTGAAAAAAAAAAAAAAAAACGTAGGGCAGTGCATGATTTCTTCTTTTGAGAACTGATTTGACTGTTGAAAGATGGGCATTGCTAACAAACTAGAGGAAGATTGACGACTGCATTGACGAACTTTGAAGGCAAATAAATAAATTTTTACTAAATATCAAAGTACACAGATACATTGTTTATAACAAACACTACTGTTTACATTTAACAACAATAAGAGTAAATTATGAGTTCATGCCAACTTTAAATGCTGAAATACACAAACAACATTTTAATTTAGTGCTGGTCAGTCAGGTTTAATAAAAAAAACAAAAAACATTTTTTACAGCAAAGTTTAACTTGAAACAAGTGGTATTATATAAATATAAATCAGTGTCGTAAAGCTTATGATTGGCCATTTTAAAATAGTGGAATTCAGATTCAGATCTACAGAACCCCCTGATTAACACCACCCACACACAAGCACACATAATTCACATACACAACACTTTTTACTGCATAGGTTTGTATAAAAACCTCATAGCTTCCACAAATATATTCCCAGACAAACTGGGTAACCAAGGGCACATCCATAAATCTGTGAGTGATTTATAGATTTCTCAGACTCTGTGCTCGGCTCCCGGTTTGAGCGCTGATGTGTGTATGCGCTCGGCTTTGGCACTCATTTCACCTGATCGATCAGTAAACAGTCAGAGTTCAAGGATAAGACGGATCTCTAGAGCAAAAATGACAGCTTGATGATGCCATTCAGTTTGATGATGCCATTCTAACAAAACGGGAACAGACTGAACGTGAGACCGAGCGGAAAGCAGTGAACTGAATACAAAGGGGGAGAGAAAGCAATAGGCGACTCTTTTTAAAGAAATATAGACAGGAACTTACTATTTATTAAACCACAGGATTGTGGTTTGTAATTACAAGGGCTCCATGCATCACCTTTCTGCTGAAGCGGTGTTTACTGTCGAGATTGAAATATACTACCATAGATTATCTGACATGACAGGCCAAATTAATGTCTATCAGTAATCATGCATGTGAACCTTTGGCTTTCCCTGTATAATTAATGACAATGAGGGTCATGAGATTTGTGACCGGATAATGAACTCCAGAAATGAACACAGAGGACATGATTTCATATAACGCACAGATAACTCACATTATGGATTTAATTAGGGCAAATGCACCGACTGCACTGTGATGATACTAAAACAGACATAACTGTCTATCCTATCCCTTACAAAAACACAAAGACACATGCATATATGATGTTTAACATAGAGAAGATTTTTTAACACATTTTTAACTATGTTTTAATAATTAATTTCTTTTTTCTTTGTCATGAGCACAGTAAAAAATATTTTAATAGTTATTTTGCTACAGTATTCAGCTGAAAGTGCAAATTAAAGGCTTAACTATGTTAATTAGCTTAACTATGTTAATTGCAGTCAACAGTATATTCTGTTCAGCATTATATAATCAGATTCCAAAAATTAAAAATTTCTAATTATATTACATGAAGTACTCTGATTAAATTTGTTTTTATTATGTATTTTATTGATCGTGTATTATGAAATACTATGTTTTTTTTCTTATTTAGTGGCATTCAATAATTATAAATTCTGATAACCATGACAAAAATACTTAAGGACTTTGAAAATGTATTGTATGTTTAATATTAATATTACAAGTAATATATGTTCATGTAATACAAGGCCAAACCCTTATTTCAAGGGTAAAGTATTTGACACCTGAAATTTAATATATACAGTGCTGGGTAGATTGCATAAACATTGTAGTCCATTAATTGTAGTATAATAATTGTAAAAATAATAAATAGTCCAAAATTGTAGTTATATATATATATATATATATATATATATATCAATCACTATTATCTACAACATTAATTGTATTAAACAACGCATTGCTATATGTGAGGTCTTTCTAAACTGAAGGATCATAATTCATAATAAAGTAAAATTAAAGCAAATTTGAGCCAAAATAAACCACTTGGAAAGATTAAATATTTTAGTATCATGTGAGATTCTAACAAACAAAAAAGTGTTGATTTTTTTATATACATCAACTATTTTGGATCTGAAAAAGTGCTGTAAAAAAAACATCCGATAGCTGATTAATGCATGAGAGCCAGCAGTAGGTTCCAAATGAACTGTCTGAGGTAAGGGTACTGCTCTCAGCAGGGTACTTGAGTGATGAACGGCTGCTGATGATGTCCTGGAGCTCGTTGAAAATTTATTTTCTAACATGTGCATTCTTCATAAATAACCACCTATCTGTACATTCTCACCTAAAGACACAAATGCAGTACTACGTGTACATTTCTAGTGAGTTTAGTCCTCTGCCATGACACTCATTGTGTAAAATGCAACAGGCGGATTGATATCAACTCTGATACAGTGTACTTATTTATTGATAAAATACTGCATGGCTGGAAAGACCTCTCAACCACCTAAATTCAAGAACTAGTACAAACTATATATAAACATCTTACTAAAAATAATACTAATGCTAACTTATTTTTATATTAATACTAAGGTTTACCTTATTTATTTACCTCACTGTAAAGGTGATTAATTTTATTACATTCTGAATCAATCTTAAACATGTAGCATATCAAACCTTGCCATCTCAGATGGGTTTTTCAGATCAATGTTGCCATTCTGAGAGCTGAAGCTCATCGACTGGTTTGCTGGCTCATTAGAGAGTGTGATATGCAGCTCTATCTCTGTCAGGTACAAGCCAATTTCAGAGCCAGTCATTCTGTGATGAGAACAAGGAGCACTATTAATGAAAGGTTTCCTCGGATATTTCCTGTGAACTTAATCAGCCAAGGCTAATCATAGAACCTGCACCATCTATCTAATGAAAGGTTAAAAACTATGAAAAACTATGAAAAGATTGAAATTATTAACATCAGGCTCTTAGCATGTGACCTGATAGCTTCCTTTAAAGTTATTAGTCATTGATCTTGGTCATTTCATAATATTTTGCAAATACGTCCTATAGCTTCTGATCAGACCTGCATTTGGAGGTATTTTGGTCCACTCCTCTGCACAAGCTGTTTTGCAAATATTTTGGGATATCTTGCATATTTTTGGAATGCCTCAAATGGCCTTGAATAGAAATCATGCCACACAGCATTTCAATGAGATTGAGGTCAGCACTCTGACCTGACCGTTCTAATATATGGAATTTCCTTTTGTTTGGACTGCCTCTGATAGTGATTTATTCCTTTGTTTAGGAACAGACAAGTCGCATGACCCACTTTCTTTCAAGTTTCAGATCACAAACTTTCTTACAATTGGAACGATGTGATTTTGATCACTATGCCTGCAGATCCATGCACTTTTTTCCCTCTATCCAGAGTACTTTGTTATTTGTTAAAAGATTCTTTGACATGTCCTAATACTGACCTTTTCAAGGACAGCCAAAGTACCACTGGTGCTGAATTTCTTTCTTTCTATTTATAATCAATCTGCTTCAATTAGGACTGATGGAGCCCCAAGTCTACAAAAGACATCCCATTGTAACCTTTTACAACCTAATGAGGCTGTAAAATTCCTCTTCGGTGGTTTTTGGAAATCTCTTTATGCTGTTACCTTTTTTCAACAACAGCAATGTGCTAAAAATGAAAAGTTACATTTTTTAAAACGTTCGTCATAGAGACAGCAACAAATAACAAAATGATCCCCAATAACACAGATCTGCAAATATTATGATAATAAAAAAGCAGTATTATGACAGTCAGTAGACTGGCTACGAACATGCGCCTACGAAAATACAGTCCTGTAATCCACAATTGTTGTTTTGGTTGTCAAGTAAATGTACATGACATCAACATTCTCACAAAATCAAGTTTTTATTGTTTACAAAGAGACAATAATGGAATCATTTTCAAAAGCCTGAAAGCTGTTTTGAAAAGTTTACATTTTCAGGCTGCCAAAATTATATTAAAAAAAACAAAAAAAATTTATTAGCTTGAAAATGGTGTTTTGAAAACCTGCCCCCGGCAGTTAAGACCAGATAAACAAATCATGATAAGTAGCATGATAAGTCATTGTTTGCATGTGTTTTAACACCTGTCTCCAGTTATTATTTTCAATAAGTCTATTCACTTAAAAATTAACATGTCCACAATGTCCATAATTATGTTGATTGATTTCAACATTTGTTTATTAATCATATGACACTGCAAAAAAAAAGCATTTCTAAATAGATTCTAAGGTTTATCCGTTTTTTTTCTAAGATCTATTGGAGCCATTGGCTAATTAAAAATTGCTCCTGTATGTGTCACTGCAAGCAATGTATTGAATATGCTATAGCTGTTCAGCTGACCAATTCTCATCATATATTTTCGAAAGACTAAAATGTAGTTTGACTGAAGCATCCTGAGACAATTATGTTTGTAAATTGATACAAACACTACAGGCATGACCATAGCATGCTGCCAAGCTCAGGTCACATTGTTTTAAGTTGAACAAACACTGACACCTGGTGGCAATTATTACATGCAAAATCTGCAACATATTTAAATAATAATAATAATAATAATAATGCCTACACTGCACATATAAAGCAGAAAACTGTAAGACAAAATACTTAGTGTTACAATATCCTTATTTAAAAAAAACAAGTATATGGCACTTTTCTGTATATTCATACTGTATACGGTTTAGCATGGATTGAACTTCCCTATCCAGGGCTTTTATGGAGTACAGTGCACCACAAGCACCAAAGTCTTGTTACCTCTTTGTAGTGAAGAATTCTGGGTCATTTGGGGGGTGTCCATCAGGCTTGGGCTGTCAGGTGGAGAAGTAGCAGCATATAATCCCATAGGGATGCAGTGTTGTTGAGCAGCACCTTCTTCTGTGTGAAGGGTGAGATGAACTGGAGGTTCTGCTCCGCTTCTTACTAATGCTATAAAGCACCTGTAAAACTGGCAGTAAACCCCGAATTGACATGGCTATAAAAATACCATACAAATACACTAATACAAGCACATACCTGATTATTGAACAATACATAGATGATGGGGTTCAGAACGGTGCTACTCTTTGCAAGTAAGGATGACACGACGCTGGCTGTGGGGCTGGTAATGCCAGTGCTGAATGTGCCGAGCAATGCCATGACTCCGTACGGCATCCAGCAGAGCAGGTAACAGGACACCATGGAAACCACCATCACCAGCACGTGTGTTTCCCTCCGCTGTGCAGCTGTCTGATTGATCTTAGCAACCTGTGGGATGAGGAGACACGCTTTGAGGTTTGCTTTTTCAAAGAGTAACAACAAAAGGCCTGGTTTGAAATGCCACATGGTATTTATGCAGCAGAATGTCTGCTCTGTTTTTGAATGTAATGGATGGTGAGAGAATTTAATGCCTGTATGGGTTTTATTAACATTATCTTTATTATATTTATATATAAACAGTTTTTGGCTGTTGTGGGTTTTGTAAAGACCAAGAAATATTAGCACATTTGCATACTAAACACCTAAATCTGATCCAGTTGTGCATATAAGTAAAAATTAAACAGTTAGTGTACCCAAAAATGAACATCTACCACTTTAATGTATGTTTACGCAAATGATGGAGTAAAAATGGAAATGCTATCCTTTGTAATTTTGAAAAACAGTACGCATGCCAGGCCAGTAGATGGCGATGTTACTTTGTATAGGAACCCTATATGCTTACGTGCATGTAGGTCCTGTAGTCCACTGGCTGTTTTGGCTGTCAAGTACTTGCGCATGCCTACAGACTAAACGTGTAATTACCGTAACGTTACATTTTCACACAATCATGTTTCTTTTATGCTTACATGATGACAATACCAGTATTATTCATCAAAAACTTGCACGTTGCTAATTATTTACAAAAGTTTTTATGAACCCATAAGGATATGGCTGTGTAAATAAAAGACTAAAACTCCCACAAAAGTTTTCCGTTTTTAAAAACTGTGTTTGTAAAACACTACTTACTTATCCTCAAGTTACCCATAAGATGTAAACCTATAAAACTTTAGGTAATGTTTTAAATGCAAATGAATATATTTTAATAAAACCCAAGCAATTTCTGTCACACCATAACCAAATGTTTTAATAAAGGTCTATGAAATGCATCTATGTTATGTGCGAGTAATGTGCATTTTGATTTTTGCACCAATTATTTTTTTCACATTTCACAATTTATTATTTAACATTTTAAAAAAAAAGTGCCATAAAATATAAATCATAAAAAAGATTGTTTTGTGTTTAAAATATATGATGCCCATTGCCCTCTATTTTTATATGTGAATAAAAGACTCAATTAAATATTGATTTAATTTAAAACGTATGATTAAAAAAAAAAAACATTTTGCAAGATTTAGATTCAACCTCTTGAATCATATGGATTTATTTTAGGACCCCTTTATGACCATTATTTTGTGTTTTGCATATTAGTCTTATGGTTTTGAAACGACATGAGGTTGAATAAATGACTCAAAAGAATTTCACTTTTGGGTGAACTAACCCTTTAGCAATGACGATGAGAAAGACTTGGTTCTGGACGGCAGCATGAAAAATGCTTCATTTATGGCGAAACAAACGTTTGGCTAGAGAGAGATCGATGGGTCTTACTCTGAGAGAGCTCTTTATCAAAATCACTGCTTCCACTCCCACTCTCTTTCCCTTTCAATTTTTTCCCTCTTTCACTCTTCACTCACCCCATGAATGGCAATGAGGATCTTGCTGTAGCAGTAAACCATCAGAAGGAGAGGCAGCAGCAGACAGAAGACAAAGAGGCAGATGACGTAAGACCGGGTTTCCGGAGAGCGCTGGTTCCACTGGACTGAACAGGTGGTGCCGGGACCCTCAGGACCGTAGCTGCTCCAGCCCAAGAGCGGTGGTACTGTCCACAGCAGAGAGTACAGCCAGCAGCCAGTGATAAAGAGCCAGGCCTTCCTATAGTCAGACGCATCTGCTTTTGAGCAGCAGAGGATGGTACTGTAACGCTCATATGACAGCACAGCAAGGGATACCAGTGAAACAATACCTGTTGATGTTGAAAAAAGACACACATTTAGTTTTTACTAATTATTTTATATACTTAACCTTACCACATAAAACTACTGTTTGACTGATTGGTGAAGTTCACTCAGAAATTGAGCAGTATTTGTACACTAAACCTACACTTACAACTTTGCTTAATCTCTCTAGAATGTAAATCAGGCAAATTAATTATTTACTCATCAATTATGAATCAAACAAACAAACAATCACATGAAATTCACACAAAATGTAAACCATTTTTAGCTTATGAACAGCTTCAGGTGTCATTCGCTTCCAGTTATTTTCCTGTGGAGAAAGTCTGTTATCTATGTTCTGTTATGTTGCTTGATAAACTGGTATCATATTAGTTTAATGTATTATAATTATCATAAACACATCAGTTTATAGCATAATGAGATTTATAGTTTAATGCTTATACTTTTGTTATTTGATTATAGCACACAATAACAATAAGGTCGATAAACAGGAATTTAGCCTAAACCTTAGTAAGCTTTTCTGACATTATTTTTCAAAACAACTTTTACCAAACCATGTATAAATGTACTAAAATCTAAACATCTCACAGAAGATGTTATCCAAATCCAAATGTAGCGTAATGCAAATCCAGAAAGATAGACTCTTTCGAGTCAGCTCTTTGCAGTGAATCACATTCATGCAGTTTGATCTGGTGATTGGTGATTCTGTAAGCTAGTCACTTTCAGAGTCAAAATAACATAGACAGGCAACATAAGATTGATACTGGTGATTCCTGACAATACACTGAGGTCTTATGAAGCAAAACATTAATAATTTATATAAAGTCACAACATTAGCAACATAGTTCATTAACAGACATACATTTTCCGTTGGGACTTCAATAATCAGGAGCAATTTTTGTCTATAGGCCTATATACTTTCTCTGGATCTCAAGTGCCTGTAGCCGCATTTTATGGATCACCGGACTTGGTTTCATCTACAAATCTTCCTTAATGTTTGACTGAAGAAAAAAGGATGGCTTGAGGGTGAGTAATTTTTTTACTAACTTGCCCTTTAAAAAGCACATTTACTTCAGCCGAAGTCTCCCATGTCACATAACGTTATCCTACCTGAATACAACTTTCTGTTATTGTTGTATAATATCCTAACGTATGTCCTAACTAATAAAGCTAATTAAAGTTTTCTCATTATAACTTTAACAAACTTCTTTATTTCGTCCCAGGCTTACCGAACAACGCGTTGGCAAAACCGTACCACCTGCATCCGTGAACTCCCGTCAGCCACCGGCCGTGAACGGACGCGGCGAAACTTAAAGGTGTACCGAACAGACAAACAAGCATATCGCTCACAATGATGTTCAACAGTATCAAGTTAATCGGGGTCCTCAGTACATGAAAACGAGCGAACACCAAAAGAACAACAAAGTTACTGAGGAAACCGAAAACGAAGATTATTCCCAAAACCACCGCGACCACAGTGTATCCAGCGCGGCTGAATCCAATCTGATCTGCGGGGGAGAGAGAGTCCAACAGGCTGCCGTTCACCGAGGAGTCCCGGAGGAAGCGGACAGCGACCATACTACTGGAAACAGCACACCTGTATGCTATAGAGAAGCTAAGGAAAGAGAAAGTTAGTTGCACAGTCTGGTTATTGAAATGCCATATATATCCAGAGATTCCCCCCCCCCCCAATTCAATCTATCAGCTCAATCATCACCATAAAGCCTTTAACATCCCATATGGCAAGCCATTTTACCATTTATATTTTCAATTAATATATGTTGTCATTTCTAACATGTTTTAGTAAGAATTCCAAAATGAGCTGTTTATTGTTGAATGTGCCTGTTATAAATGTTTTCAAGGTTTACACATAAAAAGCCCATTGTTATTTAGAAGTATCCCCCCTGATGACATTGTAGACTTTGAAGTAAACAAGTAAATATGACTGGCTAACCATTTTGTTTTTGTAAGCCAGCTAGTGAAGTTCCTCTTATTTCATAAGGTGCCCTACACTAAAAAAAATATTCAAAGATGATTCAAAGATGATTTGGGCTGAATTTAAACAAATTAAGTTGAACATTACTAAATTTAATTTGTTTGTTTAAATTCAACGCATATAAATTGTTTCCAACAGTTTAGCTGAAACTGTCAGGGTTTTTTTTTTTTTTTTTTCATTTTTTCGGTGTAGTGACAGGACCGGTGGGTTAAACTTATTTGGATCTTTAGCAGTGCTTTGCTTCTAAGATTAAATGGTGGAAATTTCCCGAAGTTGGAAAGGAGCTGTGCGGGCACTGATGTAAACTTTACAGTCTGTTGTGAATTAGGTCAAAAGAAGAAGACAGTCTTGGCGTATCTCAGTGGATAAAGGCAATAACCTCTTGCATTACCTTAGAAAAGATTACCTATTTTTTGAAAAACAAGATTAATATATTTTGGTCCATCTGGAAAGTGTCTACAGTCGTGGCCAAAAGTTTTAAGAATGACATAAATATTGGAAATTGGAAAAGTTGCTGCTTAAGTTTTTATAATAGCAATTTGCATATACTCCAGAATGTTATGAAGAGTGATCAGATGAATTGCATAGTCCTTCTTTGCCATGAAAATTAACTTAATCCTAAAAAAACTTTCCACTGCATTTCATTGCTGTCATTAAAGGACCTGCTGAGATCATTTCAGTAATCGTCTTGTTAACTCAGGTGAGAATGTTGACGAGCACAAGGCTGGAGATCATTATGTCAGGCTGATTGGGTTAGAATGGCCGACTTGACATGTTAAAAGGAGGATTGATGCTTGAAATCATTGTTCTTCCATTGTTAACCATGGTGACCTGCAAAGAAACGCGTGCAGCCATCATTGCATTGCATAAAAATGGTTTCACAGGCAAGGATATTGTGGCTACTAAGATTGCACCTAAATCAACAATTTATAGGATCATCAAGAACTTCAAGGAAAGAGGTTCAATTCTTGTTAAGAAGGCTTCAGGGCGTCCAAGAAAGTCCAGCATGCGCCAGGATCGTCTCCTAAAGAGGATTCAGCTGCGGGATCGGAGTGCCACCAGTGCAGAGCTTGCTCAGGAATGGCAGCAGGCAGGTGTGAGCGCATCTGCACGCACAGTGAGGCGAAGACTTTTGAAAGATGGCCTGGTGTCAAGAAGGGCAGCAAAGAAGCCACTTCTCTCCAAAAAAAACATCAGGGACAGATTGGTCTTCTGCAAAAAGTATGGCGAATGGACTGCTGAGGACTGGGGCAAAGTCATATTCTCCGATGAAGCCCTTTTCTGATTGTTTGGGGCATCTGGAAAAAGGCTTGTCCGGAGAAGAAAAGGTGAGCGCTACCATCAGTCCTGTGTCATGCCAACAGTAAAGCATCCTGAGACCATTCATGTGTGGGGTTGCTTCTCATCCAAGGGAGTGGGCTCACTCACAATTTTGCCCAAAAACATAGCCATGAATAAAGAATGGTACCAAAACACCCTCCAACAGCAACTTCTTCCAACAATCCAACAACAGTTTGGTGAAGAACAATGCATTTTCCAGCACGATGGAGCACCATGCCATAAGGCAAAAGTGATATCTAAGTGGCTCGGGGACCAAAACGTTGAAATTTTGGGTCCATGGCCTGGAAACTCCCCAGATCTTAATCCCATTGAGAACTTGTGGTCAATCCTCAAGAGGCGGGTGGACAAACAAAAACCCACTAATTCTGACAAACTCCAAGAAGTGATTATGAAAGAATGGGTGGCTGTCAGTCAGGATTTGGCCCAGTCGAATTGCAGAGGTCCTGAAAAAGAAGGGCCAACACTGCAAATACTGACTCTTTGCATAAATGTCATGTAATTGTCGATAAAAGCCTTTGAAAAGTATGAAGTGCTTGTAATTATATTTCAGTACATCACAGAAACAACTGAAACAAAGATCTAAAAGCAGTTTAGCAGCAAACTTTGTGAAAACTAATATTTGTGTCATTCTCAAAACTTTTGGCCACGACTGTAGAGTCTAGATGGTGACTCTTTTGTTGAATTGATGGACATTGAAAGTATATAGACAAGTATGCTGTAATTTAATATTATTATGTTTGTTCACTTATTAATTATTTTTGTTTTGTTTTGTATATTTTTATTTAGTAAAAAAAAAGTTAACGTTTGTCTGTAAACTCGAACAATATTAACAGACAAAGCCAAAAACAGTTATATCTTATAGGCTACTACTTGCTTTACATTACTGTCGGACCCAATATTGTGGCAACTTAACACATCATCATTTTTCTTTAGCTTTAATCTTTCTAGAGTCAAATTGTGCCTTTTCCATAAGCAAAACCCACTGTAAAATAAAGTGAACAAAGGACCAAATTTTTACTGATGTGATCTGGAATTCACCTTTTATTTGTTGGCATCAGGAGCGTCTTTATGATTTGGTTTCTGTGTAGACCTGAGTTTGTCTAATTCATCATTATTAATTTCCTACTGCAGTGTGGACAGAGCTAAACAGGCACTGATGTAGAAGCAGGGCTGCATTCAGCTATGACAAAATGTTTGTTTTTTTTAAATGGAAAGGTGGTGCATTGACAACCCTGTTTTGACACATAAGGGGTGCATCTGGCAGCTGAGAAGTCCGTTCTTTGTGTTGTTTTTGAAGAATTGTCAGAGCCTGATCTGTATAAATCTGCATAAATAAGTTTAATACTGCAAAAAATACATTATAGTCACTGCTCTTGCCATCCAGAATACAAGAGAACAGAGTTTACTTGGACCCTTTGTACAAGCTGTCTCTTAAATACTGCATGGTTTATATACCTGTTGCTGCTAATTGTGTTGACATTTTTGACACACCCACCAAACAAAGATCTTATTCTGTGGAAGTGGAGTTTAGCCACAATATTACATAATAAAGAGGCACATTACACAACTCATCATTTTGGTAGATTGCCTTCAATATTAGCTGTAGTATAATTACATCTTAATTTTTATTTCTTAATTCATAATGCCTCTAAAGGAACAGATTCTTTTACAAGATGGCGATAATGCGATTTCCAAACCCAGAAATGTGAAAAGGGTCTATAGAAGTAAAAATGGCTTGCCACATTGTTCATGTGTGACCCACCTATATCACCATTTAATGAGCTTGAGGGTCTTTTGATATCTGTCTAAAAGGAGATTTGTGTTGAAGTGCTGACATATGAGAACATCTCACCTCTCTAGAAGCTTCAGACATCGTCTAGTCATTCGAATATATGACTTTGTACTAGTCCACTTATTAGAGAGAACAATTTAAATGTCACACATGACAGATTTAGTTTAAATGTTCTCCTCTTGTTGTCTTGCTTTGGCATCAGCCTGATTTATTTACTTCATATGAGAGCAGGAAAATTAGGGCAGATGGAAGAGAACTTAAAATGTGCCAAGGCATCAATAATCGAATAGTGAGCAAGCTGAAATGACAAGTTCCACCATCTGGTCCACTATAAAGCACACTTTTTTTTTGCTGTGATCTGCAATTGAGTGTTGTTCAGTCAACATAAAACTGACCTTATTTGCTTTCTTAAGGTGAGACACTGCAGGTTTTTGCATGTATCTCTGTTTTCAGATTTTAGACTTTTTGGATTTTCATAAAGTATTGTTTTTGTTGTCTAATGCAAAGAAAACATCCAAAGTACACATTTAAGTGATACATTTGGTGCAATTTTTTCAGTTTGTGACTGCAGATTTTAATTGAAATATATATTTTTTTAAAAGCCATGAGTTTTCCTTGTCCTGCACTGAGCCATAATAACTGTCCACTTCAGCAGCTCTCAAACTAAACTTAATAATTTTATTCATATCTATAGTCTGATCATTTATTTTTGTACTGAGGTATATGTTCATACACACACTGACACACATTAATCAAAAATGAAACAAGAATTATGAACCTGACATCATCTAATGTTCTGATTTTTGTGCTAGAAAAGTATGCTAATTGGTGCATATTCAAAGAAATAATGCCTTATTTGCACTCTCTCCTCTCCGTGTGGACCAGACACTTTCTTATCAACACTCCATGTTTCTGAAAAACATCTTGCAATTCTTAGTGTGCCTCACACAGGTGAGTGTGCTTGACAAACCACCTGTAGGACACACACTCTCTTCTCCATATGCACCAAACCCTTTCTTATCAACTCTACAACATAAAAAAAAAATGCTTTTATCCTCACTTGTAAGTTGCTTTGATGAAAAGTGTCTGAAAAATGAGTACATTTTAGAAAACATACTTCATGTAATCAATCATATCATGAACTAATTATTAACTAGTAATAATTATGAATAACTATTAGTAATTTTTCTCCATTCACGCACGTCAAAGGGATGGTTCACCCAAAAATAAAAAGTTACTCACCAATTACTCTCTCTCATATGGTTCCAGCCCTTTAAGTTTCTTTTTTCCATTGAACACTTAAGAAGATATTTAGAAATATGTTGAATAGGCTTCTGAGACAGCATAACGATTTTATCATGTACAACAAAACAGAGAGAGCTTTGGCACAAACTAAAGGAATAGCAAACTTCTTGCTAGAAATGCCATCAAAAGTGGAAAATGTTGGTCAAAAAAACATATTTACATAGACTTCATATTTTTTTACATTTTTTTTAGCTCAAGTGTGATAAATGGAAGGTATTGTGGGATATCAAAGGCAGTGAAGGACACATACTGCCAAATATGATCAGAAGAAACATCCGAACAAAGAACATTAAGCAGAATTGGACAGATTTGGACGTGCCTTGATGCCTTCCCTAATTGGAATATATATATTTTTTATTTTGCAAAAAGTACACCACAAAACGGAACAAATGAACAGTGCAGCCTCATTTGCACATTCTAATAATTAAAATAAAATAGAATAAAAACTTTCTGCCTAGGAATGCAGCCTCAGAAAGCAGCATTTCAAAGCTTTTTTATATTTACATTGTGAGAATCTGCCCTGGTATACACAACTGTATATAAAGCTGCCATTAAACAACCTCTTACAGTCTATTTGTCTATAGAATATATACTCTTAGTCTATTTGATTGAATAATTAAAAGCCTTTTTAATAAAAAAGCAACAACTTGAATGAAATAGCAAACATGTAAGTTTTAACATGAAAAAACACGAATTATTCTAATTATTACATCAATATTAAATGATACGTAAATACATCAAATATGGGTTTCAAATATATTTATTTTCTTTTATATTTATTAACATGCATATAAATACATTCCTCAAACTACCAGGTCGTATCTAATATGTTCACCAGTATATTGTTGCACTGACCAAAGATAAACGAATACTTGTATATGTTATTCTCCTTTAAGGCTTATAAGCAGGCAAATGAACATGACACTCGTCTCCTGAAGACTCTTCTAAGGTGTCATTAGCATTAATTGCTGTTTTGCTGATATGTGGGAGTATACGTGAGCGTGAAAATCATCCTCATGTCCATGTTCATAAGGCACAGCGCAGCCCGTTGATCCTGCATGTAGGAGGACGCCTGCGCACGGGTGTACGTGTGTTTATGAATGGAGGAGGATGAAGACGTTTGTCACCCACTTCTGAACAGCGGCACGTGAGCTGGCAAAGATGTGTGGGCACGTGACTGAGTCTTTATCCTTGAAGACATTTATACATAAAAAGCAATTCAGGTTTTGAATGGGAGATGACTTTTTTCTCTTTTCTTTCTGTAATTTTTCTATAACAAGGGGGTAAAATGAAAACAATTACAGTGCTCAGCATAAATGAGTACACCCCATTTTGAAAATTAATATTTATCCATTTTTCAGTGAATATAGGTAATATATTTTGGTGTATTTGAACAAAACAGATTTATTAAACAGATATATTTATTAAAATAATATTTTATTCACAGAACATTTTTAGAAATTGAAAGATTATACATTTAAATTCGTGCAAAATATTGCGCAAAAAAAACAAACTAAATTTCATATTTTTTTGTATTTCTTGATTTTTACTCGGGGCGTCATGGTGGCGCAGTGGGTAGCACAATCGTCTCACAGCAAGAAGGTTGCTGGTTCGAGCCTCGGCTGGGTCAGTTGGCGTTTCTGTGTGGAGTTTGCATGTTCTCCCCATGATTGCGTGGGTTTCCTCCGGGTACTCCGGTTTCCCCCACAGTCCAAAGACATGCGCTATAGGTGAATTGGGTAAACTAAATTGGCCGTAGTGTATGTGTGAATGAGAGTGTATGGATGTTTCCCAGTGATGGGTTGCAGCTGGAAGGGCATCCGCTGCGTAAAACATATGCTGGATAAGTTGGCGGTTCATTCCGCTGTGGCGACCCCAGATTAATAAAGGGACTAAGCCGAAAAGAAAATGAATGAATGAATGATTTTTACTCACTTCAACATTTTTATTTAAAAATTTTCTCTAATATATAAATTTGGGCTTCTAATTTATGGACCGTTATCGTAAGTTATTTTGTTAGATTAGCTCCAGATTTGGCTTCAGTACTATATGCACAAATATAATATTGTATAGCTTCCTATAGAAAATATTAATTTAAATGAGAGATTTGTGAGGGGTGTACTCATATATGCTGAGCTATATAATAAATGTATTATATGATATATAATATGTATATTGTAATGTAATTATATGTATATATAATAAAAAATACTGCCAATATGAATAGACGGGTTATGCTTAATATTTTAAAGACGTTGGAATTTTAATTACATTTTAATGTCTTCTCTCCTTGGCTGCAGATATTTGATTAAAATATAACCTGTAACTTTGTGAAATATTATTAGACTTTAAAATAAATGTTTTCTATGTAATGTATTTTATATTGTAATTTATTCCCGTGATTTAAAGCATCATTTTTAGCATCATTTCTCTCTTCAGTGTCACTTGATGCTTCAGAGACATAATGAATTGTTATTATTATCATTATTCTTCTGCCTTATAATTTGTTGGAAACTGTGATGCATTTACTTATTATGAGTCTTTTATGAACAGAGATATGATATATTATGTAACATTAAATGTTTTTACTGTTACTTTTGGTCAATTTAACCTGTCCTTGATTAAAATACTTCTTAACAAAATATATTTTCTTATTTTTCTTGACAATATATATATATATAAATATAAATATTTTTAAAGGCATTATTAAGCAACATAACTGGTTTAATCAATATTCAGAAATATTTCTTGAGCAGCAAATCAATATATAATTTCTAAAGGATCATTCTGCGGACTGCACTGATGCTTTAAATCACAATAATAAATTCAGTTTAAAAATAATCTGACATAGAAAAGTTATATTAAATAAAAAATTTTTTAAATTGTTTTAAAGGGTACCTATTATGCCCCTTTTTACAAGATGTAAAATAAGTCTCTGATGTCCCTAGAGCGTCTATGTGAAGTTTCAGCTCGAAATACCCCACAAATACCTTTTTACCTCTTTGAACCTGCCCCTTTCAGGTTTTTATCCAAATTGTGCCATTTTGGTGACTGTCGCTTTAAATTCTTTTCAAAAGAGGGTGGAGCTATAAACGCCTGTGTGTCATCGTAGCGGCAGACTAAAAACTCTAATGGCGGATGACTGCTTCTCACTCAGGACTGTCTATGCTAATGAGGGAGAGATCGTCACTAATGGGCGGGGCTTTCCCCCTCCTATGACATGTACAAAGGGAGAATGTCAATCAAAGTATTTCTGCAGACTGTTTTTATCAAGTGTAATTATAAAAAAATAGAATTAATGAATTTTTACCATTAGAGGCTGGCTATATTCACACACTAGTGCCACACAATTGTGTTTAAACCCCTTATAAAAGTGATTTTTGCATATATAGGTCCCTTTTAAACAAATAAGCATCATAAAACTGCTTTTAAAATCTAAAATGAATCTTAATGTCTCCGAACTTTTGTCTGGTAATGTAGATTTAACAAAATAGGAATATATGGGAAAAAAATGAAATTAATAATTGCTGAAAATTAAATTATAAAATGGATCTGTGTGTGTCAAATGGTACAATATGGGATATATTGATAAAACAGCCACCTGTCCGAAACTGAAAACAGACTGTATACAATTCCTGGAAATAATTGTGTATATTCATCACAATATTGTTTAGAGCTGTTTTGTCATAATCATATATCAAAAGTGAGGGATTGTGACAGAGAAATACATCACTGCTTTGAGGAAAACCTTTAGTACCATTTGTACAGTTTCAGAGAAATTTATTTTTGCTTTGTTTTTGTCAGTTGACTTCTACCACTCCATCTCGTTTCAAGAGTCAACATACTTGAAAATGGGGTTTTAAAGTTTTTTTATGCCTCAAGGTACTGTATGAGGAAGTGTTCAAAGAGAACGTTTCCCTTCAGTTACTATATTCAATATAGCTTTTGCATTACGAAAAGTAGAATACAACTTTCAAAACGCAGAATACTTACAAAAGAAAATCTGATAAACAATATTGTACTGCAAATCATATAAATAGAATTTATTTCCTAAGTCACCAATTAGACATCTAAGAGAAGTGCGTCGTTTCCAATCAGGTTTTCTTGTTTATGTATTATTAATACAAGCTTATTCACACATTCACAGCTGAAAGAAGCGATTAAATGGTGCTCATCTCAGAGGAATGTCTGACACCGTGAATATAATGTTTGAGTCACAGATGGCCAAAAAGATGGCCTTCTTACAAAATCATGTAAACAGACCAGTCTTGTGCTGCTGAATATGTATTTTCATCAGAGCCAGAAATCACTTCTTCAATACCAGTACAAATCCTTATTGATTTCTGAGACAGGCAAACCTGGAAAACACAAGACGATCGCAAGTAAATAATATATCAAAAAACAATAAAAAACACAGTACGCTATATAATATACTATATGTAAAATGGAAGTAGGGATAATGTAGCATAATGAGATGTATTATGTGCTATTGAATCCTTCATTCTGATTGGTCAATCGTCACTTAGTATCAGTTCAAAGTATTTTTCCTACTTATTTTCCCTATAGGGATTTAAAAAAAAAAGGCCTTATTAAAGCATTATATATGGAAGCCCATTTCCGCCATGCAGGAAAGAAAAAAATAAATAATAAAGATATTTAAAGGGAATAAAGATGTAGATGAAAATCTGTGTACAGCATCATGGTTAATGTAGTTTTTTAATTAATGCAGACAGATGCATACAGCAAAGGCAAATACGATTGATTAACAAACTCTGAGCTCATAAAAGGTCTGTCTTTAAAGGTTATCAGTTTATCAGAGAAAATTAATGGAATTTTTACTTCCGAAACTGAACCATTTGTAATGCTGTTACTAGATTAGCTAAAGCTACCTCTATGTCTTTCATATCACAACATAAGTCTCATACAAACTCAAAATATCTTTAGAGGACTTCAAAACGAACAATCCTGTAATACAGTTGCAGTGTCCATTTTTTGTGTTCTTTTTTTTTTTTGATTTGGGTTTTTTACATTTTTTATATGTTTTATACATTTTCAGTCTAATTTAAAGAAATAAACCATAATGCACTTCTAAGAGTTTTTTTAAAGACGGTTTCCTTCATTTAAGCTGGTCTTATTCACCAAAATGTCTACACATCTATAGTCTGATGGTTTTTAAAGAGGGATTTGTTCATACATGATTTTCTTGACTATACACAGCACCTAATTGTATAAAAAAGTTAAAATGTATTTCTTTTTCTGGCTAAAGGGCGAAAAAAAAGAGATATCCAAAATCCTCTCTGAAAATTTTCTGACTCTAATGTCAAAAACAAACAAACACTAATGCTGGGAAAAAATTAATCGTGAAAAAAAAAAGGTTGTTTTTACATAATATATGTGCGTGTACTGTACTTTGTATATTTATTATGTATATATGAATACACACATCATGCATGCATATAATTTTATTTATATTTCATTCAAATTATATATACATTTATATAATTATGTAACAAAATAGTTTTGTATAATTTTGTTTCTATGCATGTGTGTGTATCACATACACATAATAAATATACATAATACACACATATATGTCAAAGCAAACTTTATTTTGGATATGATAAATCGTGATTAATCTTTTAGAATTTTTAGACTTCTTCCAGTGTTCAATTTGTTGTATTAGATGCTTACAGAAATTAGCACATATTTGATTCAAACCTTATTTCCATATCAAAACAATATTTTGTGTGTTAAAACATTTTTTCAATTCTTAACAATCACTCAACTGAGAAAATACAGTGAGAACTATTAGTTTTGTTTTATTAAATATAGTTATAGTATAGGTATAGTTTTTTTGAAACCATTCACCTGTAGTGAAAACCAATTGAAAACACTGATTGTGGAAAAACGAACTAACAGCTATATCAAAGGCATAAGCTGCAATACCTGAATCAAGGCTGATTCTGCTTCCAGACACATCTTTAAAGGCTGTCCCAGAGTTCCACTCAGGTCTGGTGTCTGATTTGGAGAAGGGCGAGATCATGATGCCCCCCGCAGGCCGTTCCATCTGCAGGAGATTGAGGTAAGAGCTGGCGCTGCTCTCGCTGCTCGCCGGCTGCTGGTAGAGGATCTGAGGCAGTTCAAAAGCTGATGAGGTCTGTCTGGGTGCGCAGGGCCACAGTGATGAAGATGATGAAGAGGACGACGATGATGAAAGTCCCGAGGGGTTCACAATAACTCCCTGAGATGGAGATGGGGTTTCCATGGAGGTGAGGGGGGTCAGTTTTGAGGAAGAGTGTGTGCTGGGTTTAGACCATGACATAGCCCATGGTGATGAGGAAGATGATGATGAGGGGATATCTGGGATTAAAAGCATATGTTGAGATTGCATTTTTCAGTCTAATGGCAAGTAAAGATCCAAAATGCAATTTTAAGTGTTTTTACACTGTAAAAAATGTCTGTTAATTAACAGTTTCTGTATTTTGTGCTTTTCGTTTATTTACGGTTGTGAATTGCATTATGGGACCTTGATCTCTGCTCTGTTGACTTTTGATGTTGAAAATTCAACTCTGCAGTTTAACAAAGTGACTTTTATTGACATTTTTGTAGTTTGAGACAAGATATTGTTTACGAAATAATATATAGAGAACTAAGTTTGTAAAATAACAGAAAATGTACTGGCAGCTACCAGGTTTTTGCAGCATAATATACAACACAAACCCAGACAATATAGCGTATCACTTCAAACAATTAAAAATATTCATACAAGTCACTTTTTCAATCTTTTCAAGGTTAAAAGTTGTTGAAAGAAAGATCAAAGTCCCATAATGCAATTCAAAAACATAAATAAGTGAAAAAAGTCAATTTACAGATATTTTTTACAGTGTAGTTTAACTTTTTCAATTTATATGTATCTTTTTTATGTTCAGTTTTCTCAAAATTAGATTTTTCTCCTGCTCTAAGAAAGTATTAATTGGATTTATACATTTATTAAGGTAAGTGGTTGCAAACAATTCATATGGGCTGAATTTAAACAAACAAATTAAGTTGAACATTAAATTTAATAATACATTTAATTTGTTTGTTAAAATTCAGCCCATATCAAATGTTTGCAACCACTTACCTTAATAAATGTATAAATCCAATTAATACTTTTTTCAGTGTGTAGGCCTACTGGGTCATAAATTACCACTTCCCACATGAATTTATATTATCGTGATTTATAGTAAATAGTACAGTTTTATTTATTTATTCATTTTTATTTTTACCATAGCATAATAAAGTACTAATCTGCTGTAGTAATTTGATAGTTGGTGTGGTAATACAACAACTAGTAATATACACAGTTTGGTGTAGTAAAAAACAAAATATACTACAGTAATTATTAAGTCTATGTGCTGTAGCATTAATTAACAAAAACACTTTTTACTAAATAACTATAGTATTTTTTTCATGAGGGTTCAGCTGCTCATACATATCTCCTTAAGTTTTTTGAGATATGTTCATACATATATAAATTTGCTTTGATTTTACATCTCTTTTTTTTCTGTTATTATGGAGTAAAAATATGTAAAAAATAAATAAATAAAAAGAATTTGAATACGACTTTATCCTAGTTTTGGTAGAAGAAATGTATGCACGTTAGATCATATTTAATTAAATAATGCTTCATTGAAACGTAAAACAAAACATAAAACTTAGAGAGTATGTGGATTTAAGTCCTGAAAGAGCCCGTGGTGATGATGAATAGGAGGGAATTATAAAAAAAGACTATTAAATACACTTAATGGAACTTTATTATAAACGTATATGTTTAGATATAGAGACGTCATCGTACCGGATCTGGGAGTCCTGCTGCTGTCTTTGGCTTTAATGCTGAGGTCTTTCGGTATGGTGGCTTTGTTGAGCGCGCGGAAGAAGTGCTCGTCCACCGCAGTGTTGATGTCGCCCTGATAGTATGTGAAGAGTTGAGGAGGATCTTTACTCACTCCTGAGCGCTCTAACACTCTGTTCTCCATCATCCTGACTCAAGGATACAACATATATGAGGAATTATTTTCAAAAAAACGAAGGACATTTGTGTCCCTCATGTAAATGCGTGCAAACAGTTCTATCGTTTAAAGTTTGATTACCCTTTCGAAATTTTACTGCAACTAAAAACAGACATACTCCACATCCACATATTCAGCGTGGTTTTTCTACACTAATCGTAGTTTAACCATGGTATTAGTAGTAAAACGGTGGTAGGGTATATTAAACAAGCGGTAATTAATGCGAAATAAAAAAAAAACATGGTTACGCAAATGTGACAGGATACAGGTCAATATCCACTGCACGTTATTATATACTTCAATTCAAAGGTTTGTGGTCATGAGATTTAAACAGTTAACGAATTTAAGGGTTAGTTCAACCAAAACTGAAAATTCTGTCATCATACTTACACTTTACTTGTTTCAAACCTTTTTGGGTTTTTCTCTAGAATATAATTTGAAGAAAGCTGGAAACCTGTAACCATTGACTTCCATAGTACTTGTTTTTCCTATGGATGTCAATGGTTACAGGTTTTCAGCTTTCTTCAAATTATATTCTTTCGATTGAACAGAAGATAGAAACTCGTTAAGGTTTGGAACCACTTTACAAAGATTAAATAGTACATTTTTATTTTTGGTATACCCCTTTAACTCATCAAACCGATCAAAAGTGACCTTAAAGAATTGTTTAGCTTGATGTTACATAATATTTGGATTTCAAATGTTTCTATAAAATGCACAGTGAGCCGCACTAATTTTAACATTAATAATAAGAAATGTTTCTTGATCATCAAATTAGTAACTTACATTTTTTAAATGCTACAAAAATATATTTTAAATGTTACTTTTAAAAATATATATATAAAAAAAGTTTTTAAAAGTAGTGCATTTTAAATGTAGTTTGGGATGGCACAGTGCAGCTTATTAACATTTTTTTAAAAATTCTATATTACACATAATTCTGCAGTGTAAAAATCACAAAAGTTGAGTGCTTCAAATCCATACGGAAATAGAAAAACAAATATCATGACCTACTGCATATAAGCTCCAGCTATAAACAGACCAGTAAAAAAAGCTTAGCCCAAAAAAAACTCTTTAGTAAACTAAAATACAGGAATAAATGGGAACAAGCTGTTCCCCGTTATCCTCTAAAACAAGACTTTTAACAGTATTCACAAATAAAACAAAGTGTCCAACATGCTTCTTACCGAACTGAATCCAGCACACATCCAGCCAGCGATCACACTAAAACAAAACTAATATTACATACAGAGGTTGTGCGCTTCCTTACATGTGCACTCAAAAATGCACCCTAGCGAGTTGAACAAGGTCGTCTCAAACAGATAACATCACAGCTGTCATTAGGCTTAGAGTCTACTATACTTCTTAAGGAAACTTAAACCCTTTTGTGAGGGAAAATATGTTTTGTTTTTTTCATGAAAGCAAGAAACAATGATGAGGTCACAAAATATGATTTTTACTATAAAACGATATTGACAAGTTCAAATGGATCAGACACACATCATAACACGGGGAAGAGGAAAAAATGATCACAAATTATTATTTACAGTCAAATTGGGATATGGTGAGATGCAATAACAAGCAGTTAAAATGAAAACACTGCATATTGGTGTTGAGATGTTAGAGTAAGAGACATTAAAGAAGTTAAGCATCTTCATCATCACTTCCTGCTAAACTGCTATCAGTCGATGCCATTCCTCCTCCTCCTCCTTCTTCCTCATTTTTCTCCTCCGGTGGTTTTGCGCTGCTTTCGTTTACCTGCAGCTCCTTCTGGGTCTGTTCTGCTGCTGCTGCTTCTTGTGTGCTGGAATTCTGTTGTTCGTCTGTTTTCGTGGAGTTAGCTTTAGCTCCGCCAGATGCTTTTTCATCACCCAGAAAAGACGACCAGCCTTTCAGTCTCTCTTCTCGCTCTCGAGATGTTTCCTCAACCTGGGTGACCAGACAAACAAAAGAGATAATGAAGAATAAAGCAGGCCACTGAAGCTAAATTAAGCTGTCAGTTCATCATTTGTGACAAAAATGTACATTTACAGACCATCTTTTTTCTGCTGAACACAAAAGATGATAAGTTGAGCAATGTTGTAAATGCTATTTTTAAATCAATAATTTTAGGTTTATTTGTCTACCAATTTTTATTTTTTTTCTGTTGACAGTATTTTCTGAATTATGTGGAATAATAAAGCATACCTCTCTGTAAAAACATGAATATGTTAAATAAAATAATAAGAAGAATCCAAAGTTTTGGTAGTAGAAGTTTATGCACATTAGCTCATATTTAATTAAATAATGCTTCATTAAAATGTAAAACAAAACATAAAACTTTGAGTTAGAATGTTTGGATTTAGGTCCAGAAACAGCCCTTGATGATGATGATGATGATGACGACAATGAATAGGAGGGGATTATAAACAAAGACTACAATTACAGAACACACAATTACAATTGCTGAACACAAAAGATGATAATTTGAAGAATGTTGGAAATGATGTTAGTGTTGAATGTTGGTAGTTTTTTTCCCTACTATGGAAATCATTGGCTACCAGTTTCCAACATTTCTTCTTATGTGTTGAACAGAAATATGATACTCAAACAGGTTTGGAAGAAGTGTAGCGTGAGTAAATGATGACAGTTTACATTTTTGAGTGAACGATGCTTTGATCATATTCTGTACACACGTGGTTTATTAATTAACCGGAATGGCAACCTCAACTAAAAAAAGAAAAAAATGCATTTTTTGCACAGTTCTGTACAAGAGTGAACTGAACTGTTCACTCTGTTAATAACAGCTGTTAATAATGTGTTTTAAAGGTGCAGTATGTAAGTTTGACACCCAGTGGTTGAACTAGGTATTGCACTCCTGGATCAAAACAAACGCAAGCGCAGGTTGCCAGATTGAGGACAGGAGCGAATGATTTAAACTGTGTTCTAAATAAAAGCAACGGCACGCGATAGAAGGAATATTTTCCATATTAAAGGGAGTTTTTGTCCTAACCAACACCTCGAATTGATTTATTAGAAACGCATATCTCGTCACAAAGCGTGTTGTTAGGACATGCGGTTACAACGTAACCAGCTCACCTAATGTTTACGTTCATAATATTTAAATCATTTGCTAATTAATAACCTCATGTGGAAATCTGCGTCTCATTTCGGAGTCTGCTACTGTCCACTGGAGGTCGCATTTCAGTCACGAGCGCATGCTTTCAGAGCCTTTCTGAATGAATGAATGAAATATGTGGTTTTCCACCAAGGAAACCCGGGGTGCTGAAATATAATTGGTTAAACTGGCATTGGGCAGGTTAAAATTACCAAAACAAAGACAGCCGTTCCGGCACGGAAAGCACATTTTCAAAGCAGAATATTTGACTTCAGCATTGTTTTTCAGATAAACAAGTATGTTCACTTGGCATGTTTCTTAAATATCTGCGAACATATTATGGTATTTTTATGCTTTAGAAGAGTCAAAAACTTACATACAGCACCTTTAATAAGCCGTTAATAATGTATTAGCTGTTAATAATTTTTAATGGCGTATAACATCAGATTTTCTGCATGTAAAGTACAAGAAATCATAAGAAACAAAGTACATTTTGACTCGGTGTAGCCAGATATTGCTAGACAAAAAAAAAAAAAAAAAAAGAAAAGAACAAGCCCATAATAAACTGAAATGTTTTATCTCAGAAACAAATAAGCCACATATAAAATATTGCAACTTGTAGATGCCTACTTTTATTAAATCTACAAACTAGACTGCTTAAACCCAAAGACACTTAATAAGTCTTATAGATAATACAAAACCCCAAATATGATCATCCTCATGTGAGGGACCCACATCCAAAATTATAAAAGGCATTCAAGATTTCATTTATACTGTAAAAACTCTAAAAGGTCTAAAATACTGTTTAGCCAATCAAGTTGTGAATATTCATGTACTTTGTGATTTCCTAACCTTTTTAGTCATTTTTTTAATCTTTTTTTATGTCCACATTTGTTTTATTTTTAGTTATGCATTCATGACTTAAATGCAAATTCTTATATACAACTTTAACATTTTTCATTTCATTCATGTTTTTAAAAAATAATTTTAGACCACCCAAACATTTTTATTCTGCCATCATTTCTCATCCTCCACTTGTTTCAAAAATGTTTGAGTTTCTTTTTGAACACAAAGAAAGATATGAATGGTGGAAAAAAACAGCCAGTGACTTGCAAAGTAATTCTTGGTTGCTTTTTTTAGGGTTTCTGCAGGTTTCACCAAGTCAAATTTAAGACTTTTATGACCATTACGAATGCAATTTCAGACTTATAGGGCAAAACTCTAAGGGTTTTTTCTAATGGGCAGTGGAAAATAATTTTACTTGCCCCATTAAAATTCAAACACATTTTTCAAACACATACTTATAAACAAATGCTATTGTAGGAAAGATAAATTAAACCAAATTGGTAAATAGAGTTATTAAATGTAACTTTTGTTAAAACATTTTTTTAAATAGATTGTTGGCTGTACCAATTGAGTAGCTTTACATGGACAAAGGAAAATTAAGACCTGTTTAAAATGATTTAACACCATATTTCAGTGAACTTAAGACTTTTAAGGCCTAAATTGTTGTTTTTGAAATGTAAGACATTTTAAGACCCCACAGACACCCTGTTTTTTTTTTCCAACATTCAGAATATCTTTTGTCTTCAACACAAGAAATAAATTCATACAAGTTTAGAACCACTTGAATAGGAGCAAACGGTGAGGAAATGTTAGTTTTTGGGTGAACTATCACTTTAAATTCCAAAACACTGAGGTCTAAATTGTGGATAAGTAAAAAAAAAATGTTTTTGTTTTCTCAAAACCGCAATAACATTCCTTTTCTGATGACATCATTTAATCCCTGCTGACTATTAGACAATGTTAAACCACGACCAAATAACTTTGAAGGAATAGTTTTAGCAAATCCGCATTCCTTCTGAAGAAACACCCATGTTCTCATGATTCAGCGAATTCCTGACCAGATACCTTTTCTAAATCAGATTGAGGAAATAAAATAATCAAACTCGAGACAGCTTTAAAGAGGTCAAGTGTTTCACCTGGTAGTCAGTCACGCCGTCCCACAGCAGAGCTGAGAGTTTCCTCCCTCCAAACCAGCGTCCGTTCAGAGCCACCTGACACGCGTCTGCCTCTTCGGGCTCCTTAAACGCCACTGATGCCACTCCATCAGGGTGCCTCTGATGCCCATGCAGAAAGCAAACAGCAGAGTAAACAAGACACATTCAAATGAGCAGCATTGACCTTACTCTTCAATGTGGAAATGTGCTCGTTTTCGCGATTGTTTTAGTATTTCCGATTAAGTTGCCTATGGGAAAAATGACTAGGAATAATAAACAGCAGAAAACGGTCAGACTACTCGCTCTACAAGCAAGTGTGTTCATGACTATACATAAAAAGTTGAATGATATAATAAGAAAAAATCTGTTTGCAACCTGAAGCAGCACAACAAGCTGTTTTTAACATAAGAATAAGGTCAATATGTTGCAGAAGTAAAAGAGGACTTACATCAAAAATGATCACTTTCTTCACTTGCCCGAATTTCTCACATTCTGTCTGCAAATCATCTCTGTATTCGTTCAGGACCAGAGGATCCTCCTGCAGGAGATTACACGAGCAGCTTTTAAACACATTAGCAGTCAAAAGTTTGCATTCATTAATTGTTTTTAATGTCTAAATTTGCTTTGTTAAACTTTCTGACTAAACAAACTAACTAAAAGTAAATAAACTTAACTATTAAATTAATAAAAATTAATTACATTTAAAATTGAATACAAAAAAGTCTAAATCAATTTTGGAAATATAGACATATATTAGAATATTATAAAATAAATAAACATGTATAAATAAATAAAAACTATTAAATAAAAAAATAATTATTTAAATACAATAAAATAAATGAAATATAAATAAAATAAATAAAAATACTAAATTAAAAATTAAAACAAAATCATTCAATTAATAATAAAATGACTGAATTTTGACCAGTGAAGGAAAAGCAGTCGATAACAAATGTTGTTCATAATGTCTGTGAATTCTTTCTACATTATTTAATATAGTGTAGAAATAAAACATTAACCACAGTTTATGTAGTTCATCTCAGTCATATCACTGATAATTAAAGACAATATTTTTCATAGTTTCTAATAAAGCATCAATCTCATTCATTAAGCGCAATTAACGTTGTAAAAAACCTTATGATACTGCAGATCCACACCTGCATTCCTGCTCTGACCCTACAGTTGCACCTACTTAGGGAATGCAGAAAAACCTGCCGTGAGCTCTTGACACCGGTGAAGAGAAAACAAACAATCCCACAGCGATGCTAAACTAGTGCTAATCAAAAGCATTATTTCAATTAACTAGCACTTCAGAAATACCAGCGCAGGGCTGAGCTTCATCTGAGCTGTAAAAACAAAATTCTGGTTTCATCTGCGGTGAATCTCTTTTTAAGCATTTCTATCATTCATCTGGCACTCGATGTGAAGTGTTGCCAACAAGACATTCTTCTACTGAATAGCATCTGCAGCATGTTCTTATGGGTGTGTTTCAAGGTGGATTCTTGCCTCAAAGTCACTGGGATGAAACATGTTTTGGATGATGACAACTTTTTCGTGTCTTTTGCGCACGTCTCCGCTCTTCTCAGGCCTCCAGTCCAGCTGCCTGATCAAAATAAATTGCAAAACCATCAGTATTGTGTACAGTGATCTTCAGGGTGGGCATCATCTATTGTCTTTGATTATATATTGTAATTGTTGTTTTAATGAGGTACGAGTTTTGTTATTGTTGTCACTCACTTTTTGTTGATAAAAGACAGTTGATAAAAAGATGAGATAAAATGTAGTTAAGTAAATTTATTATGGATTTTATACAACAGTTCAACAAACATAAAGAATATATGGAGCGAGTCACATTTCAGAGCCAATATTGTCTCGCTTTTGTTTTGCTAGTGAAAATAGTGTGCATTTCAGAGCAACACTGCAGCATTTCTGAATCGAACAAATCATCTGAGTCAATGATTCAATGATACGTTCACTCATAAAAGCAGTCACCTGATTAGCTTCTAAATGAATCGGCTGTTTTGACTGAATCATCACTCATTTACAGGGATAGTTCACCCAAACCTGAAAATTCTGTCATCATTTATTCACCTTTAATTGTTCCAAAAATGTAGTTTTTTTCTGTTGAACACAAAAGAAGATAATTAGAAAAATGTTGCAATCCAGTAACCATTGACTTCCATAGTATATGTTTTTTCCTACTATGGAAGTCAATGGCTACAGGTTTCTAACATTTTTTTAAATTACTTCTTTTGTGTTCAACAAAAACAACAACAACAACAACAACAAAAAGAAACTCATCAAGGTTTGAAACCACTAGAGGGAGAATAAATAGTGAGTACATTTTCATTTTTGGGTGAACTATCTCTTTAAGACACAGACCTGCTGCTACCTACTGGCGGTTTTAGGGTCATATTTATTTATCCATAGCAGGTTTCAACTAGCCAAGGTACCAGGACAAAAACACACATAGCAGAATATTAAGTTAGATTTGACTATACAAGTCTGAACATGTTCTTACTTTTGCTGCTGCTGGAGTTTTTTGCGGTACTCTTTGTTCTTTTTCTTCTTCTTGCTGGCATCAAATTGCCCTTTAAGTTCAAATCGTGCTTCTTCCACATGCAACCGGTAGCCCCGAATCTCTGTCTCATCCAAGAGCTGCTTGGCCAGAGCGACAGACTCTTTCTGCAGGACAAATAACAAAAATATCAAATGGATATGTCTACAAATACAAATTATATGAATACATGCAAGTGAGAATTAGTTTTTAATGAGAAATATTACTTGGATAATAATAATCAGAATTTTTTATTACTTCAAATAAAAATACAAATGTAGTATTACACAAAAAAAAATGACAAACCTTTAAGTAGCAGCAGAGTCCATCTCCTTTTTGGTTCCCATCCTTGTCCTTGTAGATTTTGATTTTATATTCCTCTGTGATGGGATCACGCATGACAATTCCACATTTGGTCATCACCTCCACAAACTCATCAGGAGTGATGTCTGGAGGAAGGCCTAGCAAAACACATGTGTGGAAATACATTTCTCTAAATTTGTTATACTGAATTTTAGATTGTATGGTCAGGTGAATCATTTAAGATTTTTGTAATGCAAAAATAAATTCGCTCAAGCCAATTCATTGTCTACACTCAAATGGCATTCATGGGTTTATCTTTCTAAAAAAGTAAAGTGCATGTTGAGTGTAAGGGCTTTTGCTTCATTTGAGTAATTCCACTCAATGAAACTAGTAATGCAGAGAAGACACACTTCTCTTTAAACCAAGCAACTGATTTATGTGACCACTAGAGGGACCAGTTATTACAACATAATAACTAGATGTCAATATCTTAATATAAGCAATCTTATTGAATCCAATATATGATAAATTATTTACCTGTCACATAAACATTTGTGTTTTTGTCCTTTTCAACTTCAAACCAAGCTGTAAATAAAAAGACAGAATGTGTTAATAACATTAAATAAAAAACTAATTTATAAATAAATAATAGTAATAATATAGTAAATATATAAAATAGACATAAATAAAAGCATGAATAACATCTAACTTGGATCTGCTTTTCTTTTCTCTCCTTTCTTCTCTCCCTCTTTATTTTTGCCCTGGTCTGACGTTTCCACCGGTTTCGTGGGTTCTTCTGGTTTCTTCGGCTCCTCTGGTTTGGCAGGGAGGGATTCAGCTGAATTAACTGCAGCGGACGGATCAGGGGCTCCTTCCTCATTGAATCCATAGTTTGCTTGATATGCTGCGATGAAATCATCATTTATCTGTACAGGAACAAATAACATGAACTTTAATACAGACCTCAGCTTTGAAAACAGCGAATTTGTAAATGTATAATTTTGTTTGGAACAGGAGACCTTTGGAAACCAGGCTCTCTTTTCATGGTCCCAGTCATACACAGTGCCGTCTTCTGGGTCAATGTATGTGTAGGGATCATCTGAATTCTCTTGCCTCTGTCCATACAGCTGCTGCAACCGGAGCTGCTCGTGGAACTCTTTATTACCGTCTGAGTCCCCGCTCATCTATACAAACCAAGACAAATCATGACCTTAACAGACACTAAATATAAGAATATACAAAATAAATAAAACACATGAATTTAGATTTTGTCAGCATGCAGTTTGACCGTGTCAAAGCACCAACAACAATCAAATGGCTGTATTTGAGACTATATTTGCATATGTGGCAAGATGGTGTGTTGGGATATACAGTCGTGGTCCAAAAGTTTTGAGAATGACACAAATATTAGTTTTCACAAAGTTTGCTGCTAAACTGCTTTTAGATCTTTGTTTCAGTTGTTTCTGTGATGTACTGAAATATAATTACAAGCACTTCATATGTTTCAAAGGCTTTTATCGACAATTACATGACATTTATGCAAAGAGTCAGTATTTGCAGTGTTGGCCCTTCTTTTTCAGGACCTCTGCAATTCGACTGGGCCAAATCCTGACTGACAGCCACCCATTCTTTCATAATCACTTCTTGGAGTTTGTCAGAATTAGTGGGTTTTTGTTTGTCCACCCACCTCTTGAGGATTGACCACAAGTTGTCAATGGGATTAAGATCTGGGGAGTTTCCAGGCCATGGACCCAAAATTTCAACGTTTTGGTCCCTGAGCCACTTAGATATCACTTTTGCCTTATGGCACGGTGCTCCATCGTGCTGGAAAATGCATTGTTCTTTACCAAACTGTTGTTGGATTGTTGGAAGAAGTTGCTGTTGGAGGGTGTTTTGGTACCATTCTTTATTCATGGCTGTGTTTTTGGGCAAAATTGTGAGTGAGCCCACTCCCTTGGATGAGAAGCAACCCCACACATGAATGGTCTCAGGATGCTTTACTGTTGGCATGGCACAGGACAGATGGTAGCGCTCACCTTTTCTTCTCCGGACAAGCCTTTTTCCAGATGCCCCAAACAATGGGAAAGGGGTTTCATCGGAGAATATGACTTTGCCCCTGTCCTCAGCAGTCCATTCGCCTTACTTTTTGCAGAAGATCAATCTGTCCCTGATGTTTTTTTTGGAGAGAAGTGGCTTCTTTGCTGCCCTTCTTGACACCAGGCCATCTACCAAAAGTCTTTGCTTCACTGTGCGTGCAGATGCGCTCACACCTGCCTGCTGCCATTCCTGAGCAAGCTCTGGACTGGTGGCACTCCGATCCCGCAGCTGAATCCACTTTAGGAGACGATCCTGGCACTTGCTGGACTTTCTTGGACGCCCTGAAGCCTTCTTAACAAGAATTGAACCTCTTTCCTTGAAGTTCTTGATGATCCTATAAATTGTTGATTTAGGTGCAATCTTAGTAGCCACAATATCCTTGCCTGTAAAGCCATTTTTAAGCAACGCAATGATGGCTGCACAAGTTTCTTTGCAGGTTAACAATAGAAGAACAATGATTTCAAGCATCACCCTCCTTTTAACATGTCAAGTCTGCCATTCTAACCCAATCAGCCTGACATAATGATCTCCAGCCTTGTGCTCGTCAACATTCTCACCTGAGTTTACAAGACGATTACTGAAATGATCTCAGCAGGTCCTTTAATGACAGCAATGAAATGCAGTGGAAAGGGATTTTTTTTCAGGATTAAGTTAATTTTCATGGCAAAGAAGGACTATGCAATTCATCTGATCACTCTTCATAACATTCTGGAGTATATGCAAATTGCTATTATAAAAACTTAAGCAGCAACTTTTCCAATTTCCAATATTTATGTCATTCTCAAAACTTTTGGCCACGACTGTACAATATCAAACATAAGATGAGTTTTTCATGATTAAGCATGACACCTGTTGCTTGCAAATTATTAACATTTCCAAATACTGTCACAAATTCAACCATCTCATTGTCTGTTGTGTTTATTGGCATTTTGACAGGGTCAAATTACAGCGATGACAATATTTAATTTCACGCATTTCTTTTAACAACTTGTTGTTCCAATGGCCTTCCATATAATTCACTGCGTTTCATTTAAAGACTTTGGACACCGACTGCACTCCACAATAGCACAAATTTCGTGCCAAAAAATTAACTGAGAACTCACACATTATAAAATTGCAAAATAATGAGGTACACATACAATATTTAGCCCACTTATAAGAGAATATATATGAGTAACGTTACAGTTCATAATAGGTATACATCTCTGACCATATGTAATTTAAAATCTTCAATAAAACGTACTGTCAGCTAACGTAGAAATACGTGAAATAAAATCTTTTTTTTTTTTTTTTAAATACCTGCGTTAGGAGTGAAAACCGACACATCACACTGGAATAAATGACTTGAGGTAATTTAGTATGACTTCCATATTAATTTGGGGCAAAATACAACAAATACATAACATTATAAGTTAAAATGTTGATATAATGTTGCAGACCCGTCTGTTCTGAATTCTTAGGGTTTTCAGCTAACGTTACAGCATGTCTTTTACAGTCCTGATAATGAGACTGATGTAAACTGACATCAATCCGCTTATACTGATCACGTTCTGTTCACCCTCTTCATCGTTCAACGATCTCCTGGTTTCGACTTAATAAAACATAAATTCAACTGCTTTAAAATGGTTTATAAAAACAACATAAAAAGACAACCTACCTTTTCCAGCGAACCTCCAAAACGTATAAATGTTGCACTTCCGAGGGCAACGCACGAGTCCACCGCTTCGCGTCCTCCGGAATGCAACTTTCGAGGTTACATGTGTAGTTCCGCCCCAAGGTTCCGCTCTCGATATTATTATAACAAACTCATTTCATTCAGACCCACTTTTTATACTTTATTACAGATTTTTCCACATTTGTTTTACAAACATGTTACACATTTGAGACATAATCGTTTGGTATAACATAGGAGTATTTGCATACAAGTACAGCTCATAGATCAAACTCATAGCCGTACGTTTTTCTGATTGCATTGCTATATGATGAAAAAGAAAACGTTAAGATATATTCCAATATAATCTAAAAGATTATTATTATTCTGAAAAACCAAGTATAAGTTTAACAGTAAGTTACCAGAAACAGAAGTGCACAGAGCTACAAACAAATCATTTTACATTAATTTGGGATACATTTCTGTGTCGAATCTGTTCTTCCATGACCTTGAAGGAAACTCAAACCCACTTGCTGTAGTAGGAGACACCTCTTGGGGAAGAACTGATAGTCCTGCTCTGGCTCTTGGTATTGCCAAACTATTTTCATACACAAATCCTTGCACAGGAAAAGTTAAGAAAACAAAAGGTAAAAGATTTGAACACAACAGCATTAGCGGTAAATGTCTAGTAGCCTAATTGTAAGGCCTTACCCAGGTCTGGTCTTGTGATAGTCACTTGACGTTGACTGGATTCTGAAGAAACCGTTGAGCTTTGGGTTGAGTTAGACTTGATAGACCTCACAGATGCCATGAAGGGAAATGTGTTTGGTGGATTGGGTTTGTGTTTGGGAACCACAGTTGCGGTTTGGCTCCATTCTGAAAGCAATCGTGGAGTCAGCGCTTGCATTTTACAAGATCCTCAAGATTGCGAGGACAAACTTTTATGCCTTACCAGAGTACTCCTGCAGCTTGAAAGCACCACAACATAAATGTATTCTCCATTGCTTCCGCACGTTTTCCTTCACGAGACAGTGGAAGACAAAAATGAAGAATCCTGGAGCAATCATAGTGTAGTGTCAATGGATTATATTGTAAAACCAATTCGGAAATAATCTAATGTGTTGTTTCTCACCTTGTAGGCTGTTCAGTATGGAGAACAGGTAGAGGAGGAACACTTTGACAGGACCCCAAGCGAGAAAAGCCACAGACCAGGTGAGACCCAACAAGAAGGTAAGGCTCGCCACGTCCCGCAGGTCCTTCAAGATCCCACTTCGGGTTCCAGCCGGCTGATTGACTTGCATATTTCTGATCTGAATCAGAACAACTAGGAAGATGGAGCCATTGCACAGCAGTATGAAGGCTATGTAGCTCACTACCGACACGTAGAAAACCACATCGTTTTGCACCCAGCAGCTGAATAAGAAAAGCATGAGCATTTTTCACCTAAAGTAAAGTTTACAATGCGTTTTTATTATGATTTCAATGCTAAAATGTTTCACTAACAACATTTCGGAATCATCCAGGGTAGATTGGGAATCAATTAGGCCATACGCATCTCTCTTTATAGCCAGTAGCAAGCCACATATTATAAGCGGAATCCCTGTATGAAGATATAATACATGTTAAATAGAGAAAAATGAGTGATTTAAAAGCAATGTTTACATTAAATTTAAATATCTCACCCCAGCCAAGCAGGCAGAACTTCAAGATGTAAGAGGGCACGTACACATTGAACACTTTGACCAGAGCAAAGTACATATTCACAGCTCCCAAGCCCATCCAGGTAAAGGAAGTCAGTAAGAAATAGTGTAAAGTGGCCGCTACAGCAATGCAAAGGCCGTAGTTGCCAAAAGAAGAAATCCAGGAGTTCAGCAGGAACACCAGGTTCAGTCCCAGTAAAGCAAGGGACAAGTTTAACAGAATTTTGGATGGGTAATCTCTCCTTAACTTCCTGCGTTAACACACAGTGCATCAATGTTAACGGCAAAGACTAATAAAACGTGCATTTTTTTGAGATACTGTAAAAAATAGGTAAAAAACCATGGTGGCAAAATTAATAATAATCCAAGTATGGTATATTTCTGTTCATTAACACTGAGTATAAAAGCATCTTACTCTAAGAGGGTGTAGGTTAACACTGTGATCCCAAGAAAGCATGAGGACACACCACAGCCCATGTATGTGATAATAGTGAGGATTCGCTCATTCCTCGCATCGATAGGAGTTCTGGAAACATCCTTAAACAATAAAAAAAAACAAAGTTTAATTGACATTTTTTAAACCAAAATATATAATCCAATTTAACTTGTTATAAATATGAAATGTATTGATTGAATAATATAATTAAGCATGACATTTTTTTATTATTTCAATGATCAAACGAATGTAAATATGTAATATTTTATATAAGTGAATATTTATATTTTTAATATATAAATCTTTTTAGATATTATTATAGCTAAGCTAAAATAGTCAATGCTGTTTGAGTTGTTATTCTTATTATTTTCTGTATAGATGAATTTCCAATAACTTTGGTATTTTACTTAATCATTTAATTATTAGTTAATTAATAACTTTTATTCTATTCTAACATTTATATAATTTTTATATCATGATTTATTAATATTATTAGCTGTTTTCGAAGATGCATTGTAGATCAAATAAATGCACATTTTTAATATTTACAATCTTGAATGTATGCAATCTTGGTGGGCACATAAATAATATCAAATATTAAATGAATATAAACATATAATATTATTGATTTTATAATATTTATAACAATTTGAATACTAATGAAGTTGCCGTAATTGTTTATCGAACACATCAGTGTCGTACCACCAGCACTCCAAAGTGGGTCATGTGGTCACACAGACAGGTTGTGTAATCCTTGCTGATATTATATGTCCAGCACCCCTTTGGACTCCATCCTCCATATCCATCTAAAGCAGGACAAATAACATTATGAGATATAGCACCTCATGTGAGAAAAACACAGTAATAAATAATGTTGTCAGGTAGTCCAGCAGACTTGCCATTCTTATTGAAATCCCAGTAGACACAATGGACATCCTGGTCCTTCTGTCAAATAAACAAAGATAGCTTATTTATTTCTGCCAGTGATTTTTTTTAAATTCCTAAATATTCATAAAAACGTACTGTCTTAGTTTGTAGGTGGTGTAGAGTGACTGCAACATATTCTTTAAGGTTTTCAATTGGTCCTGTGGCATTAGTCACACTGGCAGACACCACAAAAGTGTTCAGTTTTTTCCCATCCAGATCATCCTGAGGCCAATGCATTAAAGTATGTGTCATATATGAGATAAAGACTGTAAAACTGACAGCCATGGAACACAGTGAAGTGTTTCACCTTTGTTTGAAAGAGAGTTGGAACACCATAAAACTGAAACTGAATGCGAGGGCTGCTGTCGTTTATGCTGGGGAATCTCTCTTTTATTTCAGAGGGCAGAGAAACGAAGGCCACTGTGCCATCAAAAGGCTCTTGGTTGATATAAATCTATAGAGGAAAAACACAAGGTTTAATCATTGTGTTACTTTTAAGATGCAATATATGATTCATTATATTTTTATAGGTGGGGAAAAAATTATAACAGAGCAAGGAAATTTTCACTATTTCACTACAAATGTACAATATTTTTCTTCTGAAGAAAGTCATATTTTTTGTTTTAGTTTTGCTGGAATATAAGCATTTAAAATGTATAAATGTAAAATTTTATGGTCAACATTATTATTCCCCTTAAGACTGATTATTCCTGATTTTTTTTTTGATTGGCTACAGAACACACCTGTTTTTTTTGTTTTTTTAAAGATTTTATTTTTGGCGTTTTTAAGGTGATAGGACAGTATTTCAGAAAGGAAATGTCCTCAAGCCGGGATTCGAACTCGGGACACCCTGAAGTGCTACTGCACCGTATGTCAGCGCGCTAACCACTAGGCTAATCCTAGTATATTTCAAAACAGCTAGTGAATCATCGTTTACTGTCATCATGGCAAAGACAAAAAAGTGTGTTATTAAAAATTAAAACTATTATTTAAACTAGTATTTTAAACTATTATGTTTTTAAAAAATTGAAAAATATCTTCGTTAAACAGCACTTGAAGAAACATACAGAAACATTCAATCCTTGTGATGATGCTTATTTTATTATACAGCATTATAATATGCAGTGTTAAAAATATTTGTATGGACTTGGTTTATATATTAATATATACATATATTAGTTATAGCATATTTGCTATTGTCATGTTTTTTTTTTTTTTTTTTTACATTTTAATGCATCCTTTCTAAATAATACTTTTAATATATTTATAGATTTCATAGCAATTCAAAGATATAAACTATAAATACTGTATAACCATAAAGTTCACCTAGTATGGTAAAGTTGCTGTAAATGTATAGTTGCTCACCTCAGGATTAAAGCCTTTGTTAGTGGAAGAAACTCCAAAGGTGAGGTTGTGAAAATTTCCTTGGTCAATATTGACCACAGATATTGCCAAAGCAGGAGCTGTTAAACTGACTGAGTCTCCTTTAAACCCTAACATCTGGTCTCCAACAGACTCTGTGATGTTCAGAATGCTGCACAAATACAGAGAAGCATTATTTGTTGACATGTAAAGTATAAAATCTGACAGTAAAATCTAAGAACTAATTTAATAGATATTTACACACAGTATATTTCACCGTTGATGACCACATCAGGGAAATCATTTACTATATTTGTTTGAGTTTTATTACTTTTATTATATAATGAAAATCAAGTCCATCTAGAGAAGTATTATTCTTGTTCATTTGTTTACACAGGGAGGAATCATAAAATGTGTCTGTTAAAGTGTTATAAGCCATGAAAAAATAACCAAGTGAGAAGAATCAAAACATTTTATAATTTGATTTAAAGCAAAGTATATGAAAATTAGAAATTAAAAAGTGTATTTTTAACAGCATTAATATCGAAAAGACACCAAATTCCATGAAGCACTGCTAAAAATAAAGTCAAATTATCTATAAAAATAGTATAATATATTTCAGTTCACATTTTAATATATAGAATAGTATATTTCAAGTCTATTTAGATATTTAGGGAGACCAATTATGGCCGATTATGTCCAGTTTGATTTCTGAGTGGGCGGAGCTAATGATCTGTTTTGTCTCACTTTGCTTGCTTCAGCTCTCTGATTGGTGTATCTTTCTGTAAAGCATATTGAGTACTGTAGATGTGTAGCATTTATTGTTAAAATGTTCCTTTTTTTTTTTTTACTTCTGGAAGAATTGTGCAAATATATTAACTGAGAAATCAGTGTCACACACCTGTTGGTGAAAGGCAGCAGGTTGCTGTCAGACTGCAGGATGTCAGATGTGATGTTGATAATGACTTCTCCCAGCGGAGGAGTGATCGTGCTCACGTTAATCACATCCGCTAGTTTATTCAGTACTGTTGAGAGCTCGAACTCATCCAGATGCTTTTTCTCATGAATCAAATCCTCAATCATGATCAGAATGTCTTCTGCATTGTCTAAAAGGGAAATTTCATTTTTGGGTGAACATAATTTTATTTTTTAATTATTATAATAAATATCATTTATTATTAATCTGGGTTCACCACAGCAGAATGAACCGCCAACTTTTCCAGCATATGTTTTACGCAGCGGATGCCCTTCCAGCTGCAACACATCACTGCGAAACATCCATACACACTGATTCACACACACACAATTTAGCTTACCCAATTGACCTATACAGCATATCTTTGGACTTGTGGGGGAAACCGGAGCATCCGGAGGAAACCCACACGAACACGGGGAGAACATGCAAACTCCACACAGAAATGCCAACTGACCCAGCCGAGGCTCAAACCAGCGACCTTCTTGCTGTGAGGCGATTGTGCTACCCACTGCGCCACCATTTGCTAGGTAACACCCTTATTCAATTGGCTTGGATTGTGTAGAGTTCTGAAACTGCAATTTGGAAGTTCAAACCATTGAACCTTAATTTCTTAAAGAAAGAAAGAAAGAAAGAAAGATTGAAAGAAAGAAAGAAAGAAAGAAAGAAAGAAAGAAAGAAAGAAAGAAAGAAAGAAGTGAAAGTTTTGGAAGTGAACTAATCTTTTAAATTCATAGTTCCCTCAAAAATGAAAATCCTGCCATTATTTATTCACCCTCACTTGTTCAAAAACCTATTTCAGTTTTTTTTCTGTTGAACTCAAAAATATATTTGGAAAATCTATTCCAAGAAGAATGCAAAAGGGGTGAACCTAATAAAGTCAATAGAGTGTATTTGGTACATACAGTGCTCAACATAAATGAGTCCACCCTATTTTGAAAATGAAAAGTTTTATCCATTTTTTAGTGAATATACACTCAAATAAAAAATTTGATAAATAAAATTAAAATAATTAAATTGAGCTGAATCAACACAATCCTTGAGGTTTTTTGGGGCAACTTAATTGTTTTATGTTTAATTTACTTAAATTTGTAAAAACAATTCATTTAACTTAATCAATTTGTCTTAAGACAACATAAAGGAATTGTGTGGACCCCAGCATTTTTTACAGTGTAGGTAATATATTTTGGTGCAATTGAACATAACAGATATATTTAATAAAATAATATTTATTCACCAAACATCTTTAGAAATAGAAAGATAATACATTTCAATTCCTGCGCAATATAGATGTTTTTTTTTGCAAACTTCAAATTTCTTTGTTTCTCTTAAATTTAGCTCTTTTTACATTTTTTATTTAATATTTTTCGCTAACATCTAAATTTGGGTGTACTGATTTTGTACTGCAGTTATTTTGGTAGATTAGCTCCAGATTTGGCTTCAGTACTGACTAATCTAATGTATTTGCACAAATATAATATTGTAAAGAAAAAAATTATTTAAATGAGAGATTTGTGAGGGGTGTACTCATATATGTTGAGCACTGTATATACACTAACACTGTTGTTACCTGACAGGACACTACAACAAAGGATAAAAGATTTCTGGAAAGTATAATTCTTGTATAATGACATGATGAGGCTATTATTATGTAGTGTACTTCAGAAAACATGTAATTTGAAAAATGTTTGAACTCTTAAGAAGCGTTTACCATTAGTGACTGTGATGTCCTCCAGATCTGACACACTGTGGACAACAACCTGACACTGCCCCAGGTCTGGAGATGTCCAGAGAGCACTGTTTGAGTCCACATCCAGATAACTGTTTGGAGAAAATTGTTTTAATCAATTCTTGAATTCTCCCCTATTAATGATCACAAACTGTTGAGTGCTGCTCGACTCTGAGATGCTCAATATTATATAACACTCTGAAGTTTTGGGGTTGAAGCTGTTCACCCCTTTTATGGCTGTAAATAAACCTGGAACATTGTGGAGACACAAGAAATTGCTTAACCTCTGCAATGAAATCGATCATGCAAACAGTTCTGACTTTAATGATCTGGAACATACATGTGATTAATTGGTTTACAGCAGCCTCCTCAAATATTAAATTAGATGGCTTCCTCTTTTGAGAGATAGTGATTAAGAGCAATAACCCCTGACAGTAGAGTCTCGAAAGATTTATAGTCCGATAACATGCTGTCATCAATGTCCCATTAAGCAGAGCAGACAGGCAGCTACGAAGTGGAAATGTTACAATGATTTAAAGTAATTACTACAGTTTGAAGGTGTTTTGGTTTTAGATACAAAATTTATGGCATTAGCACCATTATTTAACAGCTAAAAAGCCTCTCTTAATCTTTAGCAGCAGATGTTGTGAGAACAGAGAGAAGACAAAGTGTGTTGGAGACAAAATTATCCATTAATGCTATTTGCAAAATTAATATTGATTGCCAAACCTTTTTGCACTGTTATTTTACATTTGATAATTCAGTAATACTGTTACTTGCCAGAAAAAACATTAGGATTTATTTTGTTCTATGCTTGATATTTATTATATTTTACTAATACATATGCTCTCTCCTATAGAATCACTCAAGTTATTCTGACATAAAATATTTTCAAATAGAGCTATTGAAGTCATCTTGTTTTCCTATCACGATGTATAACACATTTTTTTTCCCAATATCATGCAGTCCTATTGTACTCAACATTTAGAAATTAATATTTAATCATTTAATGATAATTTTGGTAAGTTTTATGAATTTCCATGAGAATTGTGAGTAATTAAATGTTATTAAATGTTATCATTTATTGCTAATTTTGGGAAATTGGGAAAACATTCTTGGATTATTAAACATTCATTCAGTTTCTTTCGGCTTAGTCCCTTATCTATCAGGGGTCTCCACAGTGGAATGAACTGCCAACTATTCCGGCATTTGTTTTACGCAGCGGATGCTCTTCCAGCCGCAACCCAGTACTGGGAAAGACCCATTCACTCTCACATTCACACACACACTCATACACTACAGCCAATTTAGTTAATCCAATTCATCTATAGCGCATGGCTTGGGACTGTGGGGTAAACCGGAACACCTGGAGGAAACCCACGCCAACATGGGGAGAACATGCAAACTCCACACAGAAATGCCAACTGGCCCAGCCCGGATTCGAACCAGCGATCTTCTTGCTGTGAGGTGATAGTGCTAACCACTGAGCCACCAGAATATTAAACAGTTAGCTGTGAATTATTTTCCAATTATATCTTAATTACATACCATTAGGTTGGTTTGAGATTGTATATTTAAATATCAACACAGGCTCATGGGAAATATGTGCTTCAGCTTACATTTTTGTAAAACTGCAAAAACGTACTTAAGCATATAACATTTGCATTTATTATTTAGCAGAAGCTTACACTCAAAGCAACTTACAAATGAGGAAAAAATAAGCACTTCAAATCACAAGAGAGCAATATATAGATGCCATTAGTCAAAAATTTGTTTATCAAGTTTTTTTTTTACAAGATTCTTGTAACGGAGTGTTTGTAGGAAAGTGTCTGCTACATATAGAATGCATAACATGCATCTGAAACATGCAACAAAATGTACCCAGAGCAACGTATTTTATTTCACAAAAATGTAGCCTGAGGTACATATTTCTAATGAGCCTGGGCTGTTAATAATAATTCTGACTTCAACTGTATATATGAAAATTAATTTAAAAAGCATGAAGCAATTTAAAACATGATTTCTGTTTAGGTCAAATGAAATGTTTAAGAGTTTTACCATTGCCGGTATGCTGTCTTACTAGGATTTCCCTCACAGGTATGCGAAATGTTGTGCTCAGCCACAGTTTGGGGCCATCTGAAAAGCCCCTGTCTGGTGTAATGGTTGTGCTCAGGACAGGGCACTGTTTTTGACATTAAAGAGAGATATATTCAGACAACTCTTAAATAAAATGTATTTTTTTTTCCAATTATATAGCACATACGGATATAAGAAATTAAAATATCCTCAGGTTTGGCATCCAAGCATCCAAATCCACTGCAGTATGTTTTCTCCAGAAGCCCGTGAATCAGTATTTGTGTCTCTGTGATGTCTGAGGAAGTTGTTACCCGGGCATGAAAGACACAGCTGCGCCTGAGAATAAGCCATATCAGATAACCACAATAAATTCATGTACATTTTCAACAATAGTTATTTATTATTAAATTTGCATCAGTTGCTGTGTCTTGTAATGAAGATCTCACCTTGTTCCTGAGTGCAAGGGACTCTGCAAGACAAGATATACAGCTATTTAAACATGTTCAGTTTCCATTTACTTACATAGAATTTGCCATTAAAATATTCTTGCTGTTAACATTTGAAAGCTTGTACCTTTCTAACCACTGTGAATGCATTTGTATCCACACTGCAAATACAAATCAGACATGTATATGTTTGTCTTCGATTTGGGCTGTTTTTTGCATTATATATTAAGACTGACTAACCTTCGTTTTCGTGTGTGTGTTGAAGAGGGAACGAGTTTGAAGTTCAGCACTAATATTCCTTTACTAGAAAGAGTATCATTAAGCTAGTGATAATAAAAACACAATTAAGATGTGATGATTCCACTTTGACATTCAAGTTTGCTTTGTTGAAATCTTACCCAAAGTTGAATGACATTCTTGGGTTCACCAAGGCCTTTAATGGTCACATTGACGTTGACTTTGAAAAAAATATCTATTTTCAGAACAGAGACATTGTATGTCACACTTTCTGAGGGCAATAAAGAGACTGAAAAGCATGGCTTACATAATAATAAATACACAGTTCTTGACCTGATTTGATTCCTTCAGGTGAAACTGTAGAAAAGCATGCAGTTGTGTTTAATGAAAGAGTTGTTGTGGAGGATACAAATGTTGTTTCTTTAAGTGTTGAGGAGCTTTCTGCCAGAGTTGTTTGAACGGATGGCGTGGAGCTTGGAACTGCTGAAGAGATGAAAGGATAAACATTTAGAGAATGTAGAATTACATATAGCTGTGACCGTAAAAGACAAATGAATACATATAGGCCCTGTTAACACCTGATATTAAGATGAGTTTTCGACAATCCAATGGGCTTTATGCATGGAAGTGTTTTTTAACCACTGATAAACTTCAGGTAAAAGGTTGATAGACTGTCTTTGTTTTCAAAAGGTTTCCTTTACTGCATAAATAATGTAATTTAATCAAAATATAGTCAGTTAAACAGACTTAGGCATTCTTTAGTAGTTCAAAAAACGCAATGAAAGGTTTATAATGTTTATAATGGCAAGGATGCGCCTGGGTGGGCTTATTCAAAATTAAAAGTGGCTATTGCAAATAGATGAGAATAAATAGAATAGAAGCTCATATTTAGAGCTCATATTTAGAGCTTAAGTATGTAGTGTATGTAGTTATGTAATTATATTGCTTTAGGAAAGTGAACTTAAAGGGAATCCTGGATATCAAGATTCATTCATTCATTCATTCATTTTCCTTCGGCTTAGCCCCTTGTTTATCAGGGGTCGTCACAGCGAAATGAACCACCAACTATTCCGGCATATGTTTTATGCAGTGGATGCCCTTCCAGCCACAACCCAGTACTGGGAAACAGCCATACACTCTATCATTCACACACACTCATACACTATGGCCAATTTAGTTAACCCAATTCACCTATACCGCATGTCTTTGGACTGTGGGGGAAACTGGAGCACCCGAAGGAAACCCATGTGAACACAGGGAGAACATGCAAACTCCCCACAGAAATGCCAACTGGACCAGCCGCGACTCAATCCAGTGACCTTCTTGCTGAGAGACGACAGTGCTAACCACTGAGCCACCGTTCCACCCTGTATCAAGATTTGTATGCCTTAATATAATGTAAATTATGTCTCTTCATGAATTATGTAGAAAACATGACAGATTTATATCATTAACAAAAATCCACATCATTTTATACATACTTTGGACTATATGGGCTGCCATTATTTTCGCTGAAATCAAAGGTCAGTTTCACTGCGGTCATAAGTGTCCATCTTCCTCCAATTATGATTGATAGCAGCAAAGAAAGATTTAGACAAGTGACGGCATATTTATTGTTTAGCATTTTTTTCTCTGCCTTTTCTCAACGTGGATTTCACAAGCATTTAACATCATAAAGTTACTCCTTGTGGAAAAAAATGAATGATAGTGAACATCAACATTTCTTTGATTGAAAATTAAAAGCAAAAGTCGAACAATCTGGCATCATTTCAGGATTTTACTTTCCAAGTTGTGTTAAAATAGCTGTGTTAAAATGCATCTGTGGCTTACTGAGTACACTTAAAATAATGGCAGCCCCCATAGTCAAAAATATATCTGAATTTTTTTTTACACAACATAAATATTCTATTGGGATTTGATTTCATATTTCATTAAGAGACATTATTTATGTTATATTAAGCCATACAAGTCTCGATACCTGGGGTACCATTTAAATGCTTATGGTTAAATGGGATGTACATATTTTGAGAAATCACACCAAAAAAAAAGGTATGCATGTTTTGTGGTATTACCCCAAAACACAGGTTATGATCTAAAAATCCTAGTTGCCATCCACATCATTTTCATTCATTAGCGGTGCACCATGGGTTTGTTCATTCATGCATCACTTAATGATTCTGAAAAAGTGATGTAAAGCATGAGGAAACAAAAGTGAAGGGTCTCGATAAGATCCAAGGAGATGCATTTGAATGGATTTAAAAACTAAATAAAAATGTGAATGCATCTTAGCTGACAACTTGTGATTGCGTTACTGAAAAATGCATGTTGATACCAGGTGAAAACAGGGCCAAATTTTCTCTACAGACTTGTTGTCTCAGCTGAGGATGTTGTTTCCAATTGTATGGTTGTTGTGCTTTTTGTTTTTGCAGTAATAGTCGTAGTCATCGGGTCAGAAGTTGTGGATGGTGTTGTTTGAGTAGTTGGAGGAAAAGATGTGGTCACTTTTATAGGAGGTTTTGTTTCTGGATCTGGCAAGAGATGGTCTAAAAAAGTATTAAAAAAAATAAATAATTTGATTGTGCATATTACATGTATTAATAATCATTATAATCAGAAACATAGAACCAATAAAATAAGTTTAACAGAAACCGGAATGTTGCAAAACATGCACTGAGTAGGGTCATGTATGTCCAATTCGACCTCTTGTATAAACCATTTGATCAAATCTGGTTTTAAAAGATATAAAAAACCAAATTGAAATTTACCAAGAGGGTATATGAAGATGAAGCTGGGATCTGTAGATATTCTGTAGTGGTCTATTTCACGATCCTTGGCGAGGACCTTGGAGACTTCTTCCTGTATTTTTCCTACATCAGCCCTAGGAATCACGTTAATGTGAGCCACACAGTCAAACCTACAAAGAAACACAAGCATGACATCAAACTATGTACCTTTTTCTAATCAATATAAATGACATTTTTAATACCACTTCTGCATGCCAAATATTAAAGATAAATACACAGATGGACTTAAAGGGAAGTTATTATGCTGTTTTAAACAAGATTTCCAAAGATGTCTGCAATGTTTGAAGCTTGGGTCTCATTTACTCTAGCAACAAAAAGCAAATCACCACCATGCATTGTAATGCTTTGTCATTTTAATAACCTAATATTCACATAGAAATCTTTTGCATCATGCCTTGGCGGGAAAAAAGCTCACTTTGGAGTGGACTTTGTGCTTTGAAATTTAAAATTTTTTTTAAATTAAGTTGAAAATGTAAAAAGCATGGGGTGACACTGTGTGGAGTTTGCATTTTCTCCCCGTGTTGGCGTGGGTTTCCTCCAGGTGCTCCGGTTTCCCCCACAGTCCAAAGACATGTCGTTTTTAAAAAAGAGGAGGAGATACTATATGTCCCACCCTGTCTTTAGTTGTGATGTTTCAGTTGAGATTACATCAAACATCAAATAAAAAAATGCACATTTCAAAGCACTTCATGAGATTTTGCAGATTGTGAAAAAAATGAAATAAGGGAATTTCCAAGAGAATCTCACTGGCTGAGTCCTGGCATGGTGGACCACAGCGTTATTGATCTCTTCTGAAAAGAGAAAGTCATCTTGTTATATCGATGAGCATGTGGATTTTATTTTTTTATGTAATAATAATGTTAACACCATTGACGCACCTCTGGACTTCCACTGTGGTCTGTATGGGAGCTGTTAAAAGATGAGAGTATATTTGATCTTGGTCTGAAAACATTTGTACTGTGTTTGGAAAGATATTACATGCACTTACCTTCCTTTAGGAAACACTCTGACACTGTTCAAATATATGTATGTCGGCCACAATTTCAACTCTGCCAATGCTTGTGTCAGCTAACAGAAGGGGAACATTTTATTACTTACATTTTGTCTTTTCCCAGAACTAGCAGCAGTGAAAATTCATTATGTTTTCTGATGCTCACCAACTGGTGTGCAACCTCTTTAGCATCATAATCATGTGTTTTGTTTCCGTCTTCACGGAGGATGAGAAGCACCAGTTTTACTTCATAAAAAGGCCAGTCTGGGAAAAAAAAGAAAATTGTATCAGGTAAAAAAAGAGACCATTAAAGCTCTGTATTATATACACAGGGTTCATACACATTTTTACTACTAAAATTCCAGGACTTTTCCAAAACTTTCAGGTAAATATTCATGACCTACTGTGTCATCTGATGTGTATGTACACATGGTAAAATTTATTTGATCAAATTTATTACAGCATATCAAAAATATGTGACAATCTATGTAGTTTGTTTCTTTTTATATTTGTACAAAAATATCTTAAATAAAAAATATCTTGCTGTCTGTATAAAAATATTTTAGAACTGTTGGCTTGTGTTTTCATAAGACTTAAATATCCATGACTTTTCCAAAACATTTTGGGTTTATTTTGGTTTATTTTTATTTATTTCAGTTTAACCCTGTATATTTATATTTTATTTACATATAAAAGAAAAGTTAGCATCCAATACAACTCAAAATGCAACAAATTATAAGAAACAAGCAAGCACTGTGTGTCAGGCAATTTTTTTTTCATTCATTCATTCATTTTCTTTTCGGCTTAGTCCCTTTATTAAACTGGGGTCGCCACAGCGGGATGAACCACTAACTTATCCAGCATATGTTTTACGCAGCGGATGCCCTTCCAGCTGCAACCCATCACTGGGAAACATTCATACACACTCATTCACACACATACACTACGGACAATTTTAGCTTACCCAATTCACCTATACCGCATGTCTTTGGACTTGTGGGGGAAACCGGAGCACCCGGAGGAAACCCACGCGAACAC
>CAIGQV010018202.1:13280818-13309740 GCA_903798115.1 Danio jaintianensis
AAAAATATTAATACAGATTTAGAAATTTGTAATCAACTTTGTGTGTGTGTGTGTGTGTGTGTAGTGGATATACACCTTCATCCTTCGATTTTATTACGCACAGAATGAGGAAGATGGAAAAGGCCTGAACCTGCTTATTGTGTTTTCCCATTCTCCACCTGATAATAGACAAGAAAAAAAAGCTAAAATAAAAAATAACAATTATACATACACACACACACACACACACACATTTAGTATCTTTCTGTTTTTTTAAATTCTTTTTCAACCTGTTTTTATACATTTTAATTCTGTTTTCATTTCTTGTATTCATTTTGAGATTATTTTATGATTCTTTTTAATTGTATTTTTTATGTGAAGCACTTCAAATTATCATTGTTTTTGAAATGTGCTATGTAAATTAACTTGCTTTGCTTTTGCTTGCCTTAATGAAAATAAAAAATGTAAATTACTGAACATGATCATAGTAATACAAGCTATAAACAGAAAAATTAATCATACAATTTTAGGCTTATTTATGGTTCAAGTTCTGCTGCTAATAAACATCTAAAAGAATATATATATATATATTCATTCATTCATTTTCTTTTCGGCTTAGTCCCTTTATTAATCCGGGGTCGCCACAGCGGAATGAACCGCCAACTTATCCAGCATATGTTTTACGCAGCGGATGCCCTTCCAGCTGCAACCCATCACTGGAAAACATCCACACACACTTATTCACACACATACACTACGGACAATTTAGCCTACCCAATTTACCTATACCACATGTTTTTGGACTTGTGGGGGAAACCGGAATATATATATATATATATTAAGTATATTTAATAATCAATACATATCTGTTTATTTTTGATGAGTAGATAGAAAGATATGCAAACAAATTAAAATGATCAAACATTTGATCATGATATTGGAAAAAACTGACATTGCAATATTTTCTTTGACTGCGATATATATTGTGATATGAATACAAATTCATCAGATGACTTTGTAAAGAATTCATAATTTTAGATTAATTGTGATGATTTCATAGGGGAGCATGTCATAATATATCAAGCAAAATACAACAGAGCAAAAATACAAATGAAATTAACAATGATTTTCTGGGGAGTCAAACATTATTCAGGAGCAGAAATTAAATAATCAAATATAAAATAACATTGTATTGTTTTCATTGTGTAAATATTTATATACTGTAGACATAATCTTTAAGCTACAAATGTTTAATTTATTGCACCCAAATGTCTTACATTTGCTTGAAATACTTACACAGTCCTTAAAAACAAATGCAAACAATAAGCTTTCACACTAAGGTTAAAATACGAAATGACTCCACTATTGCAGATTCGCACATTGCAATATCAATGCTGAAATGATATATTGTGCAGCCCTAACATACACAATAAATATGAAAAAAGAACAAAGACAATTGGTTTGAGTTATATATTTTAAGACAATTTCAACTGTAAACATTTGTATACAAAACTTACCTTTTATTTTTCATTAATATTCTTGACTGAAATATTGTACGCCAGCATTAAATTGTGATGGAATTCAATTAAAAGTGCATGGTAAATAATTGTGAATCCTATAAAATCTAATTCAATAATGACTTAAATTACAATTATGCCGAATAATAATTCTGCTTTTCATTATGAAGAAAAATCAAACAACAGAATTCAAACAGTGAAAAAACTGTTACTCACCAGATTGAACACATACTAGTGTCAGATATCCCTGTATGTCATTTCATCATTCTGGACAGTGACTGCTTGAACATGTATGTTGATGTGAAGGGTATGACTATGGGACAGTTTTTGTGTCAAAACCCCACCCCCATCATCCTTTTCAGTTATTCATTAAGCTCATCAATCTTCCTCTTTTCATATTAGTACAGTGTGAACCACTGAATGGGTACATGACGTGTGCACAGCATCTTCATAAAGTCAAGTGCTGCTATACTGTATATTATCAGTCAGGATAGTTATTATACGATCAGCAAACAATTGATGTAACCTTGAGGTTAACTCTTGTGCATCTATTTTAAAAAGTTAAATCCATATAGAGGACAAAAAAGTCAAAAAAAAAATTACATTACAAACATTGCATTGTTTCTTTATACTTTCAATGACATACTGTAGATTTCTTTACCAACATCAGACCGATGTGGCTGTAAATTAACATTGTTGCTATAGTCTGGCTTGTTTACATTTTGTATTACAAAATGTTAATTAACTTGCATTGTCCCTATCAAATATTCATTCATTAATTTTCCTTCGGCTTAGTCCCTTTATTCATCAGTATTCATCATACCCTATCAAATAAACAAATATGGATTCGTTTAACATACTTTTTAACCTTTTTTTTGTGCAGCAGTGCCAAGTTAAAAAAATACAATTTGCCAACAAATGGAAGCCTGTTAACAAATAATATATGACTTTTTACTTAAATGGCACTAGGATTGAACAATTATTTTCAATGGGGATATGTCTTGTCCTGAGTAACCTGTATTTGTATCTAATGTAAAACTGATTTATGTAAGGAAATGAGGGTGACATTTTATAATAATTATGCACATTTTTGCAAAATATACACCGTTTCCATTAAAACAGCCAAAAATGATGTCAAAAACTGAAAAAATAAAAACAACATAAATGTCAATAAATGACCAATTTGTGTTAGATTAATAGATCCTTAAAGATGAACTGTTATAAAATACAATGCTGTGGAATTGTATATATTACGTTAGCTGAAAATGCTTCATTTTTAACTACTTGCAAAAATATATGTAGCTACATTTAGCTCTAATCTTTAAAATACAATATTTTTTAGCTTATGGTCAATGTCAAAATCATACGTTTCATGTTTCGATACATGTCAGACAAATGCTGAATCACATAATTTCTCCTACAATTTGTGAAACTAGAAAAAAGTTGTGTAGCTTGCACTAAGTGAAATCAAAAGAAGACGTTTTTCTGTCGTAAATTGTTAATACATCAAATGTTTCGCTCTTTATCTTACCTCACTCTTTGTTTTCCCGCTCTCTTCCTGTGACCGTTAACCAACCCCGCCACCTTTAATTTGATTGTCAAAAAACTACACCGTGGTGGACAGTTTATAGCTAGAGTTAGCATATGTGCGTCTTCATTAAAGACACAGCAGTATACATTTGTGTATACTATTTTTTAAAATACAAATATAGTTAAAGTAACAACACAGACAGCAATAAAGCAGTTTCTGAGGTCTTAAATTCTACGTTCACGTTGTGAAATTGTCGAACATTGATTCAACTGCTTCTGTGTTAATTGTGCCACTAGATGTCGCTGTTGTACGAAAAAAGTTTATACAAATACAAACAACCTTAGCAGCTTTCTCAGAAACTTAACTTTATTTTTCAGCTCATACAAAGAAATGAAAATGGATTATTCATGTTACATTAACAATAGCGTGTAAGTAAGGAGACAGACAAAACCTACATATTTTAATTTTCCAGTATGCTATTTTATATGAAAATGACATAAAAATGCACATTTTATATTTTAAGGAAGGAAGCGATCTGCTGAATCACTGAAATATTCATTGGTCATGATTATAGGTTACCAATAAAAGTTACCAACACAAAGCTTTATTTGGCATCATGAAATGTGAAATGAAACATCAATATATCTCAAAAACAGGCTTCACTTTCTTAAAATACACTTCTCTTCCTATCCGTCTTTCCTCCTGCCTTACTATCTTTCCTGAGACAAATGGGTCATTGGAAAAAGAGAGGATAAGTTTTCCTATCAAAGCCTCAAGGTAAACGAAACATTCCTCACAGGAAACATCAAACTTCCCTCGAAAACCAGCCAGAATCAACACAACAGAAGCCTTTGTCAATACTTCAACATATTTATGTGGGATTTTTGTTTAAATTCAAATGAAGGCTGATATTTTTCTAAAGTAATCTCCCTCTTCTGAGTGTTTACAGTTTCTTGGAGCAATCGGAGCAGTAAATGTGTCTGCTGTGAGCTACAAAGCGCTTGTCGGCCAGGTTGAGGGAGCATTTCTTACAGTTGAAGCAGTAATCATGCCAAGAGCCACCCTCGTAGTTCACTACATTCGTAGCCTTGCCAAATCCTGTGGGATGACAAAAAGAGATTTAATTGTAACTTCAGTTCAAGTGAAATATATAACATTCAATGAGAATAACACACGTCAGTGCAAGTGTGTCGGTCAGTGGTGTGCAGTGGAGTGTTTTTTGACTGTGGAATGTTTTTTTAATATCTAACTGCATGTTTAAATTAAACTTAGTTGACATCTTTTAAAGGTATATAGGTCACCCAAAACTAACCTCCAGTGGTTCCTAACCTTTGTGAGGTAATTTTTTCTGTTTAACACAAAAGAAGATATTTTGAAGAATGTTGGATACTGAAATCCATAGAAAAAAGCTACTATGATTACCGGTTTTCAAAATTCCTCAAAATATCTTCTTTTGTGTTATACATAAACACAAATAAGGTGGGGACAAGCGGAGGGTGAGTAAATCATGACCGAATTTTCATTTTTGTGTGAAATGTCCCTTTAAGGTGAAATAAATTAATATTACTACCAAGAAAACAACAACCAAAACGATTCTATTTTGACTCTGAAAAACAACATTGCTGCCTTTTGTAGAACTGCTTAGTGAACTTACAATTAATTCTACGATTTAGAACCGCTGTAAAGCTGCTTTGACAAAATCAGAAATAAATATGTGATTTGACTTATACTTTTATGTGAGGCATGTTGTTCTATTTATCAAAACAGCATTTATTACTTCCTTTATCGCATTGTATTTACATTCGTTGCAAAATGTGCTTTTCCGCAATTTTTTTTTTAATTGTCAAAATATTTTTCGAATAATCAGGCATCAATGTTTAGACATTTCAAGTTGGAAGGTAGTTGTTTACAAATTTGTCTTCTCTACAAATCCTGTCTGTCTGTTCTTCTGTCTGTCTTTATAGATTTACATTTGCAGAAAGTACATAAAATGGCGAGGAAAAAATGATTGATTCCTCATTTTCCTCACACAAGCACTCATCAACACAATAATTTTTGTCTTCTTCAACAGTTTACCAAGTGTCTACACCACCACCGGTGAGAGCTTCTAAATTCAATCTTGCTGCCCAGCCATTGGCAGTCTGACGATCAAGCTTTTTACATGTTTTCCAATCAGAATAAACCAATAAAAGCCATTTGCGCAGTTAGGCTTTTGTGCTCATGTTTTATGTGCTAGTCTAATTTTTAACATGCAGTTTATCGGAGACTTTTACTAGTCTTGATCTTAATGTTAACGTTAATTTGAGCGCAGCCTACAGTACAAATTGAGAAATCCACCATAGCAATAATAAACGCCTGCTTTATCTTTCATTGAACCAAAGTTTATCAAACTGCACTCTCCGGAACCCTCTCAAGCGGTGGACTAATACATTCCAATAGGTTGCCGCCAAACCATGTCATAGCTCATTAACTGATTTCAACTCTCCTCAATGCCCACATTGTCAAAGACGTGCCAGACCAATTTTGTTGGAGCTTGTCGCTGGCTCCCATTGAAAATGAATGACTTACAGCTACTTACTGTCATTTCTATTTTTTTCAGATTGTGAAACAACTGCCTGCTTCAGTGTTGCCACCTCGTGGACAAACTATATAGTGCAAAAACAATTCAAAGCACATATGCAAGCTGCTTGTACATCATATGTAATCTGAAAAATCTGTAGGGTACTGATGGCAAAATTTGCACTACACTTACCCTATGTATGTACATCAGAGCCAAAAGTCTTGAAATCTAATTAGCACAGTTTGACCATGTCGGTGTGTCAACAAGCACAATGACTTCTAAGATATATGTGCATTCAAACCTGTAATGGGGTTCTGGCAACCGCTGCATTTTTTGGCCACAGTGCTTTTATAGCAGTCCACACAGTAGACTTTCTCCTCGTGGGAGGTGAAGCTGGTGCCCGCCAGGGGCTTTCGGCAGGAGGAGCACACAAAGCACTCTGAATGCCACGGCTGGTCCTGGTAATTCACACCTCCTGTGGTAATGGACTGGAGGAACAGGGCCAAAACATGTGGAAACAATAGGCTGAGGCAACTTGTGAAAGTCATTATTCTTATAAACCCTCATTTCATATAAAAAAGGTGTATTTGCAAACTGGAACTGTAAAAGCAATTATTAATTACAATAATAAAATATATTAAATAGATTAACAGAATTTAGTAACTCTTTAGTTTAGGTCACAATTCATGCTATTAACTACTGGCTTATTACCTGCCTATTATTAAGATATTAACAGTTCATTACTAGTTATAAAGTATGATCTTACTCTGCATCCCTAATCCTACCCAAAACCTAAACTCAACTTCTAGCTAACTAACTATTAATAAACAGCTAATTAGAAGTTTATTAAGCTAGTAGTGTTAGTTAATGGTTTGTTAATACTGTGAATTGTGACCTAAGCTAAAGTGTTACCAAATTTATTTTACCTTCTTACAGCAAGCACACTGTTTGGCAAATTTCTTCTCGTGGCAAGGGGTGCAGTAGACGTTGTTGTTCTTTGTTATGAAACTCTTGTTGCCGATTGGCTTTTGACACTGATAGCATTTGAAACACTCATCGTGCCATGAGTTGCCTTTGTATTCCACATTCTCAGTGCCTATCAAACACATGAGAAAGTGAAAGAGAAGACAGTAAAAACACACATGGCATGAAAACTTGCTGTTAATTTACTCATGCCATCCAAAGTGTAGTGTTTTTAATCTCAGGAGAACATTAAAGGTGACTTTTAGCTGAATCTGTGCTCTTTGGTGACTTATAAAAATGAAGTCAATGCAACTTTGAGAGTCAAAAAACATAAACAAGCAAAGCGAACTTATTACTTGTGACTCCTTACGATACATTCAGGTCTTTTAAATGAAATATTAAGTCTGGGCAAGAAACTGAACATTATTTACATCATTATTAACTTTAATCCACTGCCTCAGCACATGGTCCTCAGCCACGGGTATTAATTGTTTTTGTTACCTATATATACTATACCTTATTTTGTCTCGTAAAGTACAAATGAAATCAAAACTAACCATATGACTTTGTTAGCTCACATTGCCAGTTTTGTGGTGAACAATTCATCTCTGCATGTCATTAAGAAAAAAAAATTGTTTGCCCTTGTAATCTAAAATTAAAATCTGAGATGCATGCATCTCTCTGAATGAAATGCCTACTTTACTACATCCAATCAGCTTGCAGAAGAAAAACAAGCCACGTCCACTGTTTTGCACATTTAATATTCCGTTTCTCTAGGAACTGCGTCACAATACGAAAACCCCCCCCAAAAAAACAGTTGCAGCTTCCGGTTCATGTGGACCTTAAAGCCAATAACTTGAATCACCAAGAACGACTGTTTCAGCTAAAGGTCTTAAAGAAAGTCGTAACTTACATATTTTAAATGGCCTGAGGCTGAGTAAACTAACTGCTTAATTAATTATTACTTTACTCAGAATAAATCATTTCTACATGACATTATTTCTAGATAAAAATTCTGGAATAAGTCTAAAAATTACACTTTTAAAATGTCCTTATTGTTAAGATTGTTGGAATCGCACTTAAGTTATACATTTAAAAATGATCATATTTACAATAATTACAATACAGTATTTCCAATATAATATATATCTGTCCCCTCACCTGGCAGTATGGGCTTGTAGCAGCCATGGCAGCGAGGAGCGTCCTCACGTGAGCTACACGTCCCACACAGGATCCTGTCATCCTTGGAGGTGAAAGACTCCTTGGCCAGATTCTTATAGCACTTGGCACATCGGAAACAATCAGAGTGCCAGTATTTCCCCTTAAGGTGAAGCTCCTAGACAGGTAAGAAGCAAGAGAAATGTACATATTTGTGCATATATTATAATAATGATAATAAATTGTTATTGAGCAGCAAATCAGCAGAATGTCACTAAAGACTGTAGTAATGCCATCACAAGAATAAATGACATTTTAAAAGCTTTAGTTCAAGAAACGCAGCCAAAATGTTAAATAACGTATACTGTTGAATGGTAGTGAATATATTTATTTTTACCTTACTCATTCATTTTTTCGGCTTAGTCCCTTTATTAATCTGGGGTCGCCACAGCGGAATGAACCGCCAACTTATCCAGCATAAGTTTTACGCAGCGGATGCCCTTCCAGCTGCAACCCATCACTGGGAAACACCCATACACACTCATTCACACACATACTCTACAGACAATTTAGCTTAGCCAATTCACCTATAGCACATGTCTTTGGACTTGTGGGGGAAACCGGAGCACCCGGAGGAAACCCACGCGAACACGGGGAGAACATGCAAACTCCACACGAAAATGCCAACTGACCCAGCCGAGGCTTGAACCAGTGACCTTCTTGCTGTGAGGCAACAGCGCTACCCACTGCGCCACCACGCCGCCTTTACCTTACTCATTTTAAAATATTATATAAAAAACAGGAAAAACACAATAAATTTTTGCATATTTCTACTGTTATATTTACTTCAAAGACTAATTTTTTATAGATTACTGAAGGTTATCACATCAGTAGCTTATATATGTCATTATCTTACTTTGACACTGAAGAGCAATTGCAGACTAATGGCAAGCTGTTTTAACATTTAATCTATAAACAATACAATACCTTTAGTGTTTTTATTATTATTATTTAGATATTCTATTAAGTACTAGTAGTTAATAATTGGCTATAGGTGCTATTTTTTTAAAGTACTACTGGTTATTCTTTAACTACTTGTATCTTTTTTAAACTAGCATCTAATGATGAAGTACTGGTATAATAAAACAAATTCAACTTAAAATGTGGTAGAATATGGACAAACCAAACCATTGGGTTAAAGATGAGCTATATTGATTCAATTAAAAAAAATTATCCATATGTTACCCATTTTAGTTGAAATAACTAACTTAACTACACTTTTGGATTTTAGGTAGGCCACTAGTCTTGTGGATAATGCATTTACTAGAACATAAAATAATAGGTAGGCCTATATGAGTGACAGATCTCTCCAAATTTGATTTTTTTTCTTTTTTTTACAAGTAAAAAACAAAATAGTCACTTAAGACTATTAAAAAGAAGTATCTAATGAATTTGATTTATTTAATGGTACAAGTAACAAATAAATAGGTAATAAGAAGAATAAGTAGGTTTTAATAGTGTACTAGTGTTTAACAAGTAGGCCTACTAATGTGTAAATAATGAGCACTAAGCAAATTAATAGTCCTTAATGGAAAACATGCTAAATATCTAAAACATTAAGCACCAGTATCATTAAAGTAGATATTAATATGTTTTTTTTAATTATGTTTAAACAGTTTGCCAGACAAGTTTAATGTCAAGGGCATAAAAAACAACAACCTTGGAGTCGGTGCTGATCGTGCGTCGACACTCAGTGCAGGTGTTTGCGCAGAACTTGTCGAAGCATCGCACACAGACTTGTTTCTCGTCTTTCCTCACAAACTTCTTTCCACTGAGGTCCTCACGACAGTAAAAACAGTTGGACCGGCTTGCCATAGTCAGTCACCCAATAAACCCGCGAAAAGCTGTGAGAAATAATAACAGCGATTACCTCATCGCGCCCATAAAATTGGGTCATAAAAATACACCATGACGTATGAATGTAGAAAGAGAAACAGATCTTAACTGCAAAAAAAGAGTGTTTGTCTCACAGCCCCTCATGTGTAAGTTCACAGCAGCACTCAGAGTTTCCTCAGGAAACTGTGTGAGGTAATTTATTGATAAGAGAGTGTTTGTTCCGTTTTCCCTTAGGCGGAGGAGCTAAATTACTTTAAGTTGTTATGTAACCATAGGCAACAGGACACAGCACATGTTGTTTATTGTGCTTCGGTCTTATCTCGATCTGATAACACGTTCAGTTCAGCTGTAAAGCAGACTGGCAGACAGACGAGATGAAAGCAAGACAGATCCTTTCTTCAACAAGATGATCTGTTCGGTAATAATTAAACCGCACATCCACCGCACGCATTCATGCTTGAAATCAAATTATGTCTTGCACCAGTACAGGAAATGCAATAAAAATTGAATTTGTTTCGAGATATATTGGATTATAAACATACCGGATCGTATTGCTAAAGTGGCTGAGTATTGTTTTACTCGCCAAAATAAACCCTCATTGAGAGCTTTCCCATGCAGGCCTAGTTATTAACAATGTGGACGTGTTAGCAAACACTTCCTGGGAATGAAATGTTAAAGACATAGCTAAAGTTCACCCCAAAAACAAAATGTACTTTTTAATTAGCTCCTCTTTAGAGGCCATTCAAGATGACTTTTTTTTGTTCAGCAGAACATTAGAAAATATTTTTTGCGTTAACGACAATCATAAAAACTAAACAAAGCCTACAGGCAAAACAGAATTAATACCTGCAACATATCAGAAGCCACTAGCATTAATCTGACTTCCCTTGTTTTTTATTTAACACAATCTCACAAAAACTTCTTGATTTGGCTAATTCGTATGAATTTTTAGACTATATATAATTTACAGTTTAGCATGAGATGCTCGTCCCCAATGATTGGGTTTAGGGGTGGGGTGGGTTTTGGGGGCATGCCTTCTTTCAAAAACGGTTTTCTTATGAAATCACTTTTCTGACAACACGTAAAATAGTTATGCTTCCTCATGAGATTGGGAATGGTTGTTGTTGACTATAGCATTTTATGAATCACTAAAGAAGTTCACAATTTCAGCTAAAAATCTTTAACTGGAAGTTGCTGAGACTTTTAATTTAGTAAGCTGAGGTAATTCCGACTGAAACCGAATATTGAGTAGGGGGTGGGGCTTTATTTTTGCACATCATTCCCTTGTAGCAAACTAACAGTAAGAGGGGCGTGGCTCAGAATATTGTGGCTGAAGTTTTAAAAATGATGTCAACAGAGAAGAACCGCCACTCCAAACGCAGAAGCAAATGGTCACACTTTGATCAAAGATTACCAAAACAATTTTTTTAAAGTGGAATAACTTTCATTGTTCACCTAAAGAATAACAATATGCACTAGCAAAATAAACATTGTAAAATTTGATGTCACACGGACTTTAATCTACACTGTTCTGAAGAGAAAAAAAAATCACATACATCTTGAACGGCTTGAGAGTAAATTAACCAATCCTATAAAATTTTGTGCAAATGCTTTAAGCAAATATGCGCATGTTTACTAGCATGTGGGCACACATTTGATCGTGTTGTTTTTCTTTTCTATATGCGTGCAGAAGTATGTCTGGTATGCATGCGGCGAGATGAGGAATGTTAACAGTTCTTTGACGATGTTTAAAGAGGGAAGCTTCTTGAAACACTTTGCATTGAGTCTTGCCTACATGTCTGGTTAATTATTTAGCGAGCAACAGATCCGAACAGCATCCAGGTGCCTTTTCTGTCAACTAAATAAAGGCTTCGGTATGACATATTTCACTGATTTACATGAAGTCTGATGAGCCAAAGGCTGAGGATAAATATAATATGTTTATTTTCCTGTCTCTTTTGAAAATGTGAACTCCTAACATCCTTTATGGAAAGGGAACCAGTAGATCGCAAAGATTTAAATGAAATGTTGGCCTGTGCAGTCCATAAATAAGTTCTCCGCAAATTTTAAGACATCACTGCCAAAACAAAAAATAAACTCCACCTCCATTTTGTATCTACAGCCCTATTTTTCTAGTGAATGGCTTGTTACTGACCCAGTGGACATATCTAAAACCAAACCTCCAGTCTGTTTTAGACAAGCAGAAGTATTGTTTTTATTTTTTTAATGGACACAAGAGAAGAATGTGAACAGTATTGAGGTTTAAATATGCTGGATACTGTTGCAGGACTTGGCAAAAGTAATCTTGTTTTTCCAGAAGGCTTCTGCAATGTGCTGTTCATGATGCTTTTTTTTTTGTTCTGTGTTTCCTGGTCGGTTAACTTTAATGAAAGACCAGATAGACATTCGGGGATCACATTTTTAGCTCAGTTTTACTGCTAAAGCTCAAAGATCACCAGCTCATACTTTTTGAATTGGATTTATGGCAATTTTATGGGGCAGTCAAGTGAGGGCAGGAAATTCTGAGGAGAAAAGAACATGTGAAGAGGGGCTGGATTCACAAAACGTTTAAAGAGGAACATTTTGTTTTTCTGACAAACCTTTCCCTTTTTTCCTGAACATTAAGTGAAGCATTATTTTATGCATATTTTCATTATTCTATTACTAAGTTTTTTTTTCTTTTATTTGGAATGAATTTAATAAAGTTATGTAAACTGATATATTCATTCATTCATTCATTTTCTTTTCAGCTTAGTCCCTTTCTTAATCTGGGGTCGCTACAGCGGAATGAACCGCCAACTTATCCAGCATATGTTTTACGCAGCAGATGCCCTTCCAGCTGCAACCCATCACTGGGAAATAAACTGATATATGACTTATACTAATTAATTATAAAATTAAGAATGCTTTAATTTTTCTAAAAAGGGAATAAAAGAGACATTATCAATATTATTATTCATAACTGTTTCATTATCTTATTTTGGATTTTTATTTCCAAAAGAGTTTTGTTTTAAGGGAGATTATCAACATTAATCATATTTTTTATTTTATAATTGGGATTTTTTTATCACTTCTTATTTTTATTATTATTATATTATTATTCCTGCAGTCTTTCTTTTTTTTCCTATGTTTTCTAAGGCATTCTTGTTCTTTTTATTTTCTTATAAACCAGAAAAGGTAAGACATTTAAGAAAAAGGTGAAACTTTGTATTATGAATTAATTTTTCAATATTATTATAATTTTTACAATTTTCCTAATTCTGATTTAATTCTGATTTTTTTCTAACAAACATATCCTTTATGCCAATAATTTCCTTTTTTTATTTTTGTTTTTAAATGCTTTCATAAACCCCACCCCAGATTCAAACCCATATCACATCACAGCACATATGGTAACAGCTACACCACACGTCCATTCATTGGGATGTAATTAACAGCAAACCGCTCGTTTAAACCAAATAAAGAGCAAATAAGTGAACCCACTAAACGGGTCGCAGATAAGCCTAAAAGGGGGCACTTTTACAGACGCTGATGTAATGTCGAACTGACAGACCCCTGTTCTAGTCAAATATTTAATGTGCTCTCCAGGGAGATGGCAGACTGTTGAGACTGGAATCTGGTTTCGGGATGACCTCATGCACCAGCATCTGGAACACAGTCGGGCCAAAGCAAACCAGAGGAAGAACTGGAACAGTCATATTGCTCGCGAACCATTGGCTGATGCGATATGAGGGAACTTGAGAGCCTGCGAGACTTCAGGAGAGGAGAAAAGTAATATGCTGATACTGAGCATGTTTTTCCCCCCATTTTTGCATGCATTTAACAAAGTTATTTTTCTACGCAGGCTCATAAAATGGTGCGGTGAAGATGATGAAGGCGACCAAATTAGACTTTGGCCGATGACATCACCTGCTGGTTAGCTCAAAACATCGCTTTTACAGTAATTACTGCATTCAAAAACCACATGCTTGAGTGCATTTTTGCATATGCTTGAACGCAAATACTGCATACACTATCAGTCAAACAGCTAAATATTTTTGTGGAAACTGTGATACAAGTGATTAGTTGACTTTACTTAAAAGTGAGTAAACCTGTTACTTTTGAATTGATTAGTTGACTTTACTTAAAAATTGAATAAACCTTTAACTTTTTTAGTGATTAGTTGACTGAACTTAAAAAAGTGAGTAAACCTGTTACTTTCAAAGAGATTGGTTGATTTTACTTAAAAAGTAAGTAAACCTGTTACTTTTAAAGCGATTAGATGACTTTGTTCAAAAAAGTGAGTGAACCTGTTACCTTTAAAGAAATTAGTTGACTTTACTCAAAAAAGTGAGTAAACCTGTTGCTTTTAAAGCAATTAGTTGACTTTACTTTAAAAAATTTGTAAACCCATTGCCTTAAAGTTAAGTAAATGAACTATGTGCATAATTATACAAATTAAAATTAGTCATCTTAACAGTTCCATGTTATAACGGGTTCTCACTTTTTTAAGAAAAGTAACTAGTCGTTTTTTACAGTGTATACCATTCAAGAGTACAATTAAAAATTTTATTAACTTTAATTCAAGGACACATTAAATTGTTCAAGAGTAAATGTCAAGACATTTCTAATGTAAACAAAAATGTTTAATTCAAAATAAATGCTGTTATTCTGTTCCAGTAATTACTGATCATAATAGAACAGCAAATCAATAAAGAATGAATTCTGAAGGATCATGTGACACTGAAGACTGGAGTATTTATGCTACAATATCTTTGAATCACTACATTAAATATGCAGTTTCAGCTTTAAATCGCATAAACTGAAAGCTGAAATACGTTTTAAACTGTAATAACATTTCACAATTGTTACTGTCAGACTAGGCTTCTTTTTTAAAACATTCAAAAAATTATACTGATGCTAAACCTTTGACTGATAGTGTATGTCGGACATTTTTTTAAATTGATTTTAATTCACAAATGGTCTTGGTTAGTCAACGTGGGTCATCTGAAATGGGTATGGTAATGGAATAAGTCCAGCTGGGGAAGTGAGGGGGTCTTGGCAGAGTGTTGTGTTGGCATGATCAGCTTGCTGAAGAATGTGGCAAAAGCTTGGAAACAGGAAGCCTATGAAGCGGCGGTAAGCAGAACAGGCGAGACAGCTGGCCAGCGGCGTAACCCTAGTCCTCTTCATCTGCACTAAATACACTCTCGCCAAGAGGAAACTCAAACAAGACTACCGTTCCTTCTCTGGGCAACTGGGGTTAAGCTGGGGCCACTTTTAAACCACTATATAATTACTCTAATGCCTTTACAAAGCCATAAGAATTTATAATGTTTCTTTTTTTAAAGAGACATGGCACTGAAGATACGCTACTTATTGCACGGCTTTACAGAAAATTTCATTCAATCATTGCATTCTACAGTCCGGAAAAGAAAATCACATTCATGATCTGATATTTAACAATAATGTGTAAACCATTAAAGGCAGATTTGCTGTAAGCTATAAGGTTGTTAATAGATCGTTATTACATCATTTCAAATTATTTAGCAAATGTTCATGTTTAACAGTAGAATTCAGGGTGAAAGACTACATTCCTCATGATTACACAGACGATCAAAACAAGCAATTTAATCAAAATACCTAATAGTTTTATTTGCATGTACTGCATTAAATGTGATTTATTTCGATTTTCCATTGTTTTTATTTGTTTATATCTTTCACTGATGGAACTGAAAATTGTCTGATCAAATTTTGAAGTGCTGTGATTTTCCTCATAGCTAGTTTTGTGTTTTGGCTCATGGCTTTTAACTCCTTAAAGGTACAGTATGTCATTTTCACCACTAAAAGGCGCATATTCACAACAAACAAAGGCATAGTTTGATGATGCCATCACTGAGTGTGGAATGTCTTCATTAAATTACATTATGAGACTCGAGCAAAACAAGACCACTGAAGCAACTGCTGATGAGAGATGAGTGAAACGTGGAACGAAAGCAGCGGAGCTTTTATTATGCCACAGTTGACTACTTGCTATTCTTCTGCTCATGATCACACAGGAAAGAAGATGCACTGTTTTATCATATTACATACATTTTAGGGTTCTGTTATATTGTTGCCCTCTGCAGTCTAATAAAACGCACAACATATTAAAGCATCTTTGGTTTTTCTGTTTTCAATAAAACTAAACTGGAAATTGAGGGTGTGTGATGTCTGTATATTAAGGACATTTGGGATAATTTAAGTACATAAGTCAGCAAAGTATATAACATTGTTCTTGTGGTTTTGGGATATTTTAAGGAAAAAATCCTACAACAGAATCTTACAAAAATCTTTAACAAAGACTTTTGGGAAATTGTTTTGGTAAAAATTCTAAGAGAATCAAGGCCATTAAAAAGTGGTCAGACACTGTTGGCGAGATTGACCAATCAGAAAATTCCAGAGAACAGTAGAGATCATTAGTTCCTGTCCACTTTTTCAGCATCGCTGGTTATTTAAATATTTTCTTCCCATAGGGATATTTTAAAAAGTCTTCTCCTAAAACAACCCGAGAAAACAATGAGGAAGTGATATATAACTGTTCATTTAACATTATTGGAAATATACTATTGATTAACAACCTTAGAACTCACAACAAGTTGGTCTTTAAATGTTTAACAGTTACTGTTAAAAATCAATTTCCCTATTTAGGGAAATGAATGGAATTTTTACTTCTGAAACATGGCTTTTGCGTTATATATTAAAAGCTATTTCTTATCGACTCTAAAACATGTCCTATAGTGTAAAAATCACCCTTTACATCCAACGCAAACAGTTCTGTTGACAGTACTGCTCATTGTATAACTCACTACCTATCAGGTGTTGTATACATCATCAAATACACAGAGCAACGGAATCCAAAAAAACCCCCAGAACAAATCCCCCTGAGTTCTTACCTAAATGTTTCAACATATGGTTTTAAAACAAAGAAAAATGGGGAGGAAGTGAATCACTCTTCATCTGACATTTAAGGAACTGCAAGTGTTTTACAGGTCCCCTCTGTGCTAATGGTACCAGGAGAATACAAACCATTTCATGGATGCAAAACTTAAGCAACAGAAACAATTGTTGATGGTCAATGTGAATTTTTTTTCACTATCATTTTGGACCCCTTAAAGGTATAGTTTTATACTTTAAGGAGTGCAAAAAAATAAAACAAAAATACAGGCAAGATTATCTCTTTTTTTATTTTATTTCACTTTTTTTACCTGTGGCTCCTGATAGAGCTCTTATGAAACTAAATGATAGCTCTATCCAAGAATCTGACATTATTATCTTTAATCCACAGCTTTTGCTCCACACTGTTGAGGATGTGGATTAAACATTATAATGTAGTAGCTAGCATTGAATTTCCTGCAATGGACAGTTGTTCCGCTTCATGAGACGTCAGTGCATCATCATGAGCCATGGGTTGTTGTTTTTTTTGTTGCCTGTATAAGTTTTTTGGACTTTTTTTTTGTGGAATTTTAAGAATCACCAAGGATCATGTTTTTTTGAGCAAAAAGTGTTGAATGAAATGAATAAAAATGTCATCGACGTTGTGAATGTCCTAAGAGTAAATTAACAGAAGTTTTTCCACATTTTGGATGAACTATCACTTTAAGAAAACATTTCATAACAGTTGCTAAGTTTTTCTTAATTTATTTGGAAGTTTTTTGTAAATTGAGTCTTGATTCATAATCAGTCCTGAGGCTGTGACTCAAACACATGAGACCGTCCATGTGCTCTGATACAATACAATACGTGTCTCTTTGCTTTACTTGTCTTTGTACAGGGAGTTTGCTTCATATTTTAAATATGCATCATGTCAGTGTTAGTCTCTTCGTTATAAATTGAATTCATTTGTGTGTGTGCGTCTGTGCATATATATATATAAATATATATATATATAATTTATTTATTTATTTATTGCAATCGTGTCTGTAAACAGTAATCGCCTTTAGACAGAAAAAATAATAAGAAGAAGAAAAAAAGGGAAAATTGATATAAGGCTAAACAAATACTCCATACCATATTGATAACCTAATAATCTTCCTGTGTATTTTACTACTCTGGAATGTGCAAAAGTTAATGACGGGGCATTAAGGACATCAAAGAAAGATATCAGATATTTCATATCACTCTCATGGGATGAATTCCTTTCTGCACATAATTTAGACACAGACTGTCCAGCAGAGTCCCTCAGCCCATCAGTCCATGCCTTAAACATGTGGCTGGATCTTCAGAGTGAAAATCTTTAATAAGAAACAGATTTGAGAGGCTGAAAGAACATGCAAAAATTCCTGCCGCCAACGCCCCATTATAAAGTTACTGTACTTACATTAGTGCATTTCAAATGCAGAACTACTCACCGATACAGAATCATTGAGGTGAATTGAAACAGAATACAGTAGCTTACATGCAGAAAGCAGAGATTGCATTGGCCAGATGTAATATTAAACAGCTAAAACCATTTCTAACAATATGTGTAAGGAAGGATGTTTAATTTAAAATGTCAGGTGAAATTCCTGTTTAATCAAACAACATTGAAAACTGATTAGAAATTAGATAAAATTATTTTATTAAACGTATTTAAGCTATCTACTTACTTTAATAATAATAAACATTATTTCCTATTATTTATTGCGTCTGTTATTTAATGTTAGTCTCAAGACATATCTTTGCATGTATTTGCATATAGCCAGAGTAGCACGTCCTGTAATTCTGAATCTTGCTCGATTTTGGTCAACTTTACCCATTAAGTGAACGTAAATTTCGCCAACTTGTCTTCCTTAGACTGAAAAGGTTAAACTTACCTCCTCTTGTGTCTGTCCAGTCGACAGGCGCCACAGCAAAGTGTTTTGCACTTGGTTCGGTTTTGCGTTGGTGTTGTCGAGAAGTCGTAGCTCATAAATATGAATGAGTCTATGCTAACTTCCTACGGTAAACGTTCAATCGCGCAGGACTTCTTCTGAATATTAATTAGGAAACGTCGACGTCGCGCAGCTATCCAATGACGAAGTTTGACTTATGAATATTAAGAAGCTTTTCCGTAGTTGAATTAATGAATGCAGATGGCAGGAATGACAGATCATTTCTTTCTTTCTCGCAAAAAGTCATTTAATTATGTGGAACAAGAGACTTAAACGTAAGTCACTAAGGTTTGAAAATTTCTATAAAGCAGTATTTACGCGTTTAAAATAGTTTTTGCGTCATCATGTAGAGTATTTAGTTGTAAAAATGCGACATCAATGGCGTAGTCAATATACGTAAAAGCGTAGTCAATATATCAAGAAATAATTGTCAAGACTGACTTAAAAAATACATCAAGTCTCATTTATTAGAGGGTCAATGGGTGTGGAACAGTAACAGAACACTTTCAAAAAATGAGTCACTTCTTTTCCCAAGTATGAAATCTCTTTTTCTAAGTTAAATGTTAATGAGGTAATGATGAATCAGCACAGTACAAACACCAGGAAACTGGACATAGGCACTTATTTATAGAGGTTTATCCACAAGTTATGACTTGAAATGATCAATCCAGACACATTGTTGCATTTGCAACAGATGCAGATGCTCAGTCTGGCCTACGCACTAACACAAAATATATTTAGAATCTTTAGTGGCACATTGAATTATTATATATATATAATTCATTTGATTTTTTAAAAATAAATTATTAAGTGAACATTAGGATTAGCCACCACGACCATAGTACAACAGTGTCTAGACAAATAAATAACAATACACAGTCAGACAAAAGTTTTAGATCAGGAAGACTTTAAACATATCTTTAAAAGAAGTGTATTCTTCGCACCAAGACTGAATTTATTTGATGAAAAATACAGTTACCTTTCAACTATTTCAATAATAAGTTTACTTTTCAACAGTTATTTTAAATTGTAATAATATTTCAATTAATAATAATGTAATAATTATTTAAAAATTAACACATTTTTACCGTATTTGTGATCAAATAAATGCAGCCTTAGGAAGCAGAATAGGCGTCTTTTAAAAATCTTACCGACCCCAGACTTTTGAACAGCAGTGTACATGGCACAAAGTAATAAATCAATAAAAGCATAAATAATCGTATAACTTAATATCTGCGACAGAGGGCAGGAGGTCTGGCAGGCTCAGACTCTGTGGCGCAGAGGGTCTGACAGGGGTGGCGATGGTGGAGGAGGAGGAAATGATGTCAGAGGGTCTAGAGGCTCATCTGTGGGCAACACCAAACGGGTGCCTCCGAAAGCCAGCTCCCGTTCCAGAGGGTCATCTGAGGTTCCCGCGAGAGAATACAGGCCGGCCTGACTGGAGGAGGTGGTGGGAACGCCGTGGACATCCGTGCTGACCGTCATGTCACTGTACATCAAACCACCACCGTCATTCAGAATCAGCTCTGTGTCTTCATCATGCAGCTGACCGGCGTTCTGGAGAAAAGGAGAGGGAGATGGTTCGCACACTTAGGGACCGATCACATGATAAAGTCTAGATGGGATACAGCTGCAAATACGCACATCAATATAGCATAATTTTTGTGACACTGTACAACAATAATTTGATATTTTTACATTTCTGTGAGAAGTAGGTTTAGGGTTAGGGTAGGTGTAGACGTAATTAAAACAAAATTAATGGGTCATTTAATAAATAATATAAATAATTCTACATTACTGTGATGGTTGGGGTGGGGTAGATGTTAATAAAATACAATTTAATGGGCAATTTATTAAATAATATGAATAATACTTGTTAACTTCCAGACGCAGCCATATCCCTTCTAGCAACAACCCGATCAAACCAAACAAACTTTTCCGTTCTGAGAACGCGAGGCGCACCACACTGCCTTTATTTGTTGACAAGAAAAAATTCTTGTCAAGAACTAATTATTCAATTTCCTAAACCCAAACAAGACAACATACTGTTCAGGAGATACACAATTTATTCTATATAAGCCAAAGAAACAATGCTTTTTAACTCTGCTAACCACCTAAAGTTATTCAAACTCAATAATTTCTGCCTCGGGCAAGTTGGATAAGTTTAATTTAGGTAATTAAATTTATTTCATCAGGTTTCCCAGTTTAAGACAATTATCAAATTCCCTGACTTTCATTTACTAAAAAGCTGAATTTCCATGTCATCTAATGAATGGAAAAACAGGCTTGCTTACATATTAATAATATTATACAAAAATAATGTTAAAATAATTATGTAATATTAAAATGCTTTAACTTAAATATCACTTTGAACGAATTTAATAGCCACTATGAGAACAACAATGAATAATTTACCTACCTACCTACTTTGTGTGGCTGCAAAGAGCTCCCTCTCCTATATTTGATAGCTCTACAGTAACTTTACATTTAGCTCTTGCATCTACTTCTTAAACTATGAGTTTTTGAAGTGGTAATTTTGATTATATTATCCTGACATGCTTGCCTAGTTAACCTAAGGTCCAGTTTTGTGACTGCATTTAACTTAAGTGATTGGCAGTTTATGAGAGTAAAAGTAATAAAATGGAGCTGAGAAAAAGCTATATAAAATAATACAGTATAAAAAATTACATTTTGGTAAAAGCAAAACTTAAATTTAAAGCCACAAACAAAAATCTCTGATATTCCGTGAAATGGACAAAAAACAATTTCCCTGGCTTTCAATATCTGGAATAGACCTTTTAAAATCTCATAATATTCCAGAAATCCATGACTCATGGGAACCCTGATTGATGGATTAAATTAAGTGCTTCTCCTGCTTGCATTATCACAGATCTCCAAATTATCAATATTTATTTTTTTAAATATCAGAATACTAAGTCCTACTTGAATGCTCCTCAAAGAGAGGTAGTTATCCTGTGTCCAAAATGTATCAAAAACCTCTTGCGGAAAGATTTAGACATTGACTGTCATTGTAAGACCGTTGATGATTTACCTCATAGGCCTGTGAGCTGGTTAAACAGCGTGCGATTGGTCCACAGCAGGCTGGAAGAGTGGTCGTGAGAGGAGGCCCACTGTGAGTGAGGAAGGGTTTTAAATAACTGAGCCACTTCGGTAAGGATTAAACATTAGCTAAAATGGCATAAATAAATAAATACCACTCTTGTTATTAATTATTAATTACATTCAAAGAAATCCATACTGCTCATTAAGTCTAAATATCATCAGTTTTTTTTTTAATCATCAGTCTTATTTTATAATCTTTTATTTATTCTAGAATCAATACATATATCATAACAATTGGTTTTATGTTAACCCTGACACTTAAACAGCAAAGTTGTTGTTTTTGCAAATTTGACATATCTTATACATCATGAATAGTTTCTATGAATTACTTTTCCTTATGGTTTATAATTTTTTCATACTTCTGTACTTTATTGGCTTTGCATCTGCATTTTTGTAATATAACAATATAATTTGAATAACTATTGAAACTGTCAGGTTATCAAAATGAAAATTCTAGTGCAGGGTTTCCCCCTGGAGGTTTAAGTAGGAATTGCAGGGGGGCCACGAGTTAATAAGCTACTAATTATTCAATTATAAATGTATTTAAAAATTTAAAAGCATCAAAATAAAACACAAGATGGTTTGTTACATTACTGAAACATTAAAACTATTTTTATTTTTTACATATATGTATATTTGAATAAATTGATAGTCATTTCATGTTCTCAAAGACTCTTTTGGCTGACATGACATTCCCTATAATGGAGCTTGATTTCAGTTTTACAGCTGAACATTAGCACTCACCACTATTTACCATGCTGTACTAAAGACATACTGCTGGACACATACAATGTAATGTGGTTGCCAACTACTATTGTCTAATCTGACACATAACATATAAACTAAAAAAAGTTATCTGCAAATAAATCATGTTTATGTGACAAAAAACAACTTAAAGGGATGAAAAATCTGTCATCGTTTGCTCACTCTTAAGTTATTTCAAACCCGTGGGACTATCTGTTGAATACAAAGAAGATAAGAGAAGATATTTTGAAGAATGACAGTTGACAGTTTCCATTGGCTTCTTCAGTAGAAAACAAATACAATAGAAGTCAATGGGTAGTACTGGCTACTCTCTGAGTAACATTCTTCAAAGTAACTGCTTTAGTGTTCAACAGAAGACTCATATAGGACAAACCATTCATTTAAAAGTTGAACGGCTCATCAGGACTGAAGGATACTTGTGGTCAAAAGTGTACCACAGTCTGAAAGGCCACGCGCTCTCATGCTTGGTACTTCTCTGCGGCATCCCGTCCGCCCCTGTAGCCTGTAGTATGTGCAGAGAGGAAACACAAGACAGTTACTATAGTGTGTTATGCTACCCTTATGCTTCAGATTTGTACAGTAAACATTTGAATGTTAAACACAGTGTTTTTTTGCTGATGAGTAAAACTTACAGAATTATCTTGTTCTGTATCCACTCCCACTCTGTGGAGAGATAATGTCATTTAGACCAAAATACAAGAATAATATGGACTTCAACTACTTTAGGGCTTGCTGTTTTTTCTTTCTTGGTTTTTCATTTTCTCAGAATGCTTAACTAATTCAAGATAACTTTATTTTGCTTAAATAGTCAATTTAAAAACCAACTGCAACATGATTAAAGGGACATTCTTTTTAATAGAAACATGCAAAACTGTCTGATTAAAGGACACTGTATTAACAACAATATTTCTGTTAATATTCGAGGCATCGTTTCCGCTATATGAAATGACAAAATTGCATAATGACAACATTTCATAGCCAAAATATAGACATTCGGCTTTAGGAGTCAACTGATTAGGACTAAGGGGCATTTGTGCTACATTTATCATGTATATTTCCATCCATAGTGAATTTTAACATATAACAATGAACGGTTATGCAAGCAGGGAAACACCAGACGCAATAACAGAGTCTGTCATGTTATCTTGTGTTTGGAGGCAGTGCCTGATGCTTGGAAAAACAATCTTGTAAAGCAGTTCTAGGAAGTAACTACGCAAAATCATGCTGATGATGGACTTCTGCTCAGGTGTTTGTAGAATTAGTAAACCAACATTTGAGAAACAAATGAGATCGGTCCACTAGTTCGTAAAATCATCCATCCAATCATCATCTGCTATGGCAAAATCACATACAGTCAAGCACGAAATTATTCATACCCCTGGCAAATTCGGACTTAAAGGTTTTTGTTCAAATGTAAATAAAAGTGGAGATTTTTTTTTTCCACAATGATGCCTCTTGTACATCATCTTATTATCTTTTGGGAGAAGCCTGTGTCATTTCCGGTCAAAACAAAACTTGCTTGTTGAATAAAAGTAACTGTAAGTCTGAATTAGCCAGGGGTATGAATCATTTCAGGCTTGACTCTAACTTTTTGATGTGATTAAAAAAAAAAAGCTATTCAAATAGAGTTCATGCATATTTTATTACTGTATCATTCATTCATTCATTCATTTTCTTTTCGGCTTAGTCCCTTTATTAATCTGGGGTCGCCAAAGCGGAATGAACCGCCAACTTATCCAGCATATGTTTTACGCAGCGGATGCCCTTCCAGCTGCAACCCATCACTGGGAAAATTACTGTATCAAATAAACTTTTTTTTTTTGCCTCAATTGAGCACAAAAGTGCATATTTTCTTATGCAATATCCTAAAGGGTGCATTAAAACATATCTATTGGCATACTGTCAATCATTTGCCAAATGTTCATTCATTCATTCATTCATTTTCATCCGCTTTTCCGGGGCCGAGTCGCGGGGGCAGCAGTCTTAGGAGAGAACCCCAGACTTCCCTCTCCCCAGACACTTCCTCCAGCTCCTACGGGGGGATCCCGAGGCGTTCCCAGGCCAGCCAAGAGACATAGTCCCTCCAGCGTGTCCTGGGTCTTCCCCGAGGCCTCCTCCCGGTGGGACATGCCTGGAACACCTCCCTAGGTAGGTGTCCAGAAGGCATCCGAAACAGATGCCCGAGCCACCTCAGCTGACTTCTCTCAATGTGGAGGAGCAGCGGCTCTACTCCGAGCTCCTCCCGGGTGACAGAGCTCCTCACCCTATCTATAAGGGTGCGGCCTGCCGCGTCACACTCGGTAGCAAACCGCCCCAGTGCATGCTGAAGGTCGATGTTCAATGAAGCCAACAGAACAACATCGTCTGCAAATAACAGAGATGAGATCCTGTGGTCCCCGAACCAGACCCCCTCCAGCCCAAGGCTGCGCCTTGAAATTCTGTCCATAAAAATTATGAACAGAATTGGTGACAAAGGGCAGCCCTGCCGGAGTCCAACATGCACTGGAAACAAGTTTGACTTATTGCCGGCAATGCAAACCAAACTCCTACTCTGTTCATACAGGGACGAGACAGCCCTTAACAGAGCGCCTCTGACCCCATACTCCCAGAGCACCCCCCACAGAATGCCATGAGGGACACGGTCGAATGCCTACTCCAGGTCCACAAAACACATGTGGACTGGTTGGGCATACTCCCATGAACCCTCGAGCACCCTGGTGAGGGTATAGAGCTGGTCCAGTGTACCACGGCCCGGACGAAAACCACATTGTTCCTCCTGAATCCCAGGTTCAACCACCGGCCGGATCCTCCTCTCCAATACCCTGGCATAGACTTTCCCAGGGAGGCTGAGGAGTGTGATCCCCCTATAGTTGGAGCACACCCTCCGGTCCCCCTTCTTAAAAATGGGAACCACCACCCCAGTTGCCCAGTCCAGAGGTACTGTCCCCGACCTCCATGCGATATTGTAGAGACGTGTCAGCCAAGACAGCCCAGCAACATCCAGAGACCTAAGATACACAGGGTGAATCTCATCCACCCCCGCTGCTTTGCCACTGCGGAGCTTGCAAACTACCTCAGTGACTTCAGCTTGGGTGATGGGTGGGTCCACCCCTGCATCCCCGGTCTCTGCTTCCTCAATGAAAGACATGTCAGTGGGGTTAAGGAGATCCTCAAAGTATTCCTTCCACCGTCCGACAACATCCCCAGTCGAGGTCAACAGCTCCCCACTTCCACTGTAAACAGTGTCGATGTGGAGCTGCTTTCCCCTCCTGAGGCGCCGGACGGTTTGCCAGAATCTCTTTGGGGCCGACCGATAGTCTTCCTCCATGGTCTCCCCGAACTCTTCCCAGGCCCGAGTTTTTGCTTCCGCAACCGCCCGGGCTGCAGCACGCTTGGCCTGTCGGTACCCATCAGCTGCCTCGGGAGTCCTGCAAGCCAACCAAGCCCTGTAGGACTCCTTTTTCAGCTTGACGACATCCCTTACTTCCGGTGTCCACCACCGGGTTCGTGGATTGCCGCCGCGACAGGCACCACAGACCTTACGGCCACAGCTCTTCACGGCCGCGTCAACAATGGAGTCAGAGAATATGGACCACTCGGTCTCAATGTCTCTAGCCTCCCTCGGGATTTGGTCAAAGCTCTTCCGGAGGTGAGAGTTGAAAATCCCTCTTACTTGAGGTTCAGCTAGACGTTCCCAGAGGACCCTCACAATACGTTTGGGCCTGCCAGGTCTGTCCAGCTTTCCCCCCTGCCAGCGGATCCAACTCACCACCAGGTGGTGATCAGTTGACAGCTCTGCCCCTCTCTTTACCCGAGTGTCCAGAACATACGGTCGGAGATCAGATGATACAACCACAAAGTCAATCATTGACCTCCGCCCTAGGGTGTCCTGGTGCCATGTGCACTGATGGACACCCTTATGTTCGAACATGGTGTTCGTTATGGACAAACTGTGATTAGCACAGAAGTCCAATAACAGAACACCACTCGGATTCAGATCAGGGAGGCCGTTCCTCCCAATCACGCCTCTCCAGGTTTCACTGTCATTACCCACGTGGGCATTGAAGTCCCCCAGTAGAACAAAGGAGTCCTCAGTCTGAGCACCTTCCAGCACCCCTCCCAAGGACTCCAAGAAGGCCGGGTACTCTACACTGGTGTTTGGCCCGTAGACACAAACCACAGTGAGAGACCTATCCCTGACCCGAAGGCGCAGGGAGGCGACCCTCTCGTTCACCGGGGAAAACTCCAACACATGGCGGCTAAGTTGGGGAGCTATAAGCAAGCCCACACCAGCCCGCCGCCTCTCACCGTGAGCAACTCCAGAATAGAAGAAAGTCCAGCCCTTCTCAAGAAGTTGAGTTCCAGAGCCCCAGCTGTGCGTGGAGGTGAGCCCAACTATCTCTAGTCGGTACCGTTCCACCTCCCGCACAAGCTCGGGCTCCTTCCCTCCCAGTGAGGTGACATTCCATGTCCCAAGAGCCAGTTTCTGTGCCCGACGATCGGGTTGTCGTGGTCCTAACCTTCGACCACCACCCGTTCCACAATGCACCGGCCCCTTACGACTCCCCCTGCAGGTGGTGGGCCTGCGGGAGGATGGTCCCACGTCGCTCCTTCGGGCTAAGCCCGGCCGGGTTCCGTGGGAAAAAACCCGGCCACCAGGCGCTCGCATACGAGCCCCTACCCCAGGCCTGGCTCCAGGGTGGGGCCCCGGCTGCGCCATACCGGGCGACGTCACGGTCCTCGATGTTTTGACACTCATAAGGGGTTTTTGAACCGCACTTAGTCTGACCTGTCACCTAAGACCTGTTTGCCTTGGGAGACCCTACCAGGGGCATTAGCCCCCGACAACATAGCTCTTAGGATCACTCAGGCACTCAAACCCCTCCACCACGATAAGGTGACAGTTCAAGGAGGAGCATTTGCCAAATGTTGTTATTCAAAATGAGATTTGTTTTCATTAGAACATTTGAAAAAATAATAATAAGAGAAAATCTAAATAGCTTCCAGCATGTATTTTAGTCCAATGAGCCTCACCGAATCTGCATGAGCGACAGCACGGGGGTCGTTCCACCACCACAGACCCACACAGTGAAGAACACGATCAGTAGTGTGGTGGAAAACATCATCTGTCTGGCGTACGTCGCAGTGTCCCGTATTGAGAGCGCAAACGTCATGGCTCCTCGGAGTCCTGTGAGGCCAAAAGGACATCAGAAAAAACAAAAAACAAGAAAATTAGCATTTTAAACATCTACTGTTTTATTTAAGAAATGCATGATTTTATCCGAAAAAGCTCAATAATTCAACCGATAATGGCTTGCAATGTAAATATCGGTATTGTCGGAATATTATGCCAATATGTCAGATAAGATGACAGTCTGGTTATTCTAGAGGTGGACTTTTGCTTGTATGGGGATTTAGATTCACTGTTTCAGACTGTAAAAATGACAAATGTGAGTACAGGATGACTAAAATATCACCCGATATCAAAGTCATTAATTAAAGGCCCCTTCACACCAAGCATGATAGCTATATAGATAACAAACAGGTCAAAAATCATACTGAACATAAAACAGAGTTTAGATCACAACTATAATGATAAAGATGTAGAGAAAAGATATTGTTGGGATTTTTTTTTTCTCAGCTAATAAATGATAAAACTCAGAATTCATTAAGCTAGTCAGAATTCATTAAAATATAAAGGGCTTACACAACTTAAAGCTACAGACGGCATTGTGGAGATACTTTGCTTGACCTTAAACCCTCGATTCAAAGATTATTTAAAGATAATGACTATCTAGAAAACAATTGGTTATACTATGGGAAAGAACTGTAAAAATACACGGAAGTCATGCAAGCCAGGCTAGCAAACTGAAGTATAAAAGTAAAACTACCTCAGGTATAAAGTGGTGCCAAATGAAAAGCACAAACTAAATTGTTCATCAGTGTGTGGACATAAATATATTGACCGTTATATTTATATTTACAGTTATCATGCTTGGTGTGATCATACACAATAATCATACACAGCTTAAATCAATATCGGCTCTATTAATCCTGCGTTAAGAATTTTGATGTTAAAGTAAAATACAATAATATGAAATTATTTCTATTAAGGAATTAATCATTAATTGGAGTCATAAAATTACAAGCCTGATTTAATTAAATGTTTAGAAGCTAGATCTTATGGGGAATAAATATCATAAACCTGACAACTGTTTTTCCAAAACACACACACACACACACACACACACAAAACATTGATAAGAATCAGCTATTGACCAAAAGTAGTTAAAAACTAGTAACAAAAAAATAGAATAATTCGGCTTATCAGAAATTGGCATCTCAATTTAATTTATTTTTACCTGACAACATCAGTTCATTTAGTTCAGTTTTACAGTTTTATTAATTTTTGTACTAAAAGTCTAATGTTTTTTTTTATTTTAAACCTTTTTTTTAAATGAAATCATAAACCTGACAAATGTAAATTAAGCTTTCACAAAACACACACATGCGCACACACACACACACACACACACACACACACACACACACACACACAC
>CAIGQV010018202.1:13309750-13323904 GCA_903798115.1 Danio jaintianensis
ACACACACACACACACACACACACACACACACACACACACACACACAAAACACTGGTATGAGAATCAGCTATTGACAAAAAATAAATAATAATTCGACTTATCAGATATTGGCAAAAATCCAATATTGTGCATTTCAATTTAAATATTTTTTTTTTACCTGAAAACATCATGACATGCTGGAAGTTGGATGGGATTTTGTTCTTGCGGCCCAGGTTTAACAGGAAAGACAAGGGGTAAATATTAGCCACCCTACCAAGAAAAATGGCCACCTGGAAACAAAAGCCGGTCAAGGAGAAATGCGAATGTTTATCTGTACACAGTTCATGAGTACAGCACAAACACACGGCTTGAAAAGGATACAAAAGCACCTATGATGAAGAAAGGATTGAAGACGTGGTGCTGGAAGGAGAAGAGCGTTAAGCCCATGTAGGAGAAGATGAAGTTTTCAGCCAGGAAATTCAGCAGCTCAAACAACTGTCCAAACTGTTTACATCTCAAAGTCTCAAAGTGAATTCTCTGCTGAAGTTTTGTATACTGATCCTATTGTCCTCCATTTCCTCTCACAGTTGTTTGTAGACTTGTAAACGTGTGTTACCTGTTTGGTTCTGCTCTTTGATTCGACTGAAAGGTTATTGTGTGTATAATGAGCCTGAGTAATGCCGCAGAAGAGCACTGCCACCACACCTAAACAGAGACATACATTATTTTATTTATTTACTGATGTTACATCCAGACATGTGTTGATTTGGTTTTGTTTTCCTGTGTTTGTGTTCTTGTATTTTTCTTGTTCTCTTTGACTCCTCCTACCAGTTTAATCTTTCACTGCTGTGCCTGCTTGCCAATTAAGAGCTTTAAAAATTATTTATTATTTACTATTTGAATTGGCTGGGTTTTTTATGTTTAGGATTTTTTTTGTAAATATCATGTGCTTTTAACATTTTTGTTTCAATATTTTTCTATTACTTTTTTTCTTTCATTTTTGTACTAACGGCTTAATGTTTTTCAGTATTTTAATACTTACAGTTTTAGTTGTTATATGTTTTAGTTGTTACGTTTCGTAGTCAGTACGTTTTGATGTCATAATATAATTTCAATAAATATATATATTTTGGTAACACCTTACAATAAGGTTGTATAAGTGAATGTTGGATAATACATTTACTAACATAACATTTATTACAGTATTTGTTCATGTAAGTTAATGAAAATAAATTCATTAATTGTTAATTCATGTTAACTCATGGCGCATTAACTAATGCTAACAAGCATGAATTTGGATGTTAATAATGCATTAGTAAATGTTGAACTATGATTAAGAAAAATTTATGTTAGAAAATAAATTAACTAATGAAACCTTATTGTAAAGTGTGACCTATATTTTTAACTTTCTATATAAGGAATCCTGGAAAGACCTCAAAATGTTTTAGCAGTTTTAATGTTTAAATCTAAAATGTATATTTTCCTTTTTGATTGATTTAGTAATTTTACTAATATATTATATGTCTTAACCTTTTTTATGTATGTTTTGCAAAATAGTATTACTTCAAATAAATGCTGTTCTTTTTTTTCATAAATGCTGCTCAATTTGTTCAATTTTTCACGCTGTTCAAAGAATCCTGAAAGAACCTGAAATTAACGTGTTTTAGTATTACTAATAAAGTATTTATATTTCATTTTATAACAATTATTAACAGTGTTATTCACCAATAAAGAGCAATAAAACATACTTGTTTTTTTTTACAGTTTTAATATATATATTAACTTTCTATATAAGGAATCCTGAAATGAACCAAGAGTCAAATACATTTTTAAAAAGTGTTTTGATGTCTAAATCTAAAAGTTAATGTGCCTCCATTATGGAAGGCAAGTTGTGCCAAAAGTCTTTAATATTAATGTGTGGAATTTAAGCACCAACATGGACAGTTTGACTTTGAGGACTTGAAGCCATTTCTTTAGTATATGTGTCAAACTAAGGCCTGCCATATTATTTTATATGGCCAGTGAGAGGATACGATTCACATAAAATGCTAATTTAAGTATTCATGCGAGTAGATTACATACAAACTCAATGCAAACTTGGCAGCGCGAATGACATACAGAATTCACTTCAATTGCGTCCTCTGTGCTAGTTCAAGATATTCAACTCAAGTCAAAAAATTGCGTGAGGTGAAAAACATCACGAGAGTAATCTAGAGAAAGTGACACAATACTTCACTTTTGGTGTGAACCCAAAATTCTAAATAAAAGTCCATGCTGCTTTGTATTGTGTATTGACTATAAACTAAATATCCCACAAAGCATGTTTGTTTTGCGACACGCCATCAGACGGCAGTGTTTCCACATTAGAACTAAGCAGAATTTTTTAATGTTTGGGTAATGAAATATTTTTAATATTAAGTAATATTAAATATTTTTCTTTTTGTTTGTTTTAGTAATTTTACAATTACATTATATTTTAACAGTTTTAATTTATGTTTTGCTAAATAATATTATTTAAAATAAATGCTGTTCTTTTCAACTTTTCATGTTCTTTTTTATAACAATTATAAACAGTGTTATTGACCAATAAATAACAATAAAAACATACTTTTTGATTTATAACACTGACAGTGTACAGTCAGCTGATCATTATACTGCAAAACAGAAATATTTATCCACTGAGGTCACGACTGATTAATCAGAATCAAGCACTCCTGCAATAAACCTATTCACAGAAATCACCCATCTGCATAAACAAACAGTATATTGTTTTCCATTATGTCATATGCAGGATGTGGCTAAACAGAGATTTCTATCATAGTGTTTGTACCTGTGAAACCGCAGGCCTCGGCTAATAGGAAGGTACTCCAGGACATGAGGAAGAACAGGGCCGTTTCCAGCAAAGGAAAATCTCTGAGCTTGGTGAACTTTGTGACCTAAATAATGCAGATATTATAAGATCATTGACCTAAGTTTAGAATGATTCTTCTGGCTAGTTTATGTAGGTAACAAAAGTATAAAAGTACCAGAGCTGTCATGACTCCAGTTGCAGCCCCCATTGCAAAAGAGCCACTGAAAACTCCCAGAAAAACACCCAGACACTTGAGCAGGGCGCTGGCATCAAACGTGTGTCTGTTGTCTCCTTCAGGCTGGTACGCCACTATTGATCTGTCAGCAGGGGAACAAGATGCTCTTTTTGATATTGAAATAAAACAATTCTTGATTGACTGATCATGCTTATAATACACTTACAATATTCTTTAAATAAATGCAATATAGGCGGCGCGGTGGGTAGCGCTGTCGCCTCACAGCAAGAAGGTCGCTGGTTCGAGCCTCACTGGGTCAGTTGGCATTTCTGTGTGGAGTTTGCATGTTCTCCCCGTGTTCGCGTGGGTTTCCTATGGGTGCTCCGGTTTCCCCCACAGTCCAAAGACATGCGCTATAGGTGAATTGGGTAAGCTAAATTGTCCATAGTGTATGTATGTGAATAAGTGTGTATGGTTGTTTCCCAGTGATGGGTTGCAGCTGGAAGGACATCCGCTGCGTAAAACATATGCTGGATAAGTTGGGGGTTCATTCCGCTGTGGCGACCCCTGATTAATAAAGGGACTAAGCAGAAAAGAAAATGAATGAATCTAACTGATCCAGCCAGGACTCGAACCAGTGACCTTCTTGCTGTGAGGCGACAGTGCTAACCACTACGCCACTGTGTCGCCCCAAAAAGTATTATTTGATAAATAAATAAATGTTGTTCCTTTGAAACTTCTATTCATCAACAAATCTTTAAAAAAATTTATAGTGGCTTAAACTATTAATCAACTTTTTTCAACATTAATAATATTAATTAATATTTAAAATAATTAAATTAATAAATAGTTTCTTGAGCAGCAAAACGCAAGTGCAGGTTGCCAGATTGACGAAAGGAGCGAGTGATTTAAACCGTGTTCTAAATAAAAGCAACGGCACCCAATAGAAGGAATATTTTCCATATTAAAAGAAGTTTTTGTCCTAACCAACACCTCAAATTAATATATTAGAAACGGCTTCTATTTCTCACAGGTGAACAACAGAAAACTGACAATGATCACCTCAGGTAAACCTCATGTGCTTTATTCAGTGTTAAATGCTAACAATGTGAGTTTGAATGCCATTTTAAACATGACATTCATTGCCATATACTGAAAGCAGCAGCAGATAGTTCACCTCAGATCTTGAAAATAAAATAAACTGTTTGAAATTGAACTTTAGAAACACATATGAGTGATTCAGCATGTACATTTAATAATGTTAAAGAGGGTTAATATGTATAAAATAGATTATAAACCTTACCATTTTGTGAGTGAGTGCATATTCTGTGCTTCGGAATGGCTGTATTTAAATTTCTGTTGTGTTTCGTCTGGTGCAAAAAGCCAAATTGCTTATCACTGCGTATCTCGTCACGAAGGGTGTTGTTAGGACATGGGGTTACAACGTAACCTGCTCACCTAATGTTTACATTCGTAATATTTATATCATTTGCTAATTAATAACCTCATGTGGAACTGAATCTGTCTCATTTCGGAGTCTGCTACTATCCACTGGAGGTCGCATTTCGGTCACGGATGCATGCTTTCAGAGCCTTTCTGACTGAATGAATGAAATACACTGTTTTCCACCAAGGCAACCCATGGTGCTGAAATATAATTGGCTAAACTGGCATTGGGCAGGTTAAAATGACCAAAACAAAGACAGCATTCCGGCACGGAAAACACATTTTCAAAGCAGAATATCTGACTTCAGCAACTTACATACAGCACCTTTAAAATGAAAAATGTGTATTTATAATCAAATTTAAGAGTATAAGATTCTTTCAAAAATATTAAAACATCTTTCCATCATGGAACATTTGAACGATAACCACTATGCTTATTCTTAAATTTGAAAAATGAGCAATTTTCAGAAGTAAATAAATAAACAGAAGCAATGGCTTTTTCTGGATATGTTTTATGCAAATTTATCAGCAAAATGCCTAATGAAATGAATGAAAAAAATGTCTTTAATCCACACTGAATTTTTTATTTTAATCAAAAATGCTACACAATGAAGCATATTACATAAATCAGACTCAAAAATATTAGATTAATTTATATAGGCTAAAAAGGTCTGGAGCTTATACCCTTAAAATGACATAATCACCCAGTCCTGTATGTATGTGTATATATTTTTGCACATAAGGACGTTCACTCACGATGACAGAACGATGGCCACAGCATCATTCAGGACGCTTTCACCGAACATGAGTGCATAGAGATCCACATCAACTTTCAGCTCATTGAAAATGGCCAGAACAGTCACTATAAGCAATTCAAACCTTGTAGATATTAGCCAGTTATCATTGCAGTTAAATAAATACATCACAAACAAGAGCTCGAGGCACTATTAATACCAAAGCTGAAACAATACCTGGATCTGTAGCCGATACAATAGCACCGAAGAAAAGGCAGTCGGTGAAAAAGAAATCTCCTCCAAGCTGACCGATGATTTTCATGAACACCACACAGCCGTACATCGCCAACCTGCACATTTCACAACATCAATATCTATTATATGATATACATTTTTTTTCATAACAAAGACTTTTTTAGAAACGTCATCACTCACCCTGTAACAAAGCATGATGTCATTGTGCCCACAAAGGCGTAAGAGAGGATGGAGCCCAGATTTCTGAAAAAATGCCTCTGATAATAAACAAAACATTATTAATCAAAAAGAAACAAAACAAAGCAGTTACATCAGTGTTTTGGCTATTTCATGGCAAGATAAATATACAAAACATTACATGATAACAACAACTTTATATTTTAATAAGAAAAGATACACAAACAAATAGACATAGAAATAAATAAATAAAACTGTATATTTAAAGTTAAATATGATTTTCAATTCTATATATGATAAATAACTTATATAACAATAACAATATTCGTCCTGGTGATACCTTTTTAAGAACATCCATTGTTTTCATTATAAAAATGTTGTAATAGTACTTAAATTTTCACATTCTAATAAAATATGTATTACATTACATTATTATTTTGGTGATGCATAATTATTCAAGAAATACAAAGTCAACCTAGACTGACCAATTTGGCATCTAGTATAAACAGTCTGACCTCAAAAATAAAATTTGAAAAGTGTCTTTCATGTATTTTCGGGTTGATTTCATGTAGTTTATTATTTATGCAGTTGTCCCATTGCCATATTTCATTTATATACAAATTAATTGTTGGTTTCAGATCGTCAGAAGGAATTAAACATTCTGTCACTCTCAGGGAAATTGCTTTCTTTGCTGCCTCATCCGCCAGTTGTCAAATTTTTGTTAAAATAAATAATTATATTTAGACATATTTATAATGGATTCGGCCACAATATCATTTATTGTTACTAATAATCAATTAAGAGTCAGATTTAAAGTTTAAACTTTACAAACTGACTTGAATGTTTAAAAAAGTATTAAAATATACAAATTCATTAAGACCTAAATTTACATTCAAGTCAAGCAATTAATTAAGATTTAACTTTAGACTCAAGCATTTATTACACAATTATAATGAACTTCACTGTAATACATGAATTCAGTTAAATCAATTAAGATTTATTTAAAATGTATATTTAGAGAAGTATGTAATATTGACATATTCTTACTCGTTTTAGACTGTATCCGGCATGAAAGATGATGGGTGGAAGCAAAATGTTGAAGAAAACCTCAGGATCAAAAGTAACCTGAAAACAGATTTACAAGAGTGTAAACAAAATCCTGCACACAAAACATTCGCATCTGCACTCCATAAGGAAAGATCCAAACGAAATGATCCCAGATAGCTCTTTTTTAAACACCAGAAGTAAAAGAAATTTTAGGTGTCCCCAGCTTCGGTTTTAGCTCAAAATGCCTCACATATCATTTAAGTCCCCATGAACCAGAAGTTGCTGAGACTTTTATTTCAGTATGTTGATGTACTTCTAATCGAAATGGAATATTGAGTAGGGGCGGGGCTTTGTTTTTGCGCATCATTCCCTTATAGCAAATTAATGGTGAGGGGGGTGTGGTTAAAAAATATTGTGGCTGAAGCTGTCAAACTGATGTAGAAGCAAACAGAAGCAAATGGCCAGACTTTGAGCGAAGATTACCAAAACAAACTTTTTTCCAGTGGATTAACTTGTTCATCTAAACAGTAACAATGTGCTCTAGCAAAGTAAATGTTGTCAATTTTGATTTATACCAAGATACAAAAGCATTGCATTTGTGTATCTCTCGTTAAATGCAAATGAGCTATTGACCCCACCCCCTTTCCAGAAGAGGAAGGTGCCTTTACAGCCAGTGTCTAGGACAGTCCTGCAAAAACAAACAAAACATCCGTATCTGTTTTCAAGTCTTTTCAGTTTAAACTCCTGCACATACAGTTTTCTGAGTTCAAAGACACAAAGTACAGACAGAGAGTAAATGTATGACTAGAGACACTAAAGGCTAAAGAGTAAACGAAGTGTAAAAAGCATCAGGGCCCGTTTAACTGCAGTACCTTCCTGAGCATCTCTGCATTGGGTACGTCGTGGCCCTTGCTGTCCTGCACCTCTCCTTTCAGGCTGTACTCATAGAATCGGCCGCTTACGTTCACCAGGATGGTTGTGGGACTGCTGTTCACTGCACAACTCAGGGTGACTTCGCTCGCGTCTTGTGGCGAATGGACACCAAATCGCAGAATCACACCCACAAACAAACCTGGAGTAGGAAAACATATGGAGTAAAAAAGGTTTCAATACACAATGCTGAATAAAACAATGCACAAACGCAATTGTCAAGCTATGAGTATATTTATTTTGGTAAGCAGTTTCTAGTATTGTGACAGTTCCTAGAGAAATTAAATGAGTACAAAAAGGGGGCGTGGCTTGTTTTTTCTACTGTGAGCTGATTGGATGTAGTAAAATAGGCATTTCATTCGGAAAGATCGGCAAAAGGGTTTTAGGTTGAGTTATTACAACCTAACAGACACCTCCTCCTCACCATTTCTGTTTGTTGTCATAGCCCTGTCAAAACTGACAGTTGGAGGGGCGTGGTTAAGTAGTATAGATGAACTGTTCACCACAAAACTAGCAATGTGAGCTAACAAAATCAATATGGTTAGTTTTGATTTCAGGTGTACTTTAATGCTTAAACTGTAATATATCAATTAAGACATATTTAAATGTTTAAATATTACACAAAATTGCTTTAAAACTGACTTGTATAAAAAAATATGTAAAGCATTTATTACACAACTGAATAAAATACACTTACATGTATTACACTTATTAAAATATTAATAAAATAAGACTCATATTGGAAATTTAAATTAATTTACAAACATGAAATTACTATAATATCAGTTAAAACAGATACATTCAAGATTTAAATATCATTACAATAAAAGTTTTACATTTGCAAATATCAGTTAAGGCGTACTTATATTTTACATTTAAATTTTCAAATATTTATGTCACATATATATATTGTCTATATAATAATATGATATACACACGTATACTCTGCAAAGTGATATTAATAAACAGATAATAACGCATTTACAGAACACAAAAGAGCTCGTGCACAAAATTCCTGACGTCCTCCTACACACAATCCTCCTGCATGTGAACTTGAGCACGAACACAGATGAACCGAACCTCCTCACCATCTGGCTCTTCAAACACCGCCGCTTCAGGTTCCTGCACGAGACCGGCTTGGCCATGATTTATGGTGAGGATGGTAATGGTGAGCAGCGTGATGAAGATGAGCAGATTGGCGCTGTCCTGCCGGTGACTCTCCTCCGCCTTCCTCTCCGTCACCACATTCACCATCTCCGTGTTCTCTGCCAGACTAACCACCGAGAAGCACATCAGGCAGAGCAGACGCGGCAGCAGACTGGCTCCAGAGGCCGGGGAGCGGCGCCGCTGACACCCCATCACTGCTCCGTGTGTGCGGGACTGAAGCTGTCGTTCGGTTCAGATTTATTTACATCAACATCACGGCGTGAAGGAGGCAGCAACAACCTTGACGAACGTGTCAGCGTCTGACCGGAAGTGGAATATTACAGAATAAATGGCCGTTAAAACGACTAGCGTGTGTACTGGTGAACGAGTGGACCTGCAGACTGAGGTAAATACATAGACTGTGAAAGATACAATAGAAAAATTAATATAGATAAATATAATGAAAGATGAAAAAACTTATTACAAAAAAAAGGAAACTGTTGAAATTGAGAAAAACAGCTGAAAAGGTTCAGTTGGCAACAAACTATTACGAGAATAAAATGTTTTACAACACACAAAACAAAACATATGAAAGAAAAACAACAACAAATCCTTTGCTATAATAATGACCATCATCAGGTCATAATCATTGCGGCAAAAACACAAGAAATTAATTTACATAATTTACTAAACTTTTAGTTTAATGAAAGCATGGTAAACATGATTACTTACATGGTTTAACATGGTAATACCATGATTTATTATATTGTTAGCATGTTTTGTCAGGATACACATAGCTAACTTGTTTCTAGCAGTTTAAGAATTCCATAATTACACGAACATGTTTAAATAAACATGAAAAAACTTACAATAAAAATACTTAAAATTTGGATTTGCTGCATTTGGCAAATAAGTTAACTGAAACAAGCTGACAACGACACAAACCGTTACGAGAATAAACTGTTTTACAACACAAACAAAACATATAAAAAAAGTCACCACAATTTAACCATCGTTTGCTATAATAATGATCATCATAGGGTCACAATCAATCCGGCAAAAGCATAAGAAACTACATAATTTACTAGACTAAAAATTTAGTTTAAGGAAACCATGGTAACCATGATTACTAATATGTTTTTACATGGTAATACCATGATTTTCCATATTGCTAGCATGTTCTGTCGAAATCTAACACCGCTAACTTGTTTCTAGCAGTTTGAGAATTCCATAATTACACCAACATATTTTAATAAACATGAAAATAAATTTTTCGGCCAAAGATTTTGGTACAGGTTTTCAAAATCAATCATGTTGAACTTGTAAAGGTCACTAAATATACAGTAAGAGGACATTATTTCACACTCACAGATAAAGTATATATACATAACTTGTAATCATGCAATCAATAAAAACTTTAATGCGTGTTTTACAAATAAAAAAAAATTACAAATAAATACTTTAAATATTAAACATTAAATAAAAATCCTATTTAAAGACTTTACTAAATTAAACACATTCATACATTTTGACTATAAATCTTTCATCAGTAGCTGGTGTCTCTATATATTTTACCATCTCTAATATAATTGGATGCAGCCGATAATAACTCAAACACGTTTCATGTTGAATTACATTTATTATTGCATACATACAACATCAATGGCTCCATACATAAATGTGCACTTTTGGTATGCACTTAAATTACAGATCGAATATTCTAGTTGCAGTTTTGTGGTTTGTGTTTACATACATATAAGGTTAATACCACAGACTTCTGTTCACTACTGGGCTAAAATCTACAAAGGAATGTTAACTTCACAAAAGGAGTTGATTATTCCTAGAAAACCTTGCTTCTCATTAATGACTGGCGCAGACAATGTCAGAATTAATGCTTTGATTACATATAGAACAAATGCCTTTGAATGTTAAGTGGTTACACTGTGTTTGTCAGTCATTAAAGAAAAAAATATATATTATCCACAACCTGATACTAGTCTGTATTCTGGAGATGTTCACAGTTAATGCTTTGGAATGCATTTTGGAATGGTTTCTCATGCATTAATTCACACATACATTTTTGCAATAATTCTCGCTGGCTGGCATTTTTCTGACCCCTTTTCCAACCAAACCCCAAAACTTTATTTATCAGTGCTTTATATAAATAAATCTGTAATGCTCAAAGCCAAAATGCGTTGCTCTACATGTCCCAGGCGAACATATGAAAAGCCACGCAGATGTTAAATTTGTACCTAAAATGTAAACAAGGAACAGAAGCACAAATAAAATACTGTTTCCTGAAATATCTACACTTTAACCAGGAATGAATGATTTCATGACGCCCTTGAGGGACATTAAAAACCTGCATAACATTAATAAAAATGACTGCACACATAAAATCAGATCACTCATAATGCATCAGTACACCGTCTGGAAAGCTATACAACTGAACACATCTGGGAGCTCAAACACATTTGAAAGTCGCCAAAATATCTTACTTTTTCAACAAAGCATTATTAACAGACATATTACACCATTCATAATCTGTTTGTTTAAGGGTTAGTTCACTCAAAAATTACAATTTTGTTATCAGTTACTCACATTCACAACATCCAAACCAAAATGTTTATCTTCAGAACACAAATGAAGATATTTCTAAGCAATTCTGAAACATTTATGACCCTGTATTAAAAGTCTGTTCACCCAAAACATACTTTGAATTATTCCTAAAGAGATCTAAAAATACATCCACATGGTTGAGCAGATTTCATTTAAGCTTTTATTCATATAAACACTAATTTGCAACCATAGACAGAAATGCAAGCACTGACACTTAAGAACAAAACTGATTGGTTTCTTACAGAAGCTCAGCTGTGCCATGTGACGCACAAAAACAAACCTGATTGGTTCTCATGCATCAAGCAAGCATGCCAAATTGAAATGCTGTTGAACGTGGTTTGCTGATCAGTGTTTGTATGTGGATGAAAGACTAATCAAATCTTTTCATTCCATAAAATGCTTTGAAAATAGCTTGATTCATATATATTTATTAGTTATTTTGATCCCTTTAAGAGTTCTGAGTGAGAAGACTTTCAATGGATAGACAAAAATGTCAGTTTCAGTTCTGTTGCAAAGATTTAGTTTCAGTTTGGAACAGCATGAGTGTGAGTAAATATGACAGCATATTAATTCAACAGATCACCTTACTGTCAATAATGAACCATATTTGATACCATAACAAATCTGCATTGCTAAAACAATGAAGACGTAATGCAACAATGACTTGGGGGTCAGCAGACGTGTAACGAAGACACCAGAAACCCTCAACATTACGATCCAAACACGCAAGCGCATTCGCACAAAACAGCTAAAGTACACAAAAACAGACGACACACTCCAAAATACAACACAGTATTCCTCCACACACGACAATAAATTGATTTTTATCAACAACCTGTTCAAATTAAAAAATACAATTTCATTGAGCGATTAAGTACACATTGCACAAAAGAAAGCATGACCGACATCCTGAAGGAGAAACCCACCAATCAAATCACGCGCACAACACGTTTGATAAATACAGCAGTTCGGTGGTGAGCTTTGGGTAAACTGAAAGCACATGTATATACAGTGTCGATGAATTGGAGGAGCCGCTGTGCGTCAGACCGAGCTTTTCAGTGCACTTTAGATATGGCATGTACTGTATATGCTGCAAATATAAACACAATTCAGAACCACTTTACACATTTTTTCCTCACTAGGAAGACATAGAATCACTATGAATATGTGTTGAAGATATATTTTGACAACGATATATAGCTACAAGATGCGCTGAGGCTGGGACACGGGGTCTTTAGCGTGAACATCCAGAGGAGTTAAGACCCTCGATTTGAGTTTGCAGCAAAGCAACTGTTACTGCTGCAAGTGACGCACGTTCTAAACCTAAACGTAGGCAACAGAAACAAGTAAATACATTCATAATGAGATTAACAGCAAAAGTAAAATATGTATATATGTACCACAGCTCACGTGAAGCCCATTAAACAGATATTATGGTGTAGAACAGGTCAGACGCAGCCAGGCATTTTAAATCTGTGCGTTTGATAAGAGCATGTTTCTCTTGGGATGTATTGGGTTATAGAATCAAGGGATATTTGATAAATAAAATTTTAAATAATCATTATTTAATCACCCTCATTTCATGTCTATTTGTTTCTTCTTTAGAACATATTATAGAACTGGATTTGAGTATATAATGAAAGTCAAAGGGGTCCAAAATAAAGAGTTCTGTTCTCATTTTTGTGTTTCGACATAAGGGTGATTAAAACGATTATATTGACGTTGTGAGGAGATATATAATTTAACATTTGTACATTTTTTACAAACGATTATGTAGCTTGAAATGTGCAATATGCTAAATCTCGCAATGCATATGTTTGCAAATGACAACATATTCAAATCTGAAAAGCATTTAGTCTCAATTTCCTGCCCACATTGGGCTAGAATAAACGGCCAGATTACCTTTTTTGGACAAACAGGTCAACACGTCTGCACTTTTATACAAACCATACACATAGATACGCAATAATATTTCCTCCTTATTTAATATCCATTCTATATCATCTCTCTGTGAATTCGTTTCTGGAAGGGATGTGGGCGTTTTTGATGCTGGTATTAGTCCTGGTTGGGACGGGCGGAGGGATTGTTGGGAATGCGGAGGTGGGAAGCGATGCCCAGTTGTTGTCCATGCCGAAGTCTGAGCCGGGGAAACTACTCAGGGTTTGTGGGAATGGAAGCGATGAAGCTGATGGGCCGGTCCCAACTGTGGAAGTAGCCTGTTTTGAAAGGAAATCTAAATCGTCATCAAAGGTGACCCACTTTTGGGTTTGTTTGTTCTGGGCTGGAGCAGAAGCAGTAACTAAGGACTGTTGTCTGGAGAATGTTGGAGGAAGGGTGGAACTGTGGCCTACAGCGGACATGGCTCTATTGAAATCAGGTTTAGAAGCTTGGGCCTGCATTTGGGTGTAGAAATCAGGTGTAAGGGATCGGCGCGGGGAGGATTGCAGCCCACTGGTGAAGGGGTTGGTGCTGTTGGGTCTTGGTTGGATGTCTGTGAGGAATGGATTGGGGGATGAACGAAGGGTCTCTTGGGATTTGCTGCGAGACGGGGCGGGGGGAGCGAGGAGACACGAAGCGCTGCTGGTGTCCGGAGCTGAGAACAGGGAGAGGTTGCTGGGTAATGTTGAGGATGAGGAAGAAGGGGATGGGTTGGATGAAGAGGAGGATGAGGAGCGAGGGAGGGAAGCGGTGAAAGCTGTGTTCTGGAAGAGGGATTGGGGGTTAACCATGTCGAAGGGGTCTAGGTTCCATTGTGCTTCTCTTTGGACTCCATTCATGTTCTTGGCCTGGGGAAA
>CAIGQV010018202.1:13323914-13354484 GCA_903798115.1 Danio jaintianensis
TGTTTGTAATTTTCCTAAGAAGGATTATTCAACTAAATTTTTTCCCATTGATTTTCTCACCCTCACAACATTTCAGATGACATTTTTCATTAATAGAAGATTAAAGAAGATTTTTAGCTGAAACTGTGGTCCTTGGTTATTCAGACATTGCAAGTCAACGGCTACTTGCACTTTGAGAGTCAAAAAACAAATACAGCCAAAACAAAATAAACACCTGTGACTTTGTGTAAGACATTGAGGTCTTATGATGTGAAATGATCAGTGCAAAAAGCTGAACAATGGTATTTATTTTCTTTTCAATGGCTGGTAGCCATTGACTTGCATTTTATGACTCACCAAGGATCATGGTTTGACCTAAAATTATTATTTTATGTTTTACTTAAGAAAAAAAGTCACCAACATCTTGGATGGTCTGACGGTGAGTAAATTAACAGCTAATTTAACTTTCCTAAGCACTTCAAATATTAGACACACCTTGGCTGTTTGCAATGATGTTTGACCAGGAACAGTAAGATAGACAGCAAGTAATGTAACTTTGGTCACATTTTCGATAATTTAGATTTTATTAACCTCCCAATGTTGAAAATGTAAACTTGTTTTCAAATGAAATCATATAACACCAATTCAAGTAGCAATAAAATAAAAAAAATTCTGGAAATTTTCAATATTTAGATAACTGAGCAAATAGTAAATTAACGTACTGAATGCACATTTAAGCACCCTGTTTCCAATGAAAAAAGTGGTAGAAAATATTTCATGTTGACTTGATTTTAAACAATGTGATTGTCACGAGTTTTGAGACAAAAAATAAAATCACAATGACATATTGGTTAAAACATAAATGATGCAATGACAAACCTTAATATAAATCAAAATCTGAAATCACTGAATCCTGTTTACTAAACTGTTAATTATAAAACAATGAAAACAGAACTATAAAACATCAAAAACACAAAGATGATTAGTGTACGGAGAGCAAAAGTGAAGCTATTTGCAGATCAAATGATTTTCCCTATCCAAAAAACACTGAAAACAATGATAACATACTAGGATTTAAAACAAATACCCACAACAAATACTGGATGACACTTTCCTTGAACCCCCTGCCAGAACTACCACGATATTCTCCAAGCATCATGTACGAAAATATCAAGGGGTTCAAGTTAAGTTTTACATGTAAAATTTCTGATATTTTAAAGAAACAAACAAACCAAAAAAAAGGTACGCAAATTAAAGATGGGAGGAGGAAAACCAACCATAACATGTAGGATCCTATATGTATGAGCACCTCATACATCGTGACTACAGACTATGGTGCCGTGAGGACAACGTAAAGACTAGAAATGACTTAATCCAGTACCTGTTAACCTGAGGATTGCTCCTGCTAGTGGAAGAGAGAGACACACATGCATCAAGAAGAGCCAAACATGACTATGAGAACCACCTGGATACAGTCCACATTATCCAGTAAAGTAGAAAAGAAAGAGGACAATAAAGCTGGCCATGACCACAGGATGGCATCTTGTGGGTCCCTGCTTCTTTAAATGAGAGCTGACTTTGTTACACTAAGACAGATAGTTCTTCCCAAAGATTTCTCACCATTTACTCACATTTAAGTGTTTCTTTCTAGACTTTTATCAATTTCCGTCTTTTGTTGAACACGAAACAAGATATTTTGAAGAATGTTCCACTGACATCCACAGTAGGCACAAACACAGGATGCATACACATTTTTACTACTAAAATTCCATGACTTTCCATTGACTTTTCCTAGACTTTCAAGTAAATTGTCATGACCTAATGTTTGATGTAATGTATACGTGGTAAATAAGAAAAACAATGCAAATTTAATACAGCATATCGTGAAATACACAACAATCTATTTAATAAAAAAAAAAAATTATATCTATGTAAAATGTATTTAGATAATGCTTAACACAGCACTAATAATGTAAGAGCATGTGATTGGCCAAGGACAGAAAAGAAGTGAAGACCACTAACCTATATTCAAGCATACAGATATTTGTTAAACTAATTTCCATGACGGGCTGCACGGTGGCGCAGTGGGTAACACGTTCGCCTCACAGCAAGAAGGTCGCTGGTTCGAGCCTCGGCTGGGTCAGTTGGCGTTTCTGTGTAGAGTTTGCATGTTCTCCCCGTGTTGGCGTGGGTTTCCTCCGGGTGGTCCGGTTTCCCCCACAAGTCCAAAAACGTGGTATAGGTGAATTGGGTAGGTTAAATTGTCCGTACTGTATGTGTGTGAATGAGTGTGTATGGATGTTTCCCAGTGATGGGTTGCAGCTGGAAGGGCATCCGCTGCGTAAAACATATGCTGGATAAGTTGGCGGTTCATTCTGCTGTGGCGACCTCTGATTAATAAAGGGACTAAGCCGAAAAGAAAATGAATGAATTTCCATGACTTTTCCAAAACTTTGTGGGTTTTCTGTTTTTACAAAACTGGCCTGGAAAAATGACTGTATGAACCCTGCAAACAAATCTTTGGAATTTTTTCCAACATTCTTTAGTGTATCTTTCTTTGTGTTCAACAGAATAAACAAACTCAAACAGATTTGGAACAAGTGGAGGATGAGTAAATAATGACAGAATTGACATTTTTGGGTGAACTATCCCTTTCCTATTTTGCAAAAATTACTTTTATAAGGTTTGAACACATTTGTATGGCCGCAGTGGATGAAAACAATCAGCCTACATTTTTTTAAATAATCCCAAAAAATCATAAACAGTCTCTCAGAACAAGCGATTCCAGATTTCTCCCAATGTTTACATAAAAAAAAAAAAAAAAAATTTGGCTCATACCCTAAAACTGGCTATTTCAACAACCTATAAAAAATAATCTGTGGCGTATTTTAAAATATGACTTCACATACACACTGGGGAGACTTATTTTATATCTTGTAAAAAGGGGCGTAATATGTCCCCATTAAAAATGTAAGGGCATGTGATCTTCAATGCAGATGTATGCAGAAAAAGAGGACTAACCTGTGTTGTTGGAGCTGGAGCAGATTCAGGCGGCAGTGCATGAGAAGAGCGGCTGCGCGGTGGAGGTTTGGGAGATGCCAGTCCAGGTTGAGGGGCGGCAGCGGCTCCGGCTGATGTCTGAGGGGCCGGCTGAGGCCCCAGAGGAGCAGGAAAGGTGGGCTGCATTGGTGGAGGCAGCTGGGATTGTATGGGTGGGGGCACTTGGGGTTGGACTGGAGGCTGAATGGGCGACACAGACTGAGGCTGCATGGGTGATGTCATCTGAGGCCTCACGGAACCTGGCAGTGTCGGGGGTGGACCTGAAGAAATGAAAATGGAAATATAATTGTATGTACGCAAGTATTAACCCTTGACAGAAATTATCTGGACAAGAAATGTGCAAGTGTTTTAATCATTTTTTAAAAGATATAAACATTTGTTTGTAAAATGACACATTTCGTGTCCAGGTAATTCAGAACCTGATAATGTATGGAGTAACATAATGTATCAGGAATATTTTTGTAATATGTTAGGATCTAAAAACTTGTAATATATATTTAGCTTTTCTTCATATCTTACACACTTTTGGAAAAGTATTTAGTTGATGAACACATTTTCACTAGAAAACTGTACCCGAATTTTTAATTTAAAATAGAGTAATATTTCTGTTGTATTGTTGAAAATAAATGAATACGTGATAATACAGCTTTCTCAGGTCAGGCCAGTACAGTATGGGGTGCCTCAAGGATCAGTTTTAGGCCCTTTGCTGTTTACAATATACATGCTACCCCTGGGGGACATTATAAGAAGACACGGGATCAGCTTTCACTGCTATGCAGATGATACTCAATTATATATTTCAACAAAACCTGATGAGACGTCTGAACTGTCTAAGCTAACTGAATGTATTAAAGATGTTAAAGACTGGATGACCAACAATTTCCTTCTCTTAAATTCAGACAAAACAGAATTATTACTTATTGGGCCTAAATCCTGTACGCAGCAGATCTCACAACTCGACCTGCAATTAGAGGGACACAAAGTTAGCTTTAGCTCTACTGTAAAAGATCTGGGTGTTATACTAGACAGCAATTTAACCTTTGAAAATCATATCTCCCATGTCACAAAAACAGCCTTCTTTCATCTGAGAAATATCGCTAAGTTACGAAGTATGCTATCCATCTCAGATGCTGAAAAACTAGTTCATGCTTTCATGACTTCTAGGCTGGATTACTGTAATGCTCTGTTCGTTGGTTGCCCAGCATCCTCTATTAATAAACTTCAGTTAGTACAAAATGCAGCTGCCAGAGTTCTTACCAGGTCTAGAAAATATGATCATATCACCCCAATTTTATCTTCCTTACACTGGCTGCCTGTTAAGTTCCGTATTGATTATAAAATATTGCTTCTTACCTATAAAGCTTTAAATAATCTAGCACCAGTTTATCTAACCGACCTTCTGTCTCGCTACAATCCAACCCGCTCTTTAAGATCTCAAAACTCAGGGCTGCTGGTAGTACCTAGAATAGCAAAGTCGAGTAAAGGTGGTCGAGCCTTTTCATTTATGGCTCCTAAACTCTGGAATAGCCTTCCTGATAATGTTCGAGGCTCAGACACACTCTCTCAGTTCAAAACTAGATTAAAGACCTATCTTTTTAGTAAAGCATACACTCAATGCATTGCATAACGGTATGATGCATGAATCTGCTCCACGCAGGTTTTTGCATCTCGTTTATATACACTATGAACAGCAGCTACGCTAATTATTCTCTTTATTCTCTATTTCCACCTGGGGATACTCATCCCGAGGCCCCCAGAGACTATGCAGTGCCACTAATGCAAACCAAGACCTGTGAAGAGATGACCCCAAGGTTTCCATAATCCAAGACCAGGCCGTATCCTGAGGAGCTGCTGTGGTGGTCATGGAGGAGTGGAGAGAAAAGGACTGATTCCAGTGGGACCCCAGTGAAAGACGAGTCTTCTCTGTCGTCCAGCGTTCACCAGCCTCCGGCGCCTAGACTGCAGCTCTGCACAAGACGCTTGGCCATAGGAGAAATGGTCGTGCCCTACTGAGCCTGGTTTCTCTCAAGGTTTTTTTTTTCCTTCACTTGCAGTGAAAATTAAACCACACTGAGCTGAACTGAACTTAAACTCTAAAAACTGAACGGACACCATTCCAATTCACTATAATCTTCTATGTGAAGCTGCTTTGACACAATCTACATTGTAAAAGCGCTATAGAAATAAAGATGAATTGAATTGAATTGAATAATAATGAATATACGTGATAAGAGTCCCAGGACATACTGGTTTTACCTGAATAATATTAAAGTTATGAAAAAACAAATTGTATATATATATATTTTTTTCCTCATTCTATGGGTCTAAACAGCCTGAGGATGTGACAATGGTATTTAGAATTTGAATGCATTGTGAGAATAAAATATTGTAATTAATTAAAAATTCATATACATTAATATAGTAAAAATATTACATTATCAATAATAAAAAATTTTTTTACTGTTTAAATGTGTAAAAATTAATAGCCAATCAGAAGTGTTTAACAAACCCAGAGGCAGCTCAGACGGTTTGCTTTGGGGTTCAGCAGTGGGTCTCGGTGCTCCGGGATGATTATCTGGTGAGGGTCGAGGGGCTCCAGGATGCACCTCTGCTGTGGGTCTGGGGGCCCCGGGATGAGCAGGAGGAGCAGGTCTAGCCTGAGGCGGGACGCTGATGACTCCTGCTCGGGGTGGGATCTAAAGCCAAAAATTACATTTTAACATACATCTTGTAGTTTTCTAATTGTTTTACTCTCATTTATAAAAACCCACCGGCCTTGGAATGCCTCCAGTAGCTGGTCCGGTGCCTTGACCTCGACCTGAAAAACAGTCGATTACATAATCAAACATTAAAATGATCAAAATATGATCAAATATTAATTAAAAAACTGAAAATGCAAGAAGAATTTCTACAACACATTTAAACAGACAATGAAAGGAAGCCTGAAAAATGTTAGATCAGTGCTTCTGTTAGGAGTGACAACTTACTTTTTTAGTTTACTCTAAGTCTAAATCTGTGTTTAGGTTTATTCTAAGTCTAAATATAGGGTTATAATATATTGGCCCAAATGTTTGTCCATCAGTCAGTTACAAATGGTTGATGTTATTTAGTGTAGAAACTCACCAGCTGCATCTGCTCGTGCTAATGCAGGGCTTTTTTGTCCTTTTGTTAGCATGAAGAAAGAAAATTCCAAATAAATTCTAAAGGACTTGTAGTTCTGTAAAATTAAATTACAGCCTTTTACTTGGGAGAAAATATATTTGATCAAACCGACTCCTTACCTGATGGAAAGGCTATTTCTGTCTTTCTCTATTCATTTAGCAATGCTAATTCACCTAGTTTAACCCATCACGTCACACTTGAAAACTAAATCAAAATTACTGGAACAATTGAGACTTCACACACTGCATCATGGTGAGACTGTTGATTTGAATCATTAGTATGAATAATGAGTCTAATTCTGTTAGCAAGAGCAGGAGGTCTCAACTGACCAGAAGACAACCATACACAAAAACCAAACACAGCAAAGACATACTAAAATCTATTTTTTCCCTCAAGATATTACCTTCGTTATCAGTCAGATCAAACTCTAGATTGAGAGGCTCAGCGAAGCCTTTGAAAGAACACATTCATAATGTTTCCAAAGCATAAAACAAATCACACAAAGCAAAATACAGCTGCAAAAACATTTACAATACTGGATTTTTTAGAAACCACAAGAAGACATTGATGATTAGGCTAATGGAAAGCATGAAGAAACACTACTAAAAAAAGCACAGAACTGCAACATCGTGCATGAATTAAGAAAAAGTTAGCCAGACACTTTACACATCCTCATGTAGAGCCACCTAACATCAGGATAGGGCTGGGCGAGATAGCAAAAAATTCAGATTGTTGCACTTCTTTTACTACAAACCTAACAGATCACTCAGATCATTAGGATCAAGTAAATTCCAAGAGTTCAGTTAAAGCAGGATGAATCCGCATTTAGCTACTGCGCCCCCCGCTGTTGGATCATCCAGAAATAATCAGATGTGCTCCAACATTAGGTACATTCAAAGCAAGACTTAATACACATCTGTTTAGCTGTGCCTCTACCGAATGAGCACTGTGCTACGTCCGACAGATTGCACTATTATGTCTTTCTTTTCTTTTTTATTCACGTAAAACCTGTTTTAACACATTTTAATATGTTTTTAATAATTGTTATTCTTTGTTGTTTCTATTTTTATACTTGTTCTTGTTATTCTTGTTTATGCAAAACACTTTGAATTACCATTGTGTATGAAATGTGCTATATAAATAAGCTTGCCTTGCTTTTAGGTTTTAAATTAAACTAGTTAACTTTACTTTTAATAAACATTGTATTTATTAAAAACTCGCAAACCAATGCAGTTCCCATCTTGCTGTTCCGTATTGATAAACTCTCCAATACATGCTTGTATTACTTTTGTATGATGATAAAAATCACCTTTGAATATATCACCATTAACCGAAACAGGAGGAGCATTATTTTTTGGTTTTGTTTGTTTCGTTTTTTATATATTGACATATCCTTTTAATTTGTATATTTAGTACATGCAGCAACGTTGTAATTGTAAAGAAGTTTCTATGATTGTAAAAGGCTATATTTCAATGCGTAAAAACTGAAAAAAATAAACAATAAAAGTGGCAAAAAAAACAACAACTTGCAAACCCGTTTGGATACAAAAATGGCCTGTTAAATAACTTTGTAACTATTTGTAACTATAATTGTAATCATTTTATTCTAAACTGTGACTTAATGATTATTAATAATAATAACTGAATTGTGGCAAAACACTTAATAAAAATCAATTGATGAAATCAGAAACGTCGCCCAGCCCTACATCAGGTACAACGAAGCAATTCACAAACAAGTCAATAAACAGCAATACTGAGGCAATATTCAGCTGCTACTACACAATGCTCATGTTCAAGCACAGCATTACCTGCTGAATCTTTTCTAACAGGTGTGGGACTTCTGCCACCTTTAGAAATAGCAGGATATTGTAAAATGAATGAAATGCAAATTAAAATCACAAAAAAACATTAACAACTGAAAACAAAGAGCCAGATTTACTAACAGCCTGTGCCAGTCCAAACCCTACAGCCATAATGTTGTAAATAAAGGCATTAGAAATTAAACAGGGTCTGACCATATTGCAAATGCATTTGTAGGAGTGTCCCTTTCAGATTTGTGGAAGGAAAGAATTTTGTGAAATGAATCATGCACTAGGGCTGTCAATATGGCTGAAAACCTAAATTCTAATTCTGTAGGCAATATTTAAAGGGATAGTTCAGCCAAAAATGAAAATTCTATTCACTATTTACTCCAAACCTTTATAAGTTTCTTTCTTTTGTTGAACACTAAAGAAGATGTTCTGAAGAAAGCTGTAAACCTGTAACCATTGACTTCCATAGTAGGACAAACAAATACTATGGAAGTCAATGGTTACAGCTATTCAGCTTTCTTCAAAATATCTTCGAAGTAAACAGTGAGTAAATGATAATACAATTTTCAGTTTTGGGGGAACAATGACTTTATTGTTACAGAAAAAATAGTGTATTGTCTGATATGACCACAAGAGGGCGCAAGCAAGCACAATAAGCAAAAAACAAAAAAAGATCATTATTGAAACGACACTTTTTAAAGTGCACAATCGATCAAACAACTGTTCTTAAATAAAATACAATTTTACAAATATTCAAAATAAAAAATTTTTGGACAGCCATATCATGCACCATCATTTACCAAGGTTTGTGTTTGTAAACTTCCACACTTGTAAACTTGAACTTTAACACTATTTATGGAACGTCTTAACCCAGTTTGCACCTGTGTTGTTTGCAGGCTACACACACTTGTTTGCTAACTTGCACGGCTCTTGTTATATTGCATTGATGCTCATGAAAATGAGCTTCTTTGTTGCATTTTGTCATTAGAAACACATGCAGAACTTGCACTCCTGAGGGGGCTTTTATGAAATTTAGCTCGCATGCTAATTTGACCTGTTCAGTAAATCTGGCCCATAGCATTAAATGTAGTGCACTCATTTGAATGCAGTTTCAGTCCCAGGATAAACTTCTTGACTGAATCCAAACACTTCTCTTAAGACTGAACATCATATGCCTGTACCTGAGGGTGGTGGTGGGCGCTGTGGGGGTGCAGGGCGGGCTGGCGGGGCATTGGGGCGTGGCGGAGGGGGACGTTTGGGCTCTAGTCCCAGTGAGAATGGAGCTCCTGCTGGATGACCATCAACTGGAGAACCTGTGCATAGAGAAAGAGAGAGAGAAACATCAGATTTTTACAAGCGTCAAAACAAACGTCTGAGGGATTTATTTAGTTCCGCTCCACATCACTGCAAACTACACAGAAGCCTGGGGACGCACAGACATACAAACACACTCTGAGAGCTCGGGAACCACTGAAGCACATCAGCAAACAGCACTCTTTACCTGCTAGTTCCCTTCTAATGGATGCTGGGCTTAATCCTCCTTTTTGCAAATGTAAAAACAAAGGGAAAACAATGTACTGGAGTTTCTGTACAATATGTTGCTAAGTTAAATGAAAATATTAAATGAACAATATGTACAACTTCTATGTTAATCTACTACACTGGTATGAATGGACATTTATTTCCAGCATAGTATTTGATCTCTTATTTGGTTTCCTAGATCAATAGATGGATGGATGAATTGATGGATGGAGAGATGGGTGGACAGAGAGACAGATAGATAGGTAATGTATGGATGGATTGACGAACGGGTAGAGAGGCAATAGATGGATGGATGGATGGATAGAGTTACTAAAAACTGGACAGACAGACAGATAGACATGGATGGACCAACTAAAAACTGGACAGACAGACGGATAGAGTAACTAAAAACTGGACTGACAGTAAGACAGATGGATGGATGGATGGATGGAGTTACTAAAAACTAGACAGACAGACAGACAGACAGACAGACAGACAGACAGACAGACAGACAGACATTCACATAAGTGTTCCCCCATTTTGAGTCAAATACAAATACTACAGTACCCTGTGGTGGTCCGGCTGTGCGTGGAGGGGCTCTGCTGGGCCGGATGGGTGGTGCTGGCTCTCCGTGAGTGGGTGAAGGGCATGGGCTGGTGCGTGGAGATGTGGCAGGAGACGCAGTCAGATCCATGCCTGCTCCAGGCTGCAGGTGCTGGGGTAAAATATCCTCAACCTCCTCATCCACATCACCTGTCAACACAGCAATCCAAATAACTCCATATTCTCACACCGGTTCCTGTTGCATCAGTACCGCAGAGCCCATACTGTACCTTCCATGTCATACTCTTCTCCCAGGTCAGAGTTTTCTGCCAGCAGGGTGGAGCTGGTGGATGTTGGGATACTTCCACAGATTCTCTCCACACTCATTTCCTCCTCAAGACTCTTTATCCATCCAGGACTCCTCAGGCGAATGTCTATGGTCTTTCCATTCACCTGAGAGGCACATTAAGAGTCAGTATTATGATACAGTGCAATTTTCGGAAATGTGTCAGATGTATCGTACGGTCGTCTCTTACAGCAGAGCTACTCAAAGACAGAGCGGCCAAAGCTGAGTATCCCTCCAAAAATGTCACCCACATTTTCTCTTCAACAAACCTGTTCAGCAGGAAATAAAAAGATTATTTTAAATTGTAATAGTTATATATATTTTTTATATATATATATGAACGTGTATGTAAGGGTCAAAGACGAGACATCCATTTAGTTTTCTGCATTAAATGAAATAAAAATTTTAATTGCATGTTTCTACTTCAGTTTTTTTAATTCAACTTTTGTAAAAAAACAATATACATATATGGGTGAAGTAATATTTGGTCATCATTTTATTTATGCATGTTTTTTTCATATTTTGACTTTTACGCCTTTAAAATGTAGAGAAAAAGATCACAACAGATTTTATTATATTTTACATGACAAAAAAACTGACAAATGTTTTCTATTTTATTGTTTAATTATTTAATTAAACAAATGAATTAATTAAACAATTACTAAATTAAATTAATTAACTATTGAATTTAAGAGTTAGTATCATCACCCCAGTCTTATGATACTTCAGAAATTATTCTAATATGCTGATTTGTTGTTCAAACATTGTATTATTATTCATTCATTCATTTTCTTTTTGGCTTAGTCCCTTTATTAATCTGGGGTCGCCACAGCGGAATGAACTGCCAACTTATCCAGCATATGTTCCACACAGCAGATGCCCTTCCAGCTGCAACCCATCACTGGGAAACATCCATACACACTCATTCACACACACACACTATGGACAATTTAGCTTACCCAATTCACCTATAGCGCAAGTCTTTGGACTTGTGGGGGAAACTGGAGCACCCGGAGGAAACCCACGCCAACACGGGGAGAACATGCAAACTCCACACAGAAATGCCAACTGATCCAGCCGAGGCTCGAACCAGCGACCTTCTTGCTGTGAGGCGATCGTGCTACCCACTGCACCACCGTGACGCCTGTATTATTATTATTATTATTATTATTCATTAACATTTGAGTATTTTTTTTTTAGGATTCTACGATGAAGAGAAAGTATAATGTAACATTATATACTATACCATTCAATCGTCAGTATAAATTATTTTGGTGAAGAAATTCATAATTTTATTTAGCAAGGATGCTTTAACATGATCAATAATAACGATAAAAATATCTATAATGCCACAAAAGATTCTATTTCCATTTCATATAAATGCTGTTCTTCAGAATTTTCTATTCATCAAAGAAAGCTGAAAACGATCTACTCTGCTGTTTTCAGCCTAAAAATAATGAATATGTTTTTTTTAAGCTGCAAATAAGCATATTGGAATGATTTCATATCTGTATTACACTTTTACCATATTCATGCTGGACATTACCTAGCTATATAAACATGCAATATAATAACAATATACAAACAAAATACCTCATACCTGATAAGAATAACCTCGCCAAAATTAGCAAACTTGTCCAAAAGGTCGTCGATCAAAGCATCATCGAAGTAGTCATCGGGGCCAGAAGAGCAGAGAGAGACGAGGATGGTGCCATCGGGAGGACCCTGCAGGGCAATTACATCCTTATACACCTGATGACGAGCCTCGGGATCCACCTCAAGTATGTCCACATCTATGATGGCCACCACAGGTCTGCAAGAGATCAATGTTAAGGCCACTACAACAGCAGTTTCTAATCCTAAAGTACACAAGGTGCACACAAACAAAACAAACAAGCTTTTATTATGGTCTGCAATGCAGTTGACAGACTCCTGCAGTACCTGACATACCAAACATAATAGTGTACTTCGTTGTCAAATACTAGTATCTTTTTCAAATGGAAAAGGAATTTGATATCTGCCCATTTCGAAAAAAATAAGCAAACAGTTAAGTGCCGATATGATATTTCAAACTTGTTGGCGAGCGATGTGTTGGAGACCCCCCGATCTAAAGAAAAATTAATAGTAGGATGCAAGTACATACTAATATTGTTGATAGCTTAAAAGTTAAAAGCAGCTTGCCACATTATACCTGAAAGTTGTTGTGAAATCAGCCTCTCACCTGTGATCAGAGGTTTTCAGCTCAGCTCTGCCATAATACTTGAGGTCTCCAGGGCTCCACGGATACTGCTCTTCCTCATTCACTGGAGCTCCTACTACATTCAACTCCAACTCCTCCGCTGTAACACACACAAAGTGACAATTTAATCTTCAGTGTAAGTGTAGGGTATACAAATAGAATTAAGTGTATAATGCAGAAAATTTGCGGAATGTTCGAAGAATAAATGAAAAGTTGCTTTGTACACCTAAAAACAACAATGGCGGACACACTTTACAATAAGGTTTCATTAGTTAAGTGAGGGATAACTTTTTGACATTATCCATCTAATTACACTGCTCCACAAAACTAAATAGTAAGACAAAACTTTGATCTGAGCTGTAATAATTTACTACTTCTTTAATTAAAATTTCTTATAGGGATAGTTCACCCAATTTTTTTTTGGTGAACTCTCCCTTTAAGTGGTTGTTTAAGTGGTTGTTATTAAGAAAAGGGTGTGTGTGAACAAAAACAACAAACAAATAAAACCCCTTGAAAAAACAGAATTTTGAAAAAAAATATATATATGAATTTGAGGGAAAAAAAAGGCCCTATAAGTTGTTTTATACCCTCGTGCTTTTTTCAAACCATTGCATCTCATGTTTTTAGAAGCAAATTTTGGTGTGAACGAGCCCTTACACTGCATTTCAAATTTGGCTGGAATTGGACATAATTCTCACCAGTCCTATCAAAGTTCCACTTTCTTCTCTTCCACAGCACGCGGTCGGTCCAGGCCGGTGTGCGGCACTTCTCACTAGTGTCGTAGTCCTCAGAAAAAAGGTCATATTTGTAAGTGGGCGCAAAATCCAGCTTCCCTTCAATAAAGCCTCTGAAGACCTGAAGTAAAATTTAGAAAGTATTTAGGATTGCGTGAAAAAAAAAAAAAAAAACCTTCCAGTGATACAGCTGCATTTTTCCAGATTTACAGTACCTGTCCAGCATTCTTCTGCTCCACCAGTTGATCTCCACCAATCAGTGCATCCCAGTTCTGCTGTCTGATCAGCTCCTTCACCTCTTCATTGGGAATATTGATTCGGTAGTTGAAGTCTCCACACCAGAATACATAATCATGGGAGTACAGGAGACGACCCTGCAAAAATAATAAATCATAACAATAATGAGGTTTAATAATAATAAATATTAGTGATTAACATATAACATTATCATTTAACAATACATCTATTAAAATATTATGGTTTAAATTATTATTATTGTTAAGTGTGTATATTATATATTAACCAATAAATCTCAATACAATATTATATTTAATAGTTACATAAAAATACATATTAGGTATATGCAAACGAATGATAATGTATTATAATTAAATAATATATTTGGTTTTAATTATTGTACTTTTTTATTATTTGCATTATGTAAAAATAAATCTAATTTATATTACACATTATTATTTTGTTATTATTATTTAAACAATTTCACCACCACCAACAAAAAAATATTATTATTTTTATTAAATATTCAATATTTTACTAACATAATTTTACAATAAATATTACCTTCAATCATTTATATTATACATTAACTAATAAACACAAATGGTATATACATTATTTACATTATTTTGCCTATAAATAATGTATTTTACACATTATTAATAGGTATTACTTTAGCATTATTATGTAATTAAATGATTTTTCATTTAAAATATTACTATATTTGTTTTATTCTTTATTGTACTTTTAACATACTTTTAACATTGCAAATAATATATAATATACATTACAAATTAATATTTAGATTATTATTTAAACAATGTAACCCTAATAATAATAACAGTCATAATCAAACATAAGGAAATATATCCAAGAACATGTTTTATTGTCAGATATAGACCAAGTCCTTGTTCCAGCAAATTGATTATTTTCTTTCCTAAGTGAAAAGTAGAGTGTATTGTGCGATTGTACAATTGTATTTTTTGTTAAGCCACATTATTATTTACCTTTTTATTTGTTGGCATGGTTTAAAAAAAAAAATTTGTTTTATTTGTTTTATTTTTTCATTTATTTATTTTTTATTATTTGTTTATTTATTTTTTCTCATTGTATGTGTTTAAGCTGATACTATCTATACTTTTTGAAATGTAATTGTTTTGTCTTTTTGTTGTTGTTGTTGTTTTACTGTAATTTGCCATAAAAGTCATAAAAAAATAAAAAAATAATCAAACATAATTACTGCCGTTATTAATATGCAAATTATATTATCAAAGTCCCTTTTCATTTCAAGCCATTTCACTCGGCGGCCATGTTTGAAACGCCTCTCGGGCAGTATGCTCGGGCATTCTGTTTAAATAAGGAAACATCAAATTCTCCAAAACTGCTTGACAAGCTTATGATTGAACTTCATATTAGGAATCACCAATAAAATTAAACAACAACTGTCTCATTAGTTTCATTTCTAAACATCCGAATCACACAAAGTCTGCAGAAAGTCACTGGTCTGAGCCCCTCTCCCAGAGTATCGTCGGCCTATAGCGATCGATGATTGGCTCCTGAACTCGAAGGCGGGCTTTATTCGCCATATTGACCGTTATACTTTTCCCCATTCAAAACAATACGTGTGACATGTCTTGTATATTCTATAGTCTTTGATATTATTATTACATTATATTTTAAAGATTTTATTAAGATTATTCATTTTTGTTTGTTTCATTTTATTTGTATTTATTAAATCAATAATTTATACAAAATAATAATGATAATACAACAATGAATATATGATGAATAAAACATCATGTTATTACAAGAAGAAGGAAGTTTTTCGTGAATGAATAGCAGTAATGCATGTTTCACATCATAAATAATTACCATGGGGAAGGACAGTTTGCGTGCGATCTCATTATAGTCGTCGTTCCTCTCTTTGACTTGTGACTGACCGGCAGCAAAGTGTGAACACACGAAGCAGATACTAGTAGTGTGGAACAGCATACGAATAGCCACGCCTCCCTTATTACCAGTGGCTCCGCCCATTCCAGTCTTCACTGTGTCTACAGCAACATCCCTGATTGAGCAAAACAACCAACAATGAGGAGGACACAGAAGATTGAAAAACGTTTAGAGATGCTTAATCAACCATCAAAACCCTTTTACCTGATGAAGGGTGCATGCTGAGGACGAATGAAAACGAACAGACACACACCGACCAGCTGTTCTGAGGCCAGCAGGACGTATCGTTGATCTCGGGAGATGTTCTTCTGCAGTTCTGCGGCCCACAGCTTTTGGTTTGTGGTGCTGTCCGAGAGAAAAGAGAAGGTAAAATATTCTCAGAGGATATTTAATATAGCAAAATAGATACGGATTGAAAGAAAACTATTATATATAGTCAAAGTCAAAATGATTAGCCCTCCCGTGAATTTTTTTTCTTTTTCAATTTTTTCCCAACTGAACAATGAATTTTTTATTATTCGTTTCTATTTCTTCTGTGGTGGAAACACGCTTTGAAACTAAACAACCAGTAAACTTCAAAATCTTTTCAGTTCTTACCTTGCGCTGACTATATTACCAGCATTCAGCTCCACCATTTCCTCAAAACCAATAGCAAAGATGTCCACAGGGTTAGATTTGACATCTGCATGACAAAACAAGACCTATTAGACTATAATAGATGCAGCCGCTGTCCATGAGTCACCCAACAGCTATCTCATTTCTCTTGAAAGCACCATTTACATTGACTTTGCATGAACACATACCTTGGAATTCTGGGTGTCCAGCTTTCTTGGGGGCATCCAGGAGCCAGTCGTTGAGCGTATGGTTACGAAATGCAATGCTGCGGAACTGTTTACCTCCATTTACGTTCCACGTTCCCACACACACTCGGATCTTCTTGGGCCGAGTGTACTTGAAGTGGTTCTGACACATGCCCAGAAGCACCCTGGGAGAGGCTAAAAACAATACAAATTCTAATTAATAACCTACAATAAAATGAACACATTTAGATGCATTACAACACAATGACAACACATAAAAATCAGCTAATTGAAATAACCAGTCCCAGTTTACATGCAAACCATTAACCCGGCAATGAAAGTAAGCCACGTTAACAAGACTTTATTAACAAATCAGGGCTGAGTTTCTCGATAACGATGTATCGCGTTCTCTACGGGCAAGGCTACGAATGCCCATCGCAATTCTACATGTGTTTCCTAAAACTGCCCGTAACATGAATGTGCGAGAATGCATTCTACATGCTACTTAGGAGTTGTTGTCTATTTGCAAAGTATATAACCTTAATGTAGGTATAAACTTCTTCCGTATCCTGAACGTTTAACTCAACAAACGTCATCTCGGGCAGATCAGCAATCAAAACCAGTCAATATAAAGCACCAACCTGAACCTACAGATGGCAAAATGGTTGAATATATATATAAAAAACAACAACTGCTTTGCATAAGTTTGTTTTAACTTAACATAAGTTTGAAAACATAAGATTTAAGAATAAAAAAATCCCAATACATGGCTGTTTTTTGTACTTGTCAGCAAGTCAATGACAATTTTTTTGAGTTTATCCCTATTTTTCCCATTCTTTGAAGCATATTTCATACATTGCTTCTTTTATTCGTTCTTTTGTTGTCCTGTTCTGCCCTTTTTAATTATTTCTAATATAAATTAAAGAGGGCAATAAACTGTACAATAAAGTACAAAACATTTTATTATAATCACAATGCACTTAAATAATGCTAAAAGTGTAATCTGCAGTCTTCTTACGATGCACAAAGGGTTTTAATGATTACTACAGAGCATTCGTAGTAGATCAACTTAACTCATGATGCTTTTGGGAACCAGACTGTAACATTAAAATTAGTTTTGCAATCAATTTTACGATCTGCATAGAATTAGGATGCTTTTGAGATGCACAGCCCAGTTTATTTCCTGGTAGTGACGACAAAATAATAATTTGTGTATTTAACTCTGAACATTTCATTTATGTTGGTTGTAATATTAAATAAATCATTAAATATTGAGGAAAGATTTGCAATGTTATTGTGAAACTCACAGCTAATATAGTCTATTATCACCAATTTTCTCATATATTATGCAATATTTTGATTGTACCACTTCTAATCATTCTGGATGAGATTGGAATCTGTTAGCATATACATTTCCACAGAAAGGACATACTTTATTATGCATATATGAAAGTTGGTTAATGCCTTTACTTGCATGAAATCATTGTAACGGGAAAAAATCTAGCTGTGATTATCGGTTTATGCCTTGTTACTTTACTCCGACAAAGGAAAATGGGTTAAAATGATTACATGATTACTGTATTGTCAGCTTACGAAGGATAATCGGGTTAAGAATGTGCATGTAAACTCAAATCAATGATTTCATATCCTCTGAAATAATATCTTGAACATATTGGATGTAGATGACATTATTCAAACCACTATGAGACACAACAGAAAGACAGAATTTTATCCTTGAAAGTTAGAGAGAAAGATACAAAACAAGACAACACTCCAAAGTAAATGGCTACACAAAGTGCAAACACACAGCACAGAGTCAGCGGCGCCAAAATAAACACTGAGTTTATGAAACAGGGAACCATAAACATTTATGGATTTATGGTTGGTCTGTGTATACTATACCTGACTGTAAAATTGGCTCAGAGACTAACGTTGCAAGCATTAAAGAGAAAAGAAAGGGAGAGAGAGAGAGGTTAACAGTTAGCCGTTAGACAGATAACAGCATTAGCCCTCTGCTTCAGAGCTAATCTCACACCCAAAGCAGCCGGGAGCTGCAGATTAGCACGCTAGCATTAGGAAACTCATTCAAATCCATATCCACATGTTGAAATCAGTCCACTACAGCAGACTAATCCCATAAACCGTGACCACAAACACAGAAACCAAAGAAACTTTACCTGAAACAGTGAAGTGGAAAACACATTTGCTACGAATTTTAAAAGTTTTTAATACATTGTACATAATTATATATAACGATATAGTACTACATTACACTCTCTCTATATAGCACACATTATATGGTACCCCAGATATTTAAAAGTTAAATTATTTAATATATATCTTTGAAATGATGACATTATATCATATTTTACTAGATATTTTTCAAGACACTAGTATTCAGCTTAAAGTGTCATTTAAAGGCTTGACTAGATTAATTAGGCAAGTTAGTGTAATTAGGCAAGTCACTGTATAACAGTGGTTTGTTCTGTAGACAATCCAAAAAAATATTGCTTAAGGGGGCTAATAATATTGACCTTAAAATGTTTTTCAAAAAATAAAAAAAATGCTTATATAAATAAAGAATATAATAACAATTAAACAAAAAAATAAAAATAAAACAATTAAGACTTTCTTCAGAAGAAAATATACTGTGAAAAAAAGTTGTTGCTCTGTTAAACATCATTTGGGAAATATGTAAAAAAGAAAATAAAAAAAATCACGGGGGGGGGGGGGGGGGGGGCAAATAATTTTGACTTTGACAACTGTATGTGTATATATATATATACAGTATGTGTGTGTCTGTGTGTGTATAGACAGAGAAAAAGAGTAATGTAGGGCCATATTGTTATATATAATTATGCAAAAATTCTGGTAATATGGAGATTAGTGCTGGGCGGTATAACCAAAATCTGATATCACGGTATGAGAAAGTTTATTTAACGCTAACGATATTTTTAACGATATATATATATATATTTTTTTAAGTAGTTATTCCAGAAAACGTACAAAAGGGCTTTATGTAATAAATAAGCTTGAACATTCAAGAAAAGAAAAGGACTTGATCTTATTTGATTATTTTGTATTTTGCTTTTTAACCTTATAAATATATTAAGCAAAATGTGATGAACAACAAATTCCACTGTATGTCTCATTTCACAGTTTTATGTGGAGAGACCTTATTATTATTATAAACATTTTACAAGTAACATCTTCTCACAGATATAAAATATATCCCAAGTAACAGGAAAATAAAACTTAATGATGTAAACACTTTAAGGAAATATCAAACAGTTTGGTCCTTCAAACAATTACAGATCTTGTAAAAATATTGAAACTAAGTGATCACTTTACTGTTGAAAATATTGACAATTATATAAAGCAAAAATATAAAGCAATTGGCCACGCCCACTTATTTACATTTCACGGTCTACACAGAATTGTTTTACGGTACACATTTCGTTCCGCGGTACTGATATATACCGTCATAGCGCCCAGCCCGAATGGAGTGTGGTGTTGTAAACTGTACCGTATAGGCTGCTGGTCGTGAGAAGGGCTCGTGCTTTATCTGCCAGGTCACTGTTTAGAGTGCTGCCCAGTCTCAGGATGTCAATGGCTTCCTGTTTAGAGCTGTCAAAGAAGTTGTTCTGAATGGTTCTGGTGACCGAGCGAGCTCCGTCTTTAAGCTTTCCACCCTACAAGAAAACAAAAACAAAATCAAACAAAATAGTTCACATAAAAGAGTTAAGGATTGAAAGGTTGAAAGTTGAAAACAAGAAAAAAAAAAAACAATCATGCTTATGTATTCAAAGGAATAATGAATAATTACATTTCTTTGAAATCCCAATTTCTTTAAAGGTAGCTAGTAACGGTGTGCAATATCTATTGTCTACGATAATATTGTAATTGTGAGCTAGCATGATCAAGAATTACACTTATTTAAAAAAAAAAAAAGAAACATTTATGAGAGCTTTAACGGCATGACGAAGCCTATTAGAATGAAGTTAGAATGTTTTAATATGAGAATTTAATTCAAGTTATAAAAGCAACAATTGATGTTTTTATGGTTAATATCCCATAACCAAGACTTTAATTGCAAATATGCTATTAGTTTTATGAACAGATTTGAGTGAGTTACATTTTACACACAATACTGTGTTCTTTGGTCTAAGAGATTAGTTTTAACAAAGCAGAAGCAGAACATCTCAAAGCAACACAGCAGTGTTTCTTTCATGAAATAATCAGTTTTTTAACGAATCGAGTGAGTCGATGATTCATTGATCCATTCATATAACAGTCACTCACTTCATTTCAAAATGAGTCATGCGAATGGTACGAATTGTATTGAACGGATTGAATGGATTGAACGAATGGTAGTGTTGTTGCTGCTCAAGCGTTTGCTAACAATCCATCAGAAAAGTGTGGATTTACTTCACATTACGACAAGGTGACAGCACCAAATACTGGCCTGGCATACGTAATAGTGTAGGCCATTTTCGCTCATGTGGATTGTTTTGAAAACTTCGTCATGTAAATGTTTAACTTTTTTAAATGCAAGGGAAAAATGTTTTCATTTTTAGCTACATCGTGGTTGTGTAAACGTAGCCTTAGATGAATCCTAAGGTCTGAGGCCTAACTGGGAGAGGTTTACAGGCTTTTATAGCCACTTATAAAAGAGGCCAAATTAAACTTGACAGCACTCCCAGCTGCAGTAATCTCTCTCTACTAGCACAGACAGGATAAATACAGCATCACAACCCAAATAGACACAACAAGCTACTGTCAACTTACCACAAAGGTAGAGGAACAGCCATAGGAATGCAAAGAGAAACATCATACGCATGAGTGAAACAGTCATAAACTCAGAAGCAAAGAAACGCCCATTTTCACTTCTCCGTTGAGAGAGAATACAGTGTACTGTTTTTTTTTATTCACAGGACAACACGTACCTTAGCCTTGCCATCTAAAGCACCAGTGCCTGCGTAGATCTTGCTGATGGAGTCTCCATTGGTGGACCACATGGAGCGGAAGACCTCCTGAAAACGGGCCACCAGTTGAGGCTTCTCTGTCAGACCCATGGCTTCCAACTGTTTCGGAAGCATCTAAACAACAGAGACGTATTACAAGAATGAATGCAGTGCTTAAGGTTCATAGGAACAAGTAAACCAATGCATATCACAAACGCACCTCAAGTGCAATGAAGGCCTGGACACTGTTTGTTCGGTCTAAGCAGTCCAGACAGTTGGAACGGATGGTTCCATTTTGACATCTGTGGTGAACAAAATAGTGGTAGAAATGTAATCAGCTAGTTTTGGCTATTTTTGATCATCAGCATTAGCCGACTACTTTATAGTGTGCTTTGTAAATAAGTGGCTAAATTAAAAATGTTTAGAATTTCAGTAACATTACATAATACGAGTCCATTTGTTAACTATAAATAACTGCACTTGTAAATTAAACTAAGAATTAAAACCACTTCTAAGGCATTTATTAACCTTGCTGAATGTTAAATGTTAGTTATACATTATTAATTAAAACTTTGAACTAAGAAGACCTGAGCTAAAATGAACTAACAATGAACAATTATATTTGTATTAACAACGATTAATAAATACAAATGTACTGCTCGCTGCAGTAAAAATACTTACGCATTGCTAATATTTAATGTATAGTTCATGCATTGACTAATGTTAACTAATGAGACCTTCATCATTTAAATAATTTATTAATTAAAATAATAATTAATTAATTAATTGATTGATTAAGGGGTGTCACACAAGAGGTAAATAAATGATTTTGTAATCTTAAATGTGTTTTATTTGTTGTTTATTTAAATTATTTAATGAATTAACATTTTATCAACTCAATCACTGCAGTTTCTGTATTGTATTATATCATTTTGGTTTATACATAGTATTAGATCACACACATTGTCACATCACATACAATATTTGACCATATCACAGTGAAATTGTAATGAAATCCCTTGAAAAACAAGGATTCTTCAATAAAATACATTACATGTAGCATCCATTACATATGTACATTCAAGAAAAAAAATTATTGGTCATCTCAAAAGCCCACCTCTGAATGCCGGTCTCCCCTGAGTAGTAGAAGAAATCACAATCCTCCACAAACTTGCTGATCTGAGGTTTCAAGACAGTCTGGAGCTTCTCAGTCTTCCCTCCTTTAACCATCTGATGATAGTCAAAGTTCAACATTTTCACAGCGTTGGAATGCTCTGAAGCTTTAAGGTGACTCTGTGGGTGAAAACAAAACACGGTAAAGGAAGCGGAACGTCTGGTTTATGCTCTAGTCAAACTTTGAGCACTGAAATAATCCACTGTAGCCCAACCAGTCAGAATAAATAAAACAACAATCACCTGGAATGCTTTGCTGAGCATGTGTTCACCCTCCTTCATTCCCAGAAGATTGATGATCAATTGTTTGCCATACAGCCTTTTCAGAGCACTGAAATGTCTGCAGAGGAAATTTCACACAGGGTTAATAATACAAACACAGCCTCATAAAAAACAAAAGTATGTGACAAAATATTAGCAAATATTATATTACATTGTTTCCCGCATGTTTCACCACAGAGAATGGTGCAAAAAAAAAAAAAGCTTTCAGACTTCCCAGGAACAGATAAAGATTACTGTGGAAACATTTTATTGCAATGCTTTATTCACTTGAAATCAAGTGATACTAAAAGCTCAATGCACTAATAACACTAAACCGTAATACATAATTACCTACACTAATAGCGTTCAAAAATTATGATTAAAACACTTTTAATCTGCATCACTTGCACATTATGTATATACTGAGGGAGCTATTGTGCGTTTATTATGCTGCAATGCAAACCGGATAGCTGAATTGAATGTATTTTGCTGTATGACGCAGAATTTGGGGGCGTCACGTGGCGCAGTGGGTAGCACGATCGCCTCACAGCAAAAAGGTCGCTGGTTCGAGCCTCGGCTGAGTCAGTTGGCATTTCTGTGTGGAGTTTGCATGTTCTCCCCGTGTTCGCGTGAGTTTTCTCCGGGTGCTCCTGTACTTTCTATACTTTCTATAGTAACCTTGAAAAGATCATGGGGTTATCAATCTGCTGCAATGTAGCAAATGCTTGAACAGGCTCACAAATAGCAAAGACTCTTCTAGATTTGTCATTGGATCCAATGTAGGTTTAGCCTTTTTAATTGTTTTGATTTGAAAATACTTGTATGCACTGCAAAAATTTGTTTAAATAAATACATTTTCACAACAATTGTGCTATACAGTATGTCAAAGAATAATTAATTTTGATAATAAAATTATTTATAATATAAAAAGCAGTTGCACACACACCCAGCAAATAGCAATCATGGCTTTCAATATAACATTAGTTAGCTGTTTCCGCCCCCCCAAAAATTGTCAACTGGCTTTAGTTAAAAAAAAACATCACAAAAACACGCTACTGAACAGAATGGAATAAAAGAAACCATTCACTACTTTATTTCACAAAAAATATGAATACAATTAAAAAAACACAGTTGAAGCAACATTTATAGAAAAAAATAAGTTAAACATTTGTTTTAATTTAAACACTGGCAATTTAGTTTAGTACACACAACTGAATCAAATGAAATAAAATTAATCATTCACTACAATATTTCACAATTTTTTTTTACATTACAAAAATTTAATTATAAAAAAAAAACCCTGCAGTTTTTTAAACATTTGTTTCATTTAAACACTGGCAATTTAGTTTAGTAGAATACCTTTTAAATTCTTAATAATTATTTATATTTTTATATATTTATTTTTTTAACATTTGCATGTTAAAAACAATAAGCACATATTATGTATAGCACATATTAGTTTGGTCCCACTTTATATTAGATATCCGTACCATGTTTATAGTCTGCATTTATAAAACAGCAATAAGTCCAGTTAAAAAAGTTTCACTTTTAAACTGCGCCTCAAGACCCCCTGCTGCACTTCATCCAGCTGCGCTGTCTATAAACACCACCTACGAAACCCATATGATCAGCCTCTGACAGACCCAATTACCCAGCGACTGTTTGAAAACACATGCTTAGGCACGACTGAACTTGCCCAGACTGAGCAACTCTGCACTAAAGCACCGACAAACAGTGCATGATTATGGATTCACTTTTTAAACTTCAGTTAGCGAGTAAATTTGCAATGTTAGCATAAACAACATCGGCAAAGTTGTAGCGCTCAAACTTTAATGCAACGGGAGATAATTTGCTCATTAACGCCTACAACTAATGCTTGGTAGAGACTAAAACAAACTTCTTGCTGGATTTGTGACATCACCAACATAAAAACATCCAACAAAATGTGCATAAACCCCACCCCAAGCATCTCTATTATGGCCCGTTTCCACTGACTGGTACAATACAGTACGGTACGGGTCACCTTTATAAGGCTTGCGTTTCCACTGCCAAAAGGGTACCAATGGTAAAAGTTATGATAAAAGTTTCAGTCAACGTCATTCTCGCTCAAGGAAATCTCGCTCAAAGTAAAGCTGTACGGGTGGTTCACATATCATATGAGAAGCACTTCTCACAAAACAGATGCTTTATACACATAAATACTTGTGTATAAATGTTCATTACTAACTTTTCTAAAAAAATAATTTAATTATAACTGCAAATCAATGACAGTGTGAAATAGCCTACTGTAACGTCTGCAGTTATATAAAATAAATAAATAAATGCAACATATATGAACACATACAGACCCTTACAGTCTCTGATATGTTACCAATTACAGAAAAACTACACACAGCACACATTTAGTCCTTATTTGGGTTCAAAAACAACATGCAACACATAGCCTACAGTCAGTGCAAACCTCTCATCTCTATCTTTAATCTGCACCAGCACATGTAACCTATGTTATAAAGTAATTCCGTCATTCAGAGTTCCTAATAGTCCAAAAGGTGATGATAATAGTTAAACATGGCAGTTTCTTCAATTTTTAGGTTGTTGAAAGAATCATTTGCTCCTTTGTTTTGTCGGGCTTCTCCTTTGTTTTTTCGCGCTTCACTCTCACATTTGTCTGTTTCTGAAAGGATCGGATGTCACAAGCACTTCAATAATCAAGCGCACATTATTATTCTTAGCTCAAAAAGTTTGTTATTTCAAAATATAGACGTGCACGCGAGCTCTCTGGAGAAAGTGAAACTGCTCGCACTTTTAGACGGCCTTGTAAAACAACAACAACAGGATATGGCAGATTTTGTTCATCAAGACAACGACAAGGTTTGTTTGAGCTCGGGTCGACCATGGCTCGTCATTATATGTATATAGTATTACGATGTAATGTCTCGGCTGTGTATTTAAAAATGGCGGTTTCTTTGTTTTCATTCTCCTGCTTGTGTATGCGTAAGGGACGTATCTCTGTAAACCAATAGCGTTCAGCTGCACGTCTAGCTCTGCCTTTTGGTACCCTTTTGTTGTGCTTGGTACACTTTGCCTAAAAAGTGGTACGGTACAGTTCGCTTTTAGGTACCCTTTGACAGTGGAAACGGCCATAAAAGTGTACCAAACTGAACAGTACCGTACCACTCAGTGGAAACAGGCCTTTTTATACTCTAGACATTTCTAGACAAAGCACAATAGGTAGTTAGCAAATCAAAACACAGTGGGGTCAATCACAGTCCACTGTGCATTTCTGAGGGAGGGGCTTTGGAAAACTAAAAAGTCGACAGACCCTATTAAAGGGACAGTTCACCCAAAAATAAAAAAAATTGGTCATTATTTACTCATAATCCACTTGTTAGTATTATACGTTAAGTTATACAGTAATACAGTAAAAATATGTAACAAAAACTGTGATTCTTTAAAAAAATGAAGCATAGACACATTACAGTGCACCCCATAAACAGAATTAAGACATATCGAAAATAGCTGACTTGACCACCCCTACAAATAACAGCACTGACAGAAGCAAATGACAGCCGAGTCGCTTTCATCATGCACTAATGTTTGAGCTTTAACCAGAGCAGCAGGGAACCATCACGATCACCATCAGAGAGCAGCAGAATCGTAATTACCTTTCAAAAGCCGGTGCGTTGGCTTCAAAACCACGAGACAGCTTAACGCGGTGGGATCCGACCTTTGAGGAAAGACAAAAAAAAGCAAATAAAGAGTAAATGAGTCGTTTCATACTTGATGCAAGGCTAAATGAACATGGCAGAGGGAAGGAAAATGAGAAAGAAAATACACAGGCTTTGCCAGCCTGCTGAGTAGAGCTGCATTTGAAGACATTTGAAAAACATTTGAGCAGAATAAGACAGTATAGCCATAACTAATGATTTCAGAAACTCACTGATATCAGAAATACCGATCATGCCAGAAATCACATGAATTTCACATTCATAAACTGGCTAGACAGTCATGATGTGTGCTGTTGAAATGTGTTGGAGTATCTAATAAAGTAACAACTACTAGCAGAAAGCTCATATCTATAATGGTTTTCTAATTATGTGACATTTGACCAAATGACCTCACATCCTTGCGTATAATGTATTATATTTAAACCTCCAGCCATCATAAATAACAGAAGACTTTTTTCATCTAGGCTATGACTAACTTCTCATTTCCTGCAGTCTTGGTCAATGAAATGGTTACACCTTTGAACACAATTGGTTCCTCTTCCTCTCATACGAATGGTTCATAGAATTTTATTTAATAGGGTGATTCTGAAATAGTGTTTTTATAAAGTTTTTTTTTAACATTTGCCTTTTTTTTTGGTATAATTTATTTTTACCAATTAACGTTTTAAAATTTTAACCCAAGTGTATTTACCAGAGTTACCAAAAAGTACTTAAAAACAGTTCAAAATTAAAGGGATAGTTCACCCAAAACTGAAAATTTACTCACTATTTGCTCATCATCAAGTGGTTCCAAACATTAATGAGTTTCTTTATTCTGTTGAACACTAAAATGGAAACCTTTAACCACTTACTTCTGTAGTGGAAAAAAACAAATACTATGGAAGTCAATGGTTACAGGTTTCCAGCATTCTTCAAAGTATCTTCTTTTGTGTTCAACAAAAGAAAGAAAGTCAAACAGGTTTGAAATAAGTAAAACCCTTTTTTGGGTGAACTGCCCCTTTAACAAATTTAAATTCAGTGTATTTAAATGGATTATTACTAAATATGTCAAGATGGTATTTACATTGTTTTTCCAAAATGCATGAGATGGATGACTCTATATCCAACAAAGGGTTGTTGCTGGCATTAAAAATCAGGTGTCAGTCTGACCCACCCAGTTCTGTTTGTTGCCTCTGCTCTGGCCATTAATATTTCATACACTTGGAATGGCAGCAAAGACAAGCTCACATTACCATGAGCTTTTGGGAGCAAAGAAAGAGTATCATGTGGCGACTCTACTTCCTTTATTTCACACTTAGCTTTGAAGACAGTGGAATCCTTTAAAGGGACAGTTCATCAATAAAAAAAAAAATTACTCCCTATTCACTCACCTTTAAGTCCATCCACATTTTTGTTTTGAACAAAAAATATGATATTTTTTGGATTGTTGGATACTGGTAGCCACTGACATCCATAGTAGGAAAAAAGTACTATAGAAGTCAATGGCTACCGGTTTACAACATTTTTCGAAATGTATTGTGTTCAACATTAGCTATGTTGCAATCCACCTATTATTATGCATATTTTGGATTATCGCATAAAAAATGCTTAATGGAAATGGCAAGATGTGCATAGATTTTTTTAAATTTCTGAGTAGGATAAACTTATCCGATAACAAAAATGTGCATAAATTACAATGTAAACACATTAAGCTTATAAATTCCAGACTACATATCAAAAAAATATCATGTAATTTTTTGTTTATGTGATAACAAAAATGTGTGGTGGGACGGTATTAATGGTCACTCTAAAATTTATTGGTTGTTCTAAAAATCCCTTAACCAAAGTCCGTCATCAAAGTGGTTCAGTATTAATACTGCCCAGAACTCTCTTGAGCAGCTGCGCTCCCAAAGAGCGTCTCACGCTACCAAAAGCCAACCCGTGTTCATTTTATTTAGTCTTCGCTTTTCGAGGTGCAAGTAATTTAAAATGTAAAAAAAAAAGGCCCACATTGGCTTCTCCTACGGCAGCAAATTCCGTTTTTCTTTTTGAAATTTGTCACTAGTTTATCAGGAAGTTACAATTGTGATCTCTTTGACTCATTGGCAAGACCACACAGAATCGGTGGAACTTTTATGCTAATTCTGTGCAGAAATTTGTAAAAAATTTGCTGATTTATACAGAATGATTTTGACAGAGTAGGAACTGAACATATAATATAAAAAATAACTTTTATTTAAGGTTTACAACTAACATCCAATTAGAATCATCTGTTTGGTAAACAAAGCTACAGTTGGTCTCTTATATAATACATCCACTGAAAGACAGAACATATTACTTTAAAGCACAGGTGTCAAACTCAGTTCCTGGAGGGCCGCAGCTCTGCACAGTTTAGTTCCGACCCTAATTAAACACACCTGAGCAAACTAATTGAGTCCTTCAGTCTGGTTTGAAACCTACAGGTAAGTGTGTTGAAGCAGGGTTGCAACTAAACTATGCAGGGTTGTGGCCCTCCAGGAACTGAGTTTGATACCCCTGCTTTAAAGACTGAATTGTACATAAATTATATAAATATTTGCATATTTTGAATATTTATTTACACACATTTACATAAGTAAATCGATTGAAAATCTACTGAAATCTGCAGATACTACTTATTGGATGGAAACTGCTTTATTTGCAAATGTTTCGCATATTTGGATGGAAACATAGCTACTGGAAGGAAACAAATGGAAGATGAGTTAAATTACGACAGAATTTCCATTGTTGGGTGAATCATCCCTTTAACCAATACCACTATGGCCTGAAATGCCACCTGTCATTCAGGTTCTGTGGAAAGCTTTGAAGAAACAGCTCAAGAAGGGTCACCTCACCAGCTTCCCACTAAAAGCAGCACTGATAACGTCTATGCAATGTCAGAGGAAAGACACGGCGATTTCCAGACCTACTTCCTGGCATCTTTAACAGATTTCGAAAGAAGGCTATACATTTCTCAGAAATCTGGCTCTTTTCCAAAATGAACCACGGTTTGTTTAGATGCAGCTTTCACTGACTGACATTGCACAGACTCTTCACAGTAAAGAACAGATCAACCACCAGACAGAACTAAACCTTCGAAATACCAGCTGCTGCTTTCCATGCGGTCCTTTTGGCTCTCGACTTTGATTCAGCTGCGACAAAATCCCCTGAATCGAGTGTTTCTGATAATATGAATAAAACGGGTCAGCAGTGGCTGTGTGTGCGGCGAGGTGGAAATACAAGAGAATTAGTTGATTAAGATGACTCAGCAGGGGTTTGGATCTCCAACAGACTCAGGTTCAGTGGAGCGCAATGCAAATATTTTTCCTCAGTGCGATTTGAATACATGCATACGTCATATCGATTCAAGGCTTTATGGTACCTGAATTCCCGGTTGCTCCCAGAATAGCGGTATTGACCCTCGGATCTGAATGAAGGAGGATACTTTGTCATCAAGGAAAATAATCTGTAAAAAAACACAAGTGAAAGCAAAACCTCAGGCTTGGCATGTCACATTTGGTACATTTTACCAATTTGTATTTCTCATAACAAAGTCATTTTTTTACTGAATAAACATAGCAAATTTGAGTTTTAATAACGTTTATATTCTGCATTTTGAGGGGACTTCTAGATTCTAGATAATGTCCACCTTTAAATTATATGTTTTCATTTTTTATATTTGTAAAATTATTTTCATGCTGATTCTATATACACACACACACACACACACACACGCACACGCACACGCGCACACACATTTGTTTTTGTGAAAAGTGGGTACATTACATAGGTTTCCATTGATTTTATACAGCACAAACCGTATTTTGTATTGGCCTAACCCCACCCTACCCCCAACCATCACAGGAAACAGTGTACAGCTTTACTCTCTGATTAAACTCATTCTGTGGGATTTATAAGCTTTTTGAGAAATGAGGACATCAGCTGTGTCCTGATATTTCACCTCCTTTTTGTAATACCTGTGTCATACCTATGTCATTATACAGATTTGTGTCCTGATATGTCACAAAAACACGTACACACACGTACACACACACACACACACAC